>OY728148.1:497408440-497843440 GCA_963277665.1 Viscum album | reverse complement strand
TTTATTCTTGTTCCATGAGATACTTCACCACTGGTCAATGTAGGTATGGTTCATTGAGGATGCTGACAAGAGAATCTATGGTGGTTTATTATTTATGTCCTTTTATATATTTATTTAACTAATGTGAGCATGAGATCTTAACATACCACTTCATTGTATCTTATGTATGGGAAAAATTGGCGTTTACCAACTGATTATTTACTCACACCATTTTTTTCTAACATTTCACATGGTTACTCGATAAACTCTCACATTTTTATTACAACCGTAGGTTTGGTCGTGTTTTGGATTCATTATTGAGCTGCAGTAGCCAATGTGGGATTTTAATATCATTAGAAGGTGAGGATTGTGAATTTTAGTGGATCCTCCTAAATTTTTATTTTATTCATTCTTTTCTTAATGTATTGATTTGGTATATGTGATTGGACTTGTGGGTGATCGATCACGAATTCTTGTATGTCAATGCAGCATTTATTTAGTAATGTTTCTACTACCTTATTGTTATATACATAGTCAGATTTTCATTTTTTTTATATGATACATGGTTATTTCTTTTTTTAATTTCACACTATGATATAGAGGGTATTGTCTCCCCAAGATACCTCCTTAGACCAATACTGCTAGTTGGAAACCTCTAAAAAATATAGAAGTTCACCTAATGTCACATTGTAGTCTTGTATGTTTGTTATTCTAAGTGATCTGATCTTGGATGTTACATGTGTCCAAGAATTATATTTCTCCTTTATGAATTATTATGCCTCATTAGAAAACATTGTTTCATATTTGGTGTATGCTTTCAATTTTATCTTTGATTTCTCATTCAATTTGTTGGTCGTATTGTTATGATGTGAAGAATTATGCCTTTTATCACTTTATGATTAGTTATTATTATCCATGTTATTATTTATTTCCATTGTTATGTTATACATGGATATATATTATTCTCATATTATTTGTTATATAGCATTATTTTATTATTTATTCTAGATATATTATATTTTTCTTGTTTATTCCCTGATATCTTACACTATTTGACACCCCTTATTAAGTGTCTGAGCTCACCCCTTTACATTAGTGACCTATTTACATAGGAAACAATAAATATTACAATGTATGATATCTGAATATGAAATGATAAATAATAGTTTATTATATATTGTGATAATTTAATTTTAACTTCCAATGTAATTTATTGACCATGTATATATCTTATCTCCTAAGACTATTAATCTTTTGGATCATGGGTATTATAATGAATGTATTCTATACCATTTTAATAAAGGACCATTAGATTCGAGATACTAAAGTGTCACAACCTGATCTTTTGAAATGATATTTTCCCTAAAAATGAGTGTTATATTATATTATATAATACACATATAAAATATAGAAGAACCAACAAAACCTGATCTCATTAATAATGATCATTACATTAGTCATCTATAAAACCAATTAAATTTCCAAATATTACAACTGGATAAAAAAAATAGAAAATCTAAATGGGAAAATATGGATCGCCCCGTCGACCCCATGACCAACACTATAGAAATGAAAACAATATTAAACCAATAAACATATTTGAAAATTAAAATATATAACATTGGGAGGAGTATTTGTGAATATTGATTAAACAAATGAATTTGTATTTACATAGAATAAAGGGAAATGTGACCATTGGTATTTGACAAATATATGACTGTTGGTCAAATATGAAACTTGTTCAATATAATATTTGGTTAATTTTACCATTGGTAACTATACAATTGGTGATAATTTTACCATTTTAATTATTTTTTATAATTAGTAGTGACAAATAGGAATTGATGCCAAAGGATACATGATGGCCTCAACCAGTAGATTATTTCATTTTGAAGCTCATTTTTTCATAACCTGGGAGGGAGGTGGTGTCAATGGGGTTCTCCCTTGAACAAGGCAAAGATTATCTTCAACAAGAAAAACATGAATGAAATCACCTATTGAATAATTTCATGTTATTGGATATTATCACTCAGTCAGTGTTTGTTGAGAAACCCCATGAAATAACTACCAAAGCACCCCTTACCCTTAGGGTGTACCTAGGTGTTATAATTTTTTAGGTGTCTAGTTAATTTTTACTTAAAGTTTAATTTCTTTTTATAAATATAATTTTTATTCCATAAATTCCAATATAGTAATGTTTTTTATAATAAAATATATGTTTAATTGAGATGGATATGATAAATTAATTATTGGACACAAAAAACATAATTTTATTTTTTATAAAGGATATATATTTTTATAATAAACTATGTTATTATAAATAATATTTTTTTAATGAGGTGTTATTTTAAGAAAAAAATTTTAAATATAAATGATAAAGTAATTTTATAATGTCCTAGAAAATATTTATAAGTGTTATAAATTTTACTGTAGATTTAAAACTGCTATTCTTCAACAACAAAAAGTGTTTTTGTATATTTAATAGTTGAAATTATTATATTTATAGGATTATTATGATAAAATAAACATTATATTTTAAATCATCATGTCTAAATTATGTTAGGGTAATATTATTAAAAAATTTTAAAATCTGTTATGTTTTCTTGAATAATAAAAATATAGTTTTGGGTTATTGATATGTTTTAGGATTTCATATCTATTTAATAATTATATAATGTTTAATTAAAATAATATAAATCCTTAAATATGTTATTTTATAATTATTAAATATTTTTATAGATTTTAATTAGTTTTCAAACTTATAAGTGACTTAAGAAAGTCTAAAATGGAAAATTTAATTATAAAAATTATTATGTTGTGGAGAATTTATTTTTCCATAAAAAATCAATATTAAAAAAATTATGACATATTGGATTGAAATATAATAAATTTTTACTCAAATGACCAAAACTGTGATAAAAAACATGGTTATGCTAATGGTTTTTCATATTCCATAACCTAGGATTCCAAGAAATATATTTGGAAATTTTTAAACAATTCCTTCACTTTTACTATAAATATCTACTCATTTCACAATTCCCCTTCACTACCAATCAATAATGAAGGATTTTGTGGTGATTTTTCTCTTATGTAGACCCTTAAGGATTCATTAAGTCCCCAATGTTCCAATCTTCGATATTTAGGGAAAAATATTCAAGGAAAGGTAAATCTCCACTTCTTATCCCCTCTCATTTTACCTTTATTTAATCTATTTTTATACCCATCATGCTGGCAGATTTATTTCCTTCTTTTACAAAATAAATTATCATTTTTTATTTTTTTGAATTCCCAAATCACATTCCTTTCCATGGGTCTTCAACTATATATAAAATGATTTATTTATTTAGGTATTTAAATATACCTAACCCACATTCACTTTTTAGGGTTTAAGAATGATGTAATGATCATGGATTTAAACAATTTTCTACGTCATGTTTTTTATAAGAAACTCATTCATTATTTTCCATAGGATTTTAATAAAATTGTTTATTCTGATATATTTGGCTCACATTAAATTGATATAAATGAATTATAAATTTTGATATGGACCCAATTAATTTTCTAAATAATTTTATCTCTATATATTACATGATTAACAATACCTTGGTGATTTTGATTTATGACACCATGGTAATGTGCTCATGAATGTCACATTTAAATGTTTTAGAAAAATTTCAATGTAATGATTCATGTTTTCTTATCATGATATAATTCATGTTATCTTGATCATGTTATATTGTTTCAAATCTTCTTCTTATTTATATTCCTCATGATCACAAACTAAATGTATCCCTTAATTATTCTCTTACCTATCTCAGGCTCACCCCTTTCCTTTCATGTATATCCCCATGATATTAGATGTGGTAAAAATAACTTAGGGAAACCCCAAGAAGGATGATTTCATGTTTATTATATTAATGTTTTCTATTTTCATATATTAGTTTCCTAATTTCTCAGAAACTAAAATTTAAAATATCTTCTGTTTTGTTCCATGTAACAAAATGTTTATGTTATAAATGGAAATATTTCATAGTTGGTATTAGAGGACGGTTTAGTAATTTGTGGAAAATATTACTTGAGGAATTCAGTAAGAACCCTTGGGAAAATTATAAATATAATAAAACATCCTAGTATTTTTATGGGTATTAATAGATATTTTTCCATGTAAATACATCCATATTTGGATACTACAATTGGATATCGATCTGGAATAGATGTACCTAGGGTAAACACCTGAAATCACGTTATTGAAATAAACTCGGTCGAGAATTGGTGAAGAATCACTATTTTTTCACACATCATTTGACGCTCCCATGGGATATTTTTGTTTAATCATGATCATTTTATGAACCTTTGTGAAGGATTTATAGAAGAAGTAATTTTTATTAGAGAAAATTAATATCATATTTAAGAATTATGTTTAAAGAAATAAACTACCATTAGAATTATAATATTCCTAAAATTAACAAATTTATTATTAATGTTTTCTTATTTTAGAAAAATGGGTTGAAATATGTGACACTGAGTAAATTATGGGTGGAACAGGTGCCACACTAAATGACTTCTAATGGAAGAAGAGATGGTAAAAATCATAAGGGAAATTAATCAATTTTCTCAGGTCATTAATAATAACATGAATCAAGTGGAGTGATCAGATTCACCATGATGGAAACAACTTATTTTTGATTGATTCATGCTTCAACGACCACCTTATTTTATTGGATCTATTGACCCAATTATTATTGAATAACAGATTACCTCCATAGAAAAAGATCATTTCTAAGATCTATTGTTCAGAGCTAGAGAAATTCACCCTAGAAGTATAATTATTATAGGGAGAATCTAATCAGTTGTCTACATTGATTAAAAACAAAAAGATAAGAAATTATATAGATGTTATGGAGTGTAAAGAGTTCAATAAAATTTTCTCAGTAAATATTTTCCCTATACGATGTGAATAAAAATGGAGAACGAATTTCCAGAGCTATATAAGAAGGAAAATGAATCAATGTGAAGATATAAAATGAAATTTACAAGACATTCCTTATATACTAATTTCATTATAATGGATCCTAATGGAAAAGTTGATAGATTCTTTGGTCGAATATGACCCCACATGCAGACTAATTTACAAAATATAGATAAGGAATGTTATGAGGAGTTAATTCAGTGTTATATAATGGTATAATTAGATTCTGGAGATATGTAGTGGTCACATAAGATAAATGAAAAGAAAATAAGAATTTATACAAATGCAATGAATAGAAATGATCATAGAAAGAGGGAATGAAATTGAAAATTCCCATCTGAATGAAATGTGGGAAGAATCATTCGATGAACGTCTTTCTTCTGATTAAAAAAGTACTGTAGGTGATATAAGAAAATATAGGTTGACACTTTCATGTTGTGGTGAGTCCTCAACTTCTCAAATATAACATAAAATGGATGATTATGCATGCCTAGCCTGATATTCAATTCTTCATGTGTGTATATATTTATCACATTTCCAATAAATTTCAAGATTATAAAATAATGTATGGAACCATGATTAACCTTAACATAGTATAAGGTAGAAAGGTTAGGTATTTTCCATTATGAAACTTGTAATATATGCTCCAAATGATGTGATATAAGGTACACTCATTGTACTCTCAAAGCTTGAAACTACATTTTTTATTCTAGTCTTGAGAATATATTTATTTCATCCACATTTTCAAAGAATATAGAATTCATCCAAGAGATTAAAGAATTAGAGTTATTATTAAAGACTCCATGTGGGGTTATCTTAGTATCAACATCCTATAGAAACTCTTTTATTAAATTGGGTGAGTAAAATCTCATTGAAAATATAGTATTCATTCCCATGTTGTAATTAAATAGAATACAAGGGATGAATTAGGTCTCAAGGTATAATTCTAATATAAACTCGAGGAGAAAATAAATTTTTATCATCTCGAATAGAAAACATAGATTTATCTTCAAAGGAGACATTTCTCAGCCTGAGATGTTTCTAAAATCATCTCCCTTGTCCTTAATTATAAAGATGGTTGGTGAAGAGGGAGAGGGAAATGAAATAAGAATTATAGAATATTTCTCCATAAGTTTGGAATATATTGATGTGTTTCCTAATCAGTTGCCCAAATATCTACTATAAATTGATGTACATTTATCCACTGAACTCATATCTTTCCAAAATCTGATACTAATAACACTATATAGAGTAGAAAATGTATAATTATAGGAATTAAAGAAACAACATAGAGATATTTTTGATATGGTATTTAATAGATGATCTGTGTCTCCTTGGAGAGAACTTGTTCTCTTTTTAAAGAATAATGATGGATCAATGTTGCTAAGCCTTAATTATAGTGAACAAAAAAGGATCTATGTGAATAAAAAGTAACCACTCATGAGGATTGATGATTTATTTTACCAGAATTGTGTGGGTCAATTATTCTTCAAGATTAACCTCATAACTAGGTATCATCAATTACATATGAATAAAGAATATATTTGAATGACTGCATTCCAAAAAATATATGAAATTTTTTATTTTTTGATTATTTCATTTTTCTTGACTGATTCGCCTGCTATATTTATGTGTTTGGTGAATATAGTCATTAATGAATACCTTGACAAATTTTTGTTAGTTTTTATTGATGATATTCTGATATATTCCAAAATTCATGAGGGTTAGTAGGACCATATAAGGTTTATATTGAAATCAATGAGAAAGTAGAATCTATTTGGAAGGTTCATAAAATGGTAATTATGAGTACAATATGTTTCATTCTTGAGGCACATTGTAACCAATGAAGGAATCTTAGTTAAACTGACTAAGAAAAATCCCATAAAATAGTCACCCCATCCAAAAAAAGTAACAAAGATTCATATTTTTCTTATTTTAGAAATATATAATAGAAGGATTGAAAAAAACATTTCATGGATTTCTAATCTACTAACCAATTTAACAAAAAAATGTGCAATGTTCATCTGGATTAAGGAGTGTGAGTAATGATTCAAATAACTAAAGAAAAGACTACAAATGCACCTATGAAAACTCAAGCCAATATCAGAGAAGTATTTTTTATTTACAATGATGCATATGTGAAAGGGATTAGATGAATCTTCATGAAAAGTGAAAAGGTGGTCACTTATGTATCTTAAAAGTTGAAGCTTCATGAGTTGAATTATACTATTCATGTCCTAGAGTTAACTATATTCATTTTTCTATGAATATATGAATTCACTATATTTAGGGGGATAAATATGATATACATACATAGACCCCCATTGATTGAATTATATATTCACCCAAAATGAATTTAACATTAGACAAAGTATATTTTTAGAGATTCTTTAAGTCTATGACTGTTCAATTTATTATCACCCAGAAAGAGAATACAAATTCATAGATTCATTAATTAGGTAAGACCCATTGTATTAGAAATGATGGGAAATCATGGTGATACATTAATAATGGCCTAGTAAGGTTATACATGGGAATCATGAGGGGAGGTAAATCCTCAATCCTATCCCAAATTATTTTTCAATCATCATTTCTATATAATATTATGACACCCCAATGAGAATATCATTCTATAGAAAAGAAGATAGGGGTTTTGGAGAATGACAATTTTCTTAAGATTAATAATGATCAAGAAGATGTATTGAAATTTCGTACTATGAAATGTGTCCCATCTATCAAAGATATAATTAAAGAAAAAATTTATAAAGCTCATGGATTTTAATTCCCTATATTACGTGGATTCACTAAAATGTATAGGTACATTTGTGATCATTATTGGTGGAACAATATGAAAATAGAGATTTATTACCACACTATAAGGTTATTTGTATGATAATAGGTGAATGTGGTGCAAGAAATTTATAAAGGTGAATAGAAACCACTAATCATAAAAACATGAAAGTATGAAAATATCATTGTTGACATCATCACTGGTCTCCAAAGAACATCAATACTAAATAATGGGATATGTGTTATAGTGGATCAACTCACCATAACTACCAATTTCATCACTATTGAAGAATATTTCTCTCTTGACCAACTTTACATTATATATATAAAGTGGTGAGGAACTATTGGGCACTATAATCAATTATTTTTTATTGTGATCCAATGTCCATAAATAAACTCTATAGATTTCATCAACATATTCTAAATACTGAATTGACCTTCAATAAGTCCTATCACTCCAAAACCGATGGCTAATCTAAATGGGCTATTCAGAAAACTGAGTACATTTTGAGAACATGATCAATGGAATTTGAAGGTTGATAGGATCAACACCTCCCATTAGCTGAGTTCTCATATAATAACAAATTCCAATCAAGTATTCAAATGGAATCCTATAACGATATATATGGGAATCGATATAAACCATGTACTTCTTGAGATGAAGTTGGAGAAATAAATCTTCTTTGGGCTTGATCTTGTGCAATTGATGACGAAAATGGTTCATTAATGTAACTTCTCAAGATAGGTTCCATGTATTGATTCCTTGATACAATTATTTATGTGACATTAATCATGCCTCCCCATACACTAGATGTTGCTGACTAGTAGAGAGGGTCTAATATTACACATGGGGAGACAATAACATATTTATTAGATTATCACAAAATTAGAAATGAAAATAATATTAAAATGATGATAATCAATAAACATAATAATACAATAACTAATACATATTAATATCACATGATGAAAAAAATATGAAAACAATATACAACCCAATGTTTTATTTATGGCACACTATATATATTTCATGTGTCAAATGAATGACAAAATTAAAGACAAAAATTTAACTCCCAAGATTATACTGAAACCAGGTTTGGTTCCCTTATCCATGATCCATACTAACTTAGCAATCAGAAATGGGTCTCTTTCCCTTAACATGTCATGCACACATGATGTCTATTCAACTACCGATTAGGCAATCCAAGTATGCTGTGAGTACAACTCATTAGGCCACCATCAATAGCTTCTAAACCAATATATAGTTTATAACTGAGTATTTAGTTCTATAAAATTAATATTAAAGTGATAATTTAATCATTTTCAAAAATTATAATAATTCTTTAACAAACCATATGAATCCTTGGGTTCATAACAAATCTTGAATAAAAAATATATGTTTTATCCTATTTGAGAGTCTGAACTATCCACAACGGATATCACATTTCATTAAAAATTGGGTTTTCATAAATCATTTAATTCTAGTTTTATATCAAGGCTACTTGTAACTCTAGTTCGATGAAAACTTATTCATCCTTGAATGTCATGCTTAGCACCCAATGGGTATTTTCTACATCATTCCCTATATTACGCCTATTTTTTATCATGTATAGGTATTTAGAGAATCAATCACAATACCACAGTTTTTATCACATCTGAGTACTTAGAGAATCATTCCTTTTACCACACTCATTATCACATATATCACAATTTTGATATATTTCTCATTAAATAAATATTAATCATCCTTAACCCAATTTTCAATTATTCACATCATGATTCACCAATTCAATTTATCAAAAAAATCCGTATTCATTACTTTAATCACATGGAATAATATTAAAAACGCTTTATTAAACCAGTTATCAACATTTGTCATATAAACCATTTACTCTTTATGGTTAATCCATTCATAAATTAATTCACATTATCATCAAATTAATAATAACAATAACCAACCAAATTTTGAATCCTGTCATTAAATAAATTTCAAAAACCTATTAATTAATTAACTAACTAATTTCTTCAATTTAAGATGAAATTTCCAAGCATTGAAATTGAAATTTCAAAATTACATACACATAATTAATTATCATGTCAATGGAAATTTACATTTAGACAACCTACCTCAATTTCATTGACATGTGTTTGCTAAATTGATACCCCTGATTGAAGTGTAATAGTCAACATCCCAACTATATGGAAAATCTTTGATGAAAAATAAGATCAAAATCAAATGAATAAACATCCTTCAAGACCTAAATCAAAACCATCACCAATGGAGGAAAAATTATTCATATTCATTGGGAAAGGGAGATGGTGGAGAGAGATATATAAATGGTGAAGAAAACACATATTAATGGGAAGATGGTCCTTCAAATGGGACTTTTATTCATCACTATTGGGGTTAGAGGATCCTTGTAACCCTCCTAGGAGCATCAAATTTTAGGGAATCTGATTAGGGTTGAGATATGGTAATTAGGTATATTAACCTGGAGTTCTGGGAATTTAAAAAAATCATAGGATTAAAACCCTACATGCATGGTATCTTGGTCTTGGGCACTTGGTTTTCCAAACCGTGCACCATAACTATGTGTCTTGCCTTAGGGGGTTCATGGTTACTCCAAATAGGGAAAACAAATTGAAAAACTATGCACCAACCATGAAAACCCCACTATCTTATGTGTTTATAGGTTTTTCGGGATGGGTTCATGGTTTAGGAAAACCATGTGCTGGCCGTGAACTACCCATACACCCTCCAAAAACATCCACAATTTATCTAATTCACATGAAAAAACCACGAACAAAAAACCAACCAATATATACTCAAAAAAATATAAACAGTGGACCTTAAAATAATCATGATACATCTCCAAAAAATAGGGGATCTTGTAATCTCCCCACATTACAACAACACAGCCTCAAGCTATACTCCCAACCATCTCTAAGATTCGGAGGTAAAAAGATCGGGCCACTAAGCCTACATACATTCTTCTCACTTCCAATATTCCTCATGAACATATCCATATCTCCAAAATACTCAAACTCTTGTTATCGTCTTTCCCCACAACACTTTCTCACTATGATCAATATCATGTATGGGATAATCATTAAAGGACACATCGGTCTCAAGAACAACTTCATCAACATTGATCACATGAGAAGTGTTATAGTGATACCTCCATGGATGTGACACATTAAAACATAATGCATAGAACTATCCCTATATGGAAGATAAAATATGTGGGCCACCAGATTGATCCTCTCCACAACCTCAAAAGGTCAGACAAACATGGGCACCAACAATCCCTATCACTGAATTATATGATGACTTAATATAAGAAATATATTAAAGAACACATAACTGCCCACTATATACTCAAGGGGTAATTTACATTTATCATCATAATAATTCTTACTACTCTATGTCGTAGCTATACATTTTTAAATTATCTAAAAAACTCCATCATCTCTTATATCAGAATTAGACCCAAAAACTCTAACTTACCTTCCTCCATAAACCATAGATGTGATCGCCATGGACTACCAAAAAGTGACTCATATTGTTCTATATAAATATTTTCCTAATAATTGTTATTATAGGATAATTTAATGAGTATTAAGTTCTTATCCTAAGACCCACCCAAATATTTGATGCACTCCCATAGCATAGCCTCTATAACCTATATAATACACTTGGACTTCCCATTATTCTATTGGTGAAAATACATACTCAACAATACTTGCATACCAAGAGTATTCTATAAGATGTTCCAT
The DNA here is from genome assembly GCA_963277665.1 of Viscum album. Classification (NCBI taxonomy): domain Eukaryota; kingdom Viridiplantae; phylum Streptophyta; class Magnoliopsida; order Santalales; family Viscaceae; genus Viscum; species Viscum album. Next base: position 497,831,925 of record OY728148.1, on the reverse strand, counting down.
AATCATGAAGTGAAACATGATTCATGGTGTAAAAATATGCTTAATAGAACTCCATATAGATGGACTATTTCTTGAATATACATGTCCCACAAAATATACACTGAGCAATTCATCAGTATAGGCAATAAATGTGAGAATTTATTCAATCATTCCAAAATCAATCAAATAGTTTCATTCTTAAGAGGCATCCTCAGGAGACCCACCATTGAATATGTATTAATGTTATACAACTTCCATTGTAGAAACCACAAGGTCATTAATTCTTAGACTTTACCTATTAATAGGTTTAGCTTCATTTCATGAACCAAAAAATCTCCTTATTCAAGCCTAGACACCAATAATATCTACATAGATAACATTAAATTTTGGTCAAAAAAAGATGCACCACGCACTTCAAGGCATGAAATTTAGCCAACAGATCCTCCCACATACTTGTAAGCACATAAATATTGTTCCTAAAATAGATGATTTCATCCTCATATATGGTCCAATCTTAAGGACACTCCCCACCTACAAGGATTTCCCTCAATTCTAGAAACTATAGATCCTCAAACTACCTCTATCTTATCTGGTTCAAAAGTTTGAACACGTATAATATCGAGATGAGGGTCATCTTCCCTCTAGCCATATCAAATAAAAATATTCATATAATCTAGAAGATTAAACATCTTCCATGCTGGGATAGACTTATGAACTATCTATTTTTATGTTTTCCTATTTAATGCTTCTACAACATTGTTTACCTTACTGGGTATATAAGATATCTCAAAAACAAATTAATATATATACTCAACCTACCACTGCTACTGAAGATTCAAATATCATTGTGAAAATATAAACTATAGTCTCCAATGAATTTTATAGATTGTACGATTTTCTCCCAATAGATAATTCTACCAGCACATCGAATAACAAACCAATGTTGTTAACTTGAGATTGCATGTAGGGTATTTCCATTCTTATGGCCTTAGCCTCTATTACCCATTTTCTATAGCATGATCTACCTACATCAAAACTACTCCATTTCCTACACCATATGCATCAAAAAAATATTGTATACTCTTCACATGGCTTAGGTAGGATCAAGATTGGTGCGATAGTCAAATTTTTCATTAAATCCTATATTGTATTATCACATATTAAAGAACATTTCATCTTAACTCCCATATTACTCACGAACAATAGTGGATCTTATAAGTGGGAGAACATCTGGATGATAATTTGATAGTATCTCACTAAACTGAGAAATCTATTGATATCAAAAACATTCTTGGGATACTCCCAAGAAACCCCTTCATGAAATGTCTTTTGGTCCACTAACACACCTTCCTCTTATATAATGTGAACCAAGAAATATACATGATCAATCTAGAATGGAAACATAGAAATTTTGGATTATATCTAATGCTCTCTCAATATTCTCAGGATGATGTCATGATTTTGGGAATGATTGTTAGGAGTCTTGGACTATGCCAATATTACATCAACAAAAACAACCACAAAATGATCCAGGTATAGTTGTAAGATTTGGTTCTTCAATACCACAAACACATCCAAAGCCTTTGTTAGCCCAAATGGTATCATGATGAACTCTTATAGGCTATACCTTCTCTAGAAATAATTATGTATCATATCATAAGGTCAAAATCTGAACTAATGATACCCTAATCTCAATTCAATATTAGATAAAACACAGGCACCTCTTAAATATTCAAATATATTTTTGATGCACAAAAGATGACACTGATTCTCATTATCATCAACTTCAAGTTCCATTATTCAAATCATAAACTCTATGTTCTGTCATCCTTATAACCAAACATGACTTGAGTACCCCAAGAAGATATACTGGGATTGATAAATCCCTTATCGATCAACTATTTCAATTGAATCAAAAGTTATTGAATATATTTTGGTTTTATTTTATAAGGTATAATAGAATCAATCTATTCTCTATTCATGATATTAATAATAAAATCAACATAACTCTTGGGTGAAAAAATAAATTATTACTCTCAAAAAACATCCTAGATCCAGTATAATATGGTGGGAAGGATATTTTGGTTCATGCCCTCGTCATCCAACAATAGACTTGCAACCAAGGTATTGATTTATCCCAGTTGTGGATGAATTATCCTTTTTTGGCCCTCTATGATATCCTATTATCCATAGTGAACATAATTTTTACCCTCCTGAGACATAATTGTCACTATCCTCTATTAAAAATCTAGGATGGATCAATACGCTACAATGAATTTTATTTCCAAAATCAAGTCAATACCTGACATATTGAGGATGTAAATATCCCATAGAAAATGATACTCCCCAACCTCAAGAGAACACCCTTTGCATAAACAGACGTCGCTTAACCATACTCCCAATAGTGTATCAATTTTCATAGACAAACCCAAAAATTCTACTATTTGACAAAATTCATTCACAACTTCTGTAGATATAAAATAATGATGATATCAAATATCAAATAAGAAACTATCTAGCATAGAAGTTTTTAGAATAATACCTAGAATTATCGATGGTCCATCCTCACTATCCATGAGTGTATTCTGAATTACATGAAAATTTCCTTCCCCTCATTCCTATGTTGGAGTCTGAGTCCCCTGAGCTACACCTATCTCCTGATATGGGAACTCTATCCCTTATATTCCAGATCCTCTACCTCAACCGCCATGTCTAGAAGAATTCCAACTACTTGTATGATATGTGGTTGAAGATCCCCTTCCATCACTTAGATTATTCCTATCTCATTCGTCATTACCCACTTACCAAGGGTTCATACAGAACCATCATAGATGTCATATTCTGTTACAAGATGGAAAATCTACCAATGGACGAGCACTATCTATAAAAGTGACCTAGCCTACTACACTGGTGGAAGATCAATCAATTAATGTCCTAAGTGATTGATCATTCGACCTGGTCTCTCTTCATTCCACTACTCTGGTTAACATTCTCATAGAGACTCTTTCAACTCTAAGAATGGTCAGAATAAGGTCATCTATAAAAAACCACTTGTCCTTCACTAGAATCCTATTTTAGGTTCACTTAAGATATGAGATCCTGATTCACTACATTAGAGAACTTATCTAACCTAATGATGTCAACTTGGGATGTTAACTAACATTTAGGACCATCTTGAAAATGCTATTTTTTTGTTGCCTCATCTCCTTCTAATGTTGGAAAAAAACCTCAGTAAATTAGTAAAATGACCATAATAGTCCACCACATACATACTCAACCAGTTTAATGACATAAACATAGATTCTCTCTCATTACTGACTATATAATTGTAAAATATCTCTATAAAAATGTCCTTAAATTCTTTATATTCCATATTCAACAACTATTGATCCCAAGATGAGATATCCCACCAAATTTCATTTGACCTCATAACATGCAAGCATCCAATTTGACTCTCTTCTCTGCAAGAGTCTACAGGTTGTCAGGAATTTTCTAGATAGAATCAATATAGAACTCAACTACCTCAAGATTAGCCTCTATAGTAATTTTCATAGGGTGATGCAACTATAAATCCCATATCAAGTCTGACATGCTCTTCAGCGTCCATGGAATTCTAGGAAATGATAAAAATATTAGAAAAAAAGCATCATACCACAAGAGCATCACCCATAGTGAAATAACATCCAACTATGACAACAAAAATTAATCACAACAATCCTACCCCATGTACTTGGGAGTTCTCCCATACATAGGTTATCCACTCCCATGTAAAATATCATGCATAAGGACTGAATCTTCATAGTATATTGTATAACTTTCCAAAATAGTAATACAATATAAAAATGAAAAAGATATGATACCACTTTATAACATCCCAAACTGGGTTCCACATACTAGTCCATATTGCGGGATGGTCACATGACATCAGGAGTTCCACCCCATATGTCAGAGGCTATTGACATGAAACGGGGGTCTAATATAACACATTGGTAGGCTACACCCTCATTTTCAGAGTATAAAAATTGAAGAAATAAAAACAACATCCAATTAATAATAACCAATAACCATAATAATACCATAATCAATACATTAAAGTATCACATGGTAAACCAAAATAAAAAAACAATATGCAGACCAATGTAGTGGGTATTTCACACCATATATGCGTCAAGTGAAAAATTAAAAACCAAAATAAATACACAATGGAAACTCCCAAGTGGGTCTCAACACCATGTATGGTTACCTCATGCTTGATTCATCCCAACTCATCCATCTAATATTGGGATCATTCTCTTATCCTGACCAAAAAATGATTTCTATTTGGGTATCTATCAGAAATAATGAATAGGGTGTGAGTAAAACTTAGTAGGCCACCACCAACCTCATCTAAATCAATATTCGATCTATAAAAGTTTAGGAAGCTTTATAAATAATGAAATACAATTGTTAAATTAAACAGTTTCCACAACTAAAATTATTATATAATTAAAAACATAATTCCTCCGGTTCACGATGACACCCGAACCAAAAACAACTGCTTCAGCCTATTCTGGAGTCTGAACTATCCCCGTAGAATATCATATTTCATTGGAGCATAGGTTTTCCAAAATAATTTAATTTTAGATTAATATCACAGAAACATAAAACATTTTTCCAATGCCTATTTTTTAGTCCAATAACGTTAGGTCTATCACCCCATGTGTATTTTGAGAATCAGTCCCTACACCACACTTCATTGTTATAATATATGAGTATTTTCATCATCATCCCATGTCCAACACTCATTAACCCATATTGGTATTTGGATTATCATTCCATGTCCCATACTTTTATAAAATATATAAAAATTATCACATATATAACATTTATCAATATTAATCACCATTAACCATCATACCAATTGTTCACATCACAATACACCAATACAATTTATTAAAACAAATCGTGGTTCATTACCTTCATCACATGGAATAATATGAAAAATTAAACATCAAATAATTTATCAAAAATTTATTATATAAACTATTATCCTCTTGAGATTAATATAATAATCCCTTAATTACCATTACCAATCAATTAATAGTCACAATAATCAACCAATTCTTTTATCCCATCATTTCATAAAATTCATTAACTAATTAATTAAGGAAAAAATTAATTAACACAATTCAAGATAAAATTTCCAAATATGGAAATTTAAATTCCAAAATTTCATACATGTAATTGAAATTAAAGACTATTGGAATTGACATTAAGACCACCTACCTCAAGTAATTTTATTGATGTTCACTAAACTAGAAACCCCCAATTGAAGGGAAATGATCAAGATCACATTGAAGTTGAAGACATAGGACCAAAACCTAGAATCAAAATAAATCAGATCGATATTCATCAAAACCCTGATCTAGACCATCACCAACTGAGGAAAACATGTTCTTCTTCATTGGGAATGATTCGTGAGAGAGATAGAGAAATAACATAGGGAAGAAAACTCTTACCAAGGGGAAGATTATCCTTCAAATGGATCTTTGATCCATCATAAATAAGATTATAGGAACCTTGGAACCCTCTAGGGAGCATAAAAATTCATAAGAATTGGTTTAGGTATGATATAGTTCGTTTGGGTATAAAAACTGGGGGTTCATGCATTTAATGTAAATTTTCATAGGATTGAAAAATCGTGAAAACGGTTTCCTATGCTGGGACACTTATTTTTCCAAACGGATCTCATTAACAATGTTCCATACCTTAGGATGTGAACGATTATAGTTAAGATGGATCATTGTTTTAAAACACAAGCACCAACCATGAAAACCCCATTTTCATAATGGTTCATGATTTTATGGTTTGGCCGCACTATTTGGGAAAATCATATCCCAACCATGAATTGCACAAACCCCCTCCAAAAACATTCACAATTTTCCTAATTCACATGAAACAATACTAAACAAAAACCCAACCATGATATACTCAAAATAAGTGAAAAATAGTACATAAAAATAGGCATGATACATCTAGAGAAAGGTGGATATCTTATATTTCTATCCAACAATGTATAAAATCCACTCAAACTCGATAGAAGAGTTATGCTTGAAATTATCAAAAGGAATTGGAGTTTTATGTTGGAGACAATTTTTCCTTTTGACATCACAATGGATGAGATCCATATTATTTTTGAAGAAATCAAAGCTTAGCCCTAGGTATATTGGCCATGTTGAAATCCCTTATCGCATACGAGTAGTGGCTTATCGACTAGATCATCCACCAAATATTACTAAAGTTCATGATGTATTCCATTTATCTCTCTTGATGATGTACATACCTAATCTCTCACATCTTATGAATCCAAAGGTGGTACAACTAGAATGTGACCTCTCTTATAAAGAGCAGACGATGGAGATCTTGGACTGTAAAAAATGTTATATGAAAAAAAATTACCCACCTTATCAAAGCATTATGGAGGAACCATATGTGTGAATAGGTGATAGGGGAACCATAAGAATAAATTAAATAGAAGGACCCTTACCTATTCTCAACTGAGAATATGAGTTAATATTTTGTGGATGAAATTCATAATGTGGATAAGAATTTAACGACTAAATATTTTATAATGATATTTGTTTCCTGAGAAATTTTTTGTTATATTATATTATATTATTCATGTAAAAAATATAGATGAACCAAAAAACCTTATCTCATTAATAATGATCATTATATTAGTAATCAATGAAACAAATTAAAATTCCACAAATTATAATTGGAAAAAAAATATAAGATATAAAATCTAAAATCAGACAATATATATTACTGTAAACCATTAGAATCATCACCCCCAAGGCCAACAATACAAAAATGGAAAAACTATTTGGAAACCAATCAAAATATTATAAAATGAATATATATTTAACATTGGGAAGAACTTCTTTCAATATTGACTAATATATTGAAGTGATATTTATAGGGTGTATGGGGACATGTGACCATTAGGAATCGATTGTCATATGACCAGCAGTCAATATAACCGTTGTTCAATTTGAATATTGGACATTATTCCCATTGGTTATAATTATACCGTTATAATTAGTGTCTATATGTAGTAAAAAAATGTTAATTGATGCATAAATGGGAAAAAATGGCCTCACCCAATATATTCAGGTCGTTTGAAGCCAACTAATCAGAACTTGGTAGGGCGGTTGAATAACTGGGGTTTCCCAATAACCAAGACTATGTTGACATTAAATAAGTGAATATTTAATGAAATATCCAATATGATAAGTTCAATTTAGTGGATATTACCACTCAGTCACTCTTATCAGACCCCCCACCCCCCAAGAAACTACAATCGCCACACACCTTACCCTTAGGGAATATATGGATGTTATAAGGTGTTAAATGTCCATGAATTAGTTACCTAAAGTGCAATTCATTTGAATAAATAAAGTTTTTACTCCATCAATTCCATATTATGAATTTATTTTCATAATAAAATAATAGTTTAGTTGAGAGGAATTTGTTAAATTGATTTATATACACAAATGAAACATAATTTTATATTTAGAAAAGATATACATTTTTATAATAAACTAATTTATTCGAAATAGTATTTATTTTAATTAAATATTCTTTTTAGAAACTCTAATTTAAGTATAAATTATAATATAATTTAATAATGTCTTAGTAAATTTTCCTTAGTGTTAGAAATTTGATTAGGCCTTAAAACTGTAATTTGTCAATAAATAATGAAAATTTTATAAGTAAAGTTAAAAATATAAAATTTGGATAATTATTATGATAAAACAGACCTTATATTTTAAATCATCATATCAAAATTAGTTTAGGGTAATTTTTTAATAATTTTCTAGAATTCATTATTTTTATGTGAATAGTAAAAATATAGTATTGGGTTTTGGTATGTTTTAGGAATTGATATTTATTTCATAATGATGTAATAATAAATTAACCAAATAACATGACCAATAAAATTTTATGTTATTAAATGTAACGCCCCGACCCCAGCTACCCAGAGTCGGTGCATTACTTCGTAACATTGGCATGATCATAAAAGATCAAGTCTTGAAAGATCGATTAGTTTAGTAGCCTTGGAAACACTAGATACATTCGTAAACGTTACATTACATCATAAAGTGAAAAACTACAATAACAACGTCTCCATAGTCCACACTCATATCCTCTTCTGAAAATCCCTATAGGTCATTCATAAAATACTTCTTCACATCCTGGAAAATATTAAAACATTGAAAGGGGTGAGCTCAGATGCTCAGTAAGGATAACAATATTGCGGAAGCTTTCATAAATAAACATAAAAATTTAAGGCAATGTATAACTAAAACAAAAGCCTTTTAAACATGAACATCAACATAATATGGCAAAAGTAAAATGGGATAATTCCATTCACTTATTCACATGGATATTCTACTGGTCGATTAATCACATGAAATATCAATAACCACTTTAATAATGATGGAATGCATAATGCCAGACTATCATAACCATGTAGTCAAGGCCTCGTGCCAAGACCACAGATAAGATTTTGTCAAGGCCTCGTTCCAAGACACTAGTTTGTCTCATGAGACCTTCCGATGTATCGAGGAGCTATAGTTGGCTCTACCCATCACTTATTAAGTCCAATGCATTCCTCATATGAATAGGTTTAAAAATATCATAAACCATAACATGATCGTATCACATAAAACATGTATAAAGGAAACATAACATTTACACATTTCAATCACAAGATATAAATACAACACATTGATATAATAAAAACGCTTTCAAAACCATTTTCAATACCAAAATAAAAGAAAGTTAAAACTTTGTATTTATTTTTCATTGAAAAAATGATGGCTTGTAGAGGAAGCCGAAACTCAAATAATGGTCACGGCGGTGGAGAAGTCATTGTCGCCGAATAAGTACGGAATCAATAACATTCCATTTTTGTCGTTTAGTAAAACACTTCGTATAAAAAAGATTACTTTTGAATAAACGTAAAAGTCAAAGGGGTTTATACACCGTATAAAAGAAAGTTGTGTATAAAACCAAATATGCCTCAATGAAAGGGGATTGAGACGAAGTCCTTAAAAAGATCATTTTTTCAAATAAAGTACATCTATAATTTGTATTCACTATAAGTACACATAAATAATGTACAAATACAAGATAGGACATAATAATATCATGACATAATTTGAAAGTAGGAGATTAACCCAAAGAATAGAAATTGGGTTAAGAAGTTCCCTTACCTTGCGTCCTGTCCTGACTCGACCGTTCTTTAACCTCCTGAATAATAAACTAGAGTTAATTTATATTTACTTAAGAACCTTTATCATGTTAATTATTCCTTTTATATCCCTTATTACCATGTTATGAACATTATTTAATTATTTAAGTTAATAACGGTCGTTTTGTCGATCTATGGTACTTGAGTCAAAAATAAACTTCTTATAATTACAAGTTGTTCATGTGGTGAAATATCCATTATATCCAGAATTATATTCATGATGTATATATCATATATATCATATATATACATTATATACATTCATTCATAATTTCACGTAACATTTAGAGGTAAGAAATGAAATGCACCGTTCATGGAGACGGTAATCCGTACGTACGCATGAATGCTACTTTCATTTCAATTTCGCATTTAATGGAATTAAATCATAATGATATAAATTTATAATATAATTACAGTATAATATAGTGTATAATACCATTTAATCCATCCTTTATACATCCCACATATGGCATTAACGATTCAAATCACTTTGAGGGGGCGGTAGTCCGCACTTCCTAAAATGAAATTATCGCGTTTTACCCATAATGGAAATCATAAAGTATGCCATAAATGAGAAATAAAGAAGCATAAGTAAAACATAAACATATTATATATCATATATAAATATATTTACATCTTAATGGCCACCTTTGAAGGTGTTATATGAGTGTTGAACAATCATCGTTTCGTGAGGCAGAAATTCGCCATCCACAGAAACCGTATGTTCTTTAACCATTAGATGTAGGTGTGTGTAAGTGTAGCTCTAATCCTTATTATAAAAACATCATAATATATTGATTATACTGGTGTTGTTACAAAATAAATGAATAAAAAGAGTTTAGGGGGTTGGAGAAGAAAAATGAAACAAAACAACACTAGAGAAGACATTACCTCAAAATCGGGTAACTCTTTTTGATTTGAGCCAAAGGCTTCCTTGGGAAGCGTTCTTCCCAAAGTGATGTTGTACCTCTCGTTCCCCTCGCTCTTTGATTTTCATGATCACAATCACTTTCATTTTTGTCTAACATTTTTTTTAAGTGTTGTGGATGATAGGAAAAAGATTGCCAAAGGATTGGCCCAAGAAAGAACTTCAAGTGGACTGAAATTCAGTCCACCGGCCAACCGGTGTGATAACACCGGCCAGCCGGTGGACCTGGCAGAGGCATTGCCCACTGCCGGGCTCCACCGGTCAGCCGGTGGCCTGACCACCGGCCAGCCGGTGGCACCCAGACAACAGTGTTTGCTACTGTCTTGCCACCTGCCAGCCGGTGGCTCCTCCACCGGTCAGCCGGTAGAGCCTGGACCTTTTTTCCTCTCCTTTTTTCACACACCGGCCAGCCGGTGGGACTGTACCGGCCAGCCGGTGGAGCCAGTCAAACTAGCCGTTGCAGTTTGACCAGGCTGGCCCACTTGGCTCCCAACGGCTCTTTTAGCCTTTCCAACGGCTCCAAAGGCCTCCAACGGCCATATGAAGGTTCCCCCTCTATAAATAAAGGACCTTGAAGCCCCGGAACAATGGCCAGACCATAATTAAGCATTGTGAAGCCAACGAACACAATTCTCCTCATTTGGAAAACCTCCGGCGGATTGCTCCAAGGGAACCACAACTGCTCCAATCCAATTCCACATCCAAGGAGAACCACCATAGAAGCTTGGGAGTGCACGTCTTCAACTCCATTCAACCTTTGGCGCCCAAGGCTTCTCAAAATACGGTTTTTATTGTATATTTATTTTGAGCTTTAATTTTGGGTTTGTGCCTACAAACCCCAAACTTTTCTCATGCCCTCTTTCTTTTGGGTTTCACATCACCATTAAGGTGTGAAGAGGTTTCTTCAAGCCTTTCCTTTTAAAAGGCTTGAGTTTTCGGTGAGCTAGCCTTCACCCGCTAAAAAGGCTAGTGGGTTCTTGCTATTCCATTGAAAGCAAGTGGGTTCTTGATTAACCAACAAAAGCAAGCTGTAATAGGTCCTAGTGCTACCTCAAAGCCTAGTGGGTTTCTTGATAAAACCATTGAAAAGAAAGCGGTAGGAATCTCTCAACGGTTGAGTTGGGAGAGGAGACGTAGGCCGGGTTTTGGCCGAACTCCGTTATCAATTTTGTGTGTCTTGCCTCTTTTACTTTCCGCTGCATTCTTTACTTTGATTTTAATTTGTCAATCATTTTTTTTAAAAGGCAATTCACCCCCCTCTTGACATCTTTTCCCCGTTTTCTTCCGACCTAACACTTGGTATCAGAGGGAATTTTGAGTAATACCTTAACCGGTTTCAAATTAAAGATCCTATTTTTTTTGATGGCTTCTACCGCTTCTTCTTCTCAAACTCTCGAAGGACATTCTTTGGATCGTTCTCCATTCTTTGATGGAGCCGATTATAGTTTTTGGAAAACCCGCATGACCACATTTCTTAAAAGTATTGGCTATCCAATTTTTAAAATTGTTATGCAAGGATTTTTCCTCTCCTCTCCCGATGAGTCTAAATGGACCCCCAATGACATTGCAAATTTCGAGCTTGATGGAAAAGCCATGAATGCTCTTCATTGCGGGTTAGATAGAAATGTATTTAATTGTATTTCTACTTGCTCTACTTCTTACGATATTTGGAAATTTTTAGAACTAACCTATGAAGGTACTAGAGAGGCTCCAAAGCAAGAATCCGATCAAAAGCAAGAACCCGACGAAAAGATCAAGCCCGTTTGCCCACCTCACAAGAAAAGGGCCAAGAAGAAAAAGAAGAAGGCATCAAAGGCAACATGGAGTGATAGCTCCACCTCTTCATTCTCCTCCTTCTCCTCGAGCAACCAAGGTAAAAAATGCCTAATGGCAAAAAATGAGGTATCATCTTCCGACTCTTCTTCCTCGTCTTCTAGTTCTTCAAATTCTTTCAATCATTTATCATATTAAGAACTCTCACACGCTAGATACCAACTAGAAAAAGGTTTTCATGCTTTATCGTCAAAATTTGTTGCTTTAAAAAAGTCTTTCAAAAAACTCTCCTCCGAAAAAGAACAACTTCTCAAAGAGAAGGAGGAGTTGACCCTTAAAATCCAAAACCTCCCGGATATTGATTCCATGGAATCAACTATCAAGGACCTTAGAGAAACCCTAGCCAAGTTCACCCAAGGTGAACAAAATTTGTCCAAACTCTTAGGTTCTCAATGAGTATCTAGAACCACCAATGGACTTGGCTACACCAACCAAGATTCCTCCTCCCATGCACCCACTGTTTTTGTAAGGGGGAGCTCTAGTTATAAATTTTGTAATTATTGTAAGAAAACCGGGCACCTCATTTATGAGTGTGATTGCAAAAACGCCCGGTACGGCCAACCTAAGTCTATTTTCTATTCCGATGAGTTCTATAGGAGAAGACCCGCCATGAGACAAGTATGGATTGAAAAATCCCTTCTAGCGAGTCTCTCCGGGCCGAAAATCATCTCTTTTCAAAATCCCTCTCCCCGGTGACTTTTTGTTTTTATTTAGGGGGAGTTAGGTTCTTTTAAGCCTTTTTTGTGAATTTCAATTTCAACACTTGGTATCAAAATTTTCATTTCAAAATATTCAATTCGAATTTTTCATTTCAAAAATTTCATTTGGTTTCAAATTTCAAATTTCAATTGGTTTTTGATTCAAAACTTTCAATTCAAACTGTTATTCAAATTTTCATTTAAATTTCAAAAATTTCAATTGATTTTAAAATCTCCATATTGTTTTTCAACGTTTTCCCTCAATCAAGTTGTATGCCCCACGCTATTTTGATAATCACAAAGGGGGAGAAATTTCTTGATTGATTGGGGGAGAATCCTTTTCATCGTGCTTAGCATTTCCTTTCAATTTCAGTATTTTACTTTGATTGTTTTAGTGATTGTGATCATCAAAATAGGGGGAGATTGTTGTACCTCTCGTTCCCCTCGCTCTTTGATTTTCATGATCACAATCACTTTCATTTTTGTCTAACATTGTTTTTAAGTGTTGTGGATGATAGGCAAAAGATTGCCAAAGGATTGGCCCAAGAAAGAACTTCAAGTGGACTGAAATTCAGTCCACCGGCCAACCGGTGTGATAGCACCGGCCAGCCGGTGCACCTGGCAGAGGCATTGCCCACTGCCAGGCTCCACCGGTCAGCCGGTGGCCTGACCACCGGCCAGCCGGTGGCACCCAGACAACAGTGTTTGCTACTGTCTTGCCACCGGCCAGCCGGTGGCTCCTCCACCGGTCAACTGGTAGAGCCTGGACCTTTTTTCCTCTCCTTTTTGCACACACCGGCCAGCCGGTGGGACTGTACCGGCCAGCCGGTGGAGCCAGTCAAACTAGCCGTTGCAGTTTGACCAGGCTGGCCCACTTGGCTCCCAACGGCTCTTTTAGCCTTTCCAACGGCTCCAAAGGCCTCCAACGGCCATATGAGGGTTCCCCCTCTATAAATAAAGGACCTTGAAGCCCCGGAACAATGGCCGGACCATAATTAAGCATTGTGAAGCCAACGAACACAATTCTCCTCATTTGGCAAACCTCCGGCGGATTGCTCCAAGGGAACCACAACTGCTCCAATCCAATTCCACATCCAAGGAGAACCACCATAGAAGCTTGGGAGTGCACGTCTTCAACTCCATTCAACCTTTGGCGCCCAAGGCTTCTCAAAATACGGTTTTTATTGTATATTTTTTTTGAGCTTTAATTTTGGGTTTGTGCCTACAAACCCCAAAATTTTCTCATCCCCTCTTTCTTTTGGGTTTCACATCACCATTAAGGTGTGAAGAGGTTTCTTCAAGCCTTTCCTTTTAAAAGGATTGAGTTTTCGGTGAGCTAGCCTTCACCCGTTAAAAAGGATAGTGGGTTCTTGCTATTCCATTGAAAGCAAGTGGGTTCTTGCTTAACCAACAAAAGCAAGTTGTAATAGGTCCTAGTGCTACCTCAAAGCCTAGTGGGTTTCTTGCTAAAACCATTGAAAAGCAAGCGGTAGGAATCTCTCAACGGTTGAGTTGGGAGCGGAGACGTAGGCCGGGTTTTGGCCGAACTCCGTTATCAATTTTGTGTGTCTTGCCTCTTTTACTTTCCGCTGCATTCTTTACTTTGATTTTAATTTGTCAATCATTTTTTTTAAAGGCAATTCACCCCCCTCTTGCCATCTTTTCCCCGTTTTCTTCCGACCTAACAAGTGAGGCTTCTAGGAGTAATAGGGATATGTTGGGAGAGTATTTGGGCAGAGTTTGGCCGAGCCAAATAGCTTGAAGGTGTGAATAAGGTGGGAGAGGTGGGGGGCCTTTTATAATTGGAGAGGAGGGGCTCTTTTGGAAAGATAGAAATGTTACATTATTAAACAATGCTTTTAGGATTCTAAAGGTCCCAAACTTATATATTTCGTGGCTAAGGTGATAAGGGTTCTCAATATACCCATCCAATAGTCTTTGGACAAGTGTAAGCCTTGGATTTTACATTATCTTTTCATTTTATTAAAATCGTTAAATAATGTGGTCATCACTGCATCATAATGATGTCATAAATAATTTAATTTATTTAATGTTTAAAAATTAAAAAAAAATACTATGATGTAGGAAATATTTTTATCTTTATAATGAATATTTATAGTCAAAATTGGGACTTGTGTAACCCCACTTAAAGTCTGTTTTAGTAAAACAACTCATGTTTGTGTCAATTTAATTTTAACATTAAATAAATATATATTAATGTCCTTTTCCAACCAAAGTGGCTCTATGGGGTCCCCAAGTTGACCCATGGTTTTTATTGGTCGGCCATGACTCATACAATAGGAGTAGGACAAGTGTCAAGCTCATATCATATTATTAAAACATTGTTTTTACCTTAAACTACACTAATTACCTCTAATCGCGATTAAGAACTTAAAAGTCACTATTCACCAAAAAAATTATTTTAATCTCATTGAACCACATTTTACTTCTTAATTACAACCATTTATGTCGGATTTTTGAAAATTAAATCACAGAAGTGGTAATATTTCATTTAAACGAAAAATCAGTTATTTAACTACCACTTAGTGGTTTCACTATTCATCAAAAATTGACGTTTTTCAGAACAATGCCAATATTTCACCCTAAGCTATAATTGATATTCCGAATTCAAAAATGATCTCTATTTTACAAAATTCCAAACATATAAGTTGCATTAATTAATTTTATAATTAATTCCCGCTGTCACAACAATAGCGTGTTTTTAAGAAACAATTTATATCAAAAGATTGGCAATTGTTTATGTCCAATTTCAATGTTAAATTAATTATAATGAACACCATTGGATAAAATGGTAAAAATATATTCTAATTATACTTTAAAACCACTCAATAGTATAACTTATCACTACAAATTATTTTTATTAAAAAAGTTTCTTTAAGTAATTTTCACTTTTTACAAAAAATTGGAAGTTCTCAGAAATTCATCTTTGGATAATTTTGATATTACGAATAAAAAAATGAAGTCCATTTTGAAATATAAAATTTCTATAATTTTAAAAAGTGGTTATTACTATTCATAATGGCTACTTTGATTAGTCGCGGTGTTTTAGAACTCGAAGTTGCGTACAATGCAAGCTATTGCATTATTGAATGAGAAGCGTATTGTGGAAGCTCGGGGTGTTACAATCTACCCTCCTTCAATAAATTGCGTCCTCGCAATTTGAAAATTTTCTTTGAAAATAAAAGTTTGAAAAGAAAAAATACCGTTGAGGAAAACCCATATTGGAAATAAGATTAATAAAATTTTTCCTTAATAAGAGGGAAAGGGAAATGAAAAAGTCACCACCCAATTATGATCTCGATTAGGAGAACATTGGTGGCAATTAGAGACATATAATTGGAGGAAAAACGTAAATATTTGTAGGGAGTGATTGAGGTCATCAATCACAATCAACTGTCAAATTGAGGGCCTCAAAGCCTTCAATCTATGTTGATTTAAAATATCATCAGTTCAACAAGACATAAGGTATTAGGATAACACATTTTTTTGTTTTAATATCCCTTTACTAAAGTTTAAGAATTAATTTATTCATTGAATAAGAGATAGGTATATATATATTTATGCTTGACAATTAGAGTTTCAACCTTCAACTAATCTTTCACTCAAAAAGATAATAGAACTCAAAAATATTATACTTATCATAATTGTATAAGGTTCCAAATGTTAACACATACCATTTAGATTAGTAAAATTATTTTGTAATAACCAAGGACTTCTTATAGGCTAGTGGTATGAAATAAAGTCCTGTCGCACTATGGATGTGGGTTCGATTCCTGCAGCTTTGTCTAACGCGACGGTTATGCCCCACCCTGCAGGTTGTCCTTTTCCTAAAATTATAGTATTATAATATTCCAAAAATAATCTTCATATTTTTTTAACCTTTAACAATACTATCCAAAGATCAACTTAATCCACTCCAACCTTTATAGTTATCCAAAATACCTCTCTCCATACATTCACTAAAAGGTCTCTTAATTCCAAAATCAATTGTAACATCAGATTCCCCAAACAAAGAAAAGTTTCTCTTATTGTCACATACTAAAAATATGATTACCTTAATCATATTACCTTAATAAAAAAGTACTGCAGTACAATCTTTATATATATCACATTATTCTTATAACCAGAATATAATCCTTGAGTCCAAAAGCACCAATACATTAATTATTCCTCTTCAACTGTAGTCACATCATAAGATTGGCCTTGATCCCTTGGCCTTTTCTGAGGTAAGTTTCCTTGACACTTAGGACATTCATTTTCATAATGCCCCATTTCCCTACAATTGTAGCATTCAACTTTGACAGCCTCTTTCTTTCCCTTGCAATCACAGGCCTGGTGACCCTTTTCTCCACATTTATAACAAACTACCATTCCTTTTAGGCACGTACCAGGGTGATTCTTCCCACAATTATCACATAATGGAAAATCCTTCTTTCCCTTTTTCCCTTTATCTGTCTCTTGTTCCCCCGTTCTCTTCTTCTATTTCTTTACTTTGTTGTCATAAGACTTAGAGAATTCCTTTTCTGTCTTGATAGCACATGAGACAATATCTTCGTATGATGAGAAGGATTGTGATACTAAAGCTCGATGGAGAAATGGTTTTAACCCATCAAAGAAACGATCAATCTTACTCCTTGGGTTACGTATATAATCGGAAGCATGCCTCGCTAACGTTGTAAAGTTAGCCTCATACTTTGCGACATTCTCATCCTCCTTCTGCCTCAGACTCAGAAATTGACTTTCCATATCTGCTCGATGGTCACGAGGAAAGTATTTTTCTAAGAAAAGCTCTTTGAAATCCCTCCATTCCATATTCGATACGTCATCATCTTCCTTTGTGTTTTGAATCAGCGACCACCACTGATCGGCATCTCCAGTGAGGCGGTAAACTGCCATGACAACCTTCTCCCTTTCACTACTCCCCAAGGCATGGAATATTTTCTCTAAGGAATTTATCCATTGCTCAGTTACTATAGGATTTGTACTCCCATTGAAGGTTGGTGGTTGTTGCCTCATGAAATGGCCTAGCATTGATCCTCCACGTTGCGGATCAGGGTGCTCCATACGAGTAAGGTTATTATTCATAACCTGAGTGAGTTGTCCCAGTATGGTAATAAGTTGATCAGCACTAGTTGTATCTCTAGATCCACAATAATTATCTTGAGCAGGAGGGCAATCCCTACACGGAGTTCGTGTGTTGATACAGTTTCCATTCCTTCCACTAGGCGCCATTTCTAAACAATGGCATAAACTAGATTATTTTATGAATCAAAATACATAATTCCATACTTGTAAAACACTTTACATAAATTGAACTATTTATGGATATAATCCATAATCATAAAAAGAAATGTTTTCTTTGAGGAAGTACATACTCATAACCCTTCATAGTGGTTTGTGAATAAAATGAGAATTATCCTAAGCATATCCCTCGGGAGTTTCGTAACCAAGAGTGCAGCAAGGCCCGTTGTCGTGCACCAGTTCCCGTTCGAGTCTAGCTCAAAGCAGTGTTTTCGGGGTTTACCCCTAGGTACATCTGTGCCAGAGCCGCCTCTACCTGATCGTATCCAGACAGGAATGTATTTCTCGGAAAACTCATAACATCTCTATAATACCAAAATTCTAGGAAGTTCTTCTATACTAATCCTCAAAGTCTATCTTTGGGCTATGTGCTCTAATCAGAGTTTATCTAAATCTAGCTTCCAACTTTAGTACTAAAATGCCTCTGATACCAGCTGTAACGCCCCGACCCTAGCTACCCAGAGTCGGTGCATTACTTCGTAACATTGGCATGATCACAAAAGATCAAGTCTCGAAAGACCGATTAGTTTAGTAGCCTTGGAAACACTAGATACATTCGTAAACGTTACATTACATCATAAAGTGAAAAACTACAATAACAAAGTCTCCATAGTCCACACTCATATCCTCTTCTGACAATCCCTGTAGGTCATTCATAAAATACTTCTTCACATCCTAGAAAATATTAAAACATTGAAAGTGGTGAGCTCAGATGCTCAGTAAGGATAACAATATTGCGGAAGCTTTCATAAATAAACATAAAAATTTAAGGCAATGTATAACTAAAACAAAAGCCTTTTAAACATGAACATCAACATAATATGGCAAAAGTAAAATGGGATAATTCCATTCACTTATTCACATGGATATTCTACTGGTCGAATAATCACATGCAATATCAATAACCACTTTCATAATGATGGAATGCATAATGCCAGACTATCATAACCACATAGTCAAGGCCTCGTGCCAAGACCACAAATAAGATTTTTTCAAGGCCTCGTGCCAAGACACTAGTTTGTCTCATTAGAATTGCCGATGCATCGAGGAGCTATAGCGGGCTCCACCCATCACTTATTAAGTCCAATGCAATCCTCATATGAATAGGTTTAAACATATCATAAACCATAACATAATCGTATCACATGAAACATGCATAAAGGAAACATAACATCTCCACATTTCAATCACAAGATATAAATACAACACATTGATATAATAAAAACGCTTTCAAAACCATTTTCAATACCAAAATAAAATAAAGTTAAAACTTTGTATTTATTTTTCATTAAAAAAATGATGGCTTGTAGAGGAAGCCGAAACTAAAATAATGGTCACGGCGGCGGAGAAGTCATTGTCGCCGCATAAGTACGGAAAGAAAAACATTCCATTTTTTTCGTTTAGTAAAACACTTCTTATAAAAAAGATTCCTTTTAAATAAACGTAAAAGTCAAAGGGGTTTATACACCGTATAAAAGAAAGTTGTGTATAAAACCAAATATGCCTCAATGAAAGGGGATTGAGACGAAGTCCTTAAAAAGATCATTTTTTTAAATAAAGTACACCCATAATGTGTATTCACTATAAGTACACATAAATAATGTACAAATACAAGATATGACATAATAATATCATGACATAATTTGAAAGTAGGTGATTAACCCAAAGAATAGAAATTGGGTTAAGAAGTTCCCTTACCTTGCGTCCTGTCCTGACTCGACCGTTCTTTAACCACCTGAATAATAAACTAGAGTTAATTTATATTTACTTAAGAACCTTTTTCATGTTCATTATTCCTTATATATCCCTTATTACCATGTTATGAACATTATTTAATTATTTAAGTTAATAACAGTCGTTTTGTCGATCTTTGGTACTTGAGTCAAAAATAAACTTCTTATAATTACAAGTTGTTCATGTGGTGAAATATACATTACATCCAGAATTATATTCATGATGTAGATATCATATATATCATATATATATAGTATATACATTCATTCATAAGGTCACATAACATTTAGAGGTAGGAAATGAAATGCACCGTTCATGGAGACGGTAAGCCGTACGTACGCATGAACGCTACTTTCATTTCTATTTCGTATTTAATGGAATGAAATCATAATGATATAAATTTATAATATAATTAAAGTAAAATATAGTGTATAATACCATTTAATCCATCCTTTATACATCCCACATATGGCATTAACGATTGAAATCACTTTGAGGGGGCGGTAGTCCGCACTTCCTAAAATGAAATTATCGCGTTTTACCCATAATAGAAATCATAAAGTATGCCATAAATGAGAAATAAAGAAGCATAAGTAAAACATAAACATATTATATATCATATATAAATATAGTGACATCTTAATGGCCACTTTTGAAGGTGTTATATGAGTGTTGAACAATCATCGTTTCGTGAGGCAGAAATTCGCCATCCACAGAAACCGTATGTTCTTTAACCATTAGATGTAGGTGTGTGTAAGTGTAGCTCGAATCCTTATTATAAAAACATCCTAGTATATTGAGTATACTGGTGTTGTAACAAAATAAATGAATAAAAATATTTTATGGGGTTGGAGAAGAAAAATGAAAGAAAACAACACTAGAGAATACATTACCTCAAAATCGGGTAACTCTTTTTGATTTGAGACAAAGGCTTCCTTGGGAATTGTTCTGCCCAAAGTGAGGCTTCTAGGAGTAAGAGGGGGAAGTTGGAGAGTATTTGGACAGAGGTTGGCCGAGCCAAATTGCTCGAAGGTGTGAATAAGGTGGGAGAGGTGGGGGCCTTTTATAATTGGAGAGGAGGGGCTCTTTTGGAAAGATTGAAATGTTACATTATTACTCAATGATTTTCAGATTCTAAAGGTCCCACACTTATATAATTCGTGGATAAGGTGATAAGGGTTCTAAATATACCCATCCAATAGTCTTTGGACAAATTTAAGCCTTGGATTTTATATTATCTTTTCATTTTATTAAAATCGTTAAATAATGAGGTCATCACTGCATCATAATGATGTCATAAATAATTTACTTTATTTAATGTCTAAAAATTATAAAAAAAATACTATGATGTAGGATATCTTTTTATCTTTCTAATGAATATTTATAGTCAAAATTGGGACTTGTGTAACCCCACTTAAAGTCTGTTTTAGTAAAACAACTCATGTTTGTGTCAATTTAATTTTAACATTAAATAAATATATATTAATGTCATTTTCCAACCAAAGTGGATCCATGGGGTCCCCAAGTTGACCCATGGGTTGTCTTGGTCGGCCATGACTCATCCAATAGGAGTAGGACAAGTGTCAAGCTCATATAATATTATTAAAACATTGTTTTTACCTTAAACTACACTAATTACCTCTAATCGCGATTAAGAACTTAAAAGTTACTATTCACCAAAAAATTATTTTAATCTCATTGAACCACATTTTACTTCTTAATGACTACCATGTATGTCGGATTTTTGAAAATCAAATCACAGAAGTGGTAATATTTCATTTAAACGAAAAATCAATTATTTAACTACCACTTAGTGGTTTCACTATTCATCAAAAATTGAAGTTTTTCAGAACAATGCCAAAATTTCACCCTAAGCTATAATTGATATTCCGAATTCAAAAATGATGTATATTTTACAAAATTCCAGACATATAAGTTTCATTAATTAATTTTATAATTAATTCCCGCTGTCACAACAATAGCGTGTTTTTAAGAAACAATTTATATCAAAAGATTGGCAATTGTTTATGTCCAATTTCAATGTTAAATTAATTCTAATGACCACCATTGGATAAAATGGTAAAAATATATTCTAATTATACTTTAAAACCACTAAATATTATAACTTATCACTACAAATTATTTTGATTAAAAAAGTTGTTTTAAGTAATTTTCACTATTTATAAAAAATTGGAAGTTCTCAGAAAATTCAACTTTGGATAATTTCGATATTACGAATACAAAAATGAAGTCCATTTTGAAATATAAAATTTCTATAATTTTAAAAAGTGGTTATTACTATTCATAACGTCTACTTTGATTAGTCACGGTGTTTTAGAACTCGAAGTTGCGTACAATGCAAGCTATTTCATTATTGAATGAGAAGCGTATTGTGGAAGCTCGGGGTGTTACATTAAAAATTAATTATTTTAAAATATTTTAATCAATTTCAAAACATATAAGTGACATTCCAATGTCTAAAATGAAAATTTTGATTTTAAAAACATTTCTTTGTTGAAAATTTAATTCTACAAGACTAAAATTATATTAAAAAATGTATTTTAACTATAGTGAATTATAATATCATAAAATGTTACTAATATTTCCAAATTCATTAGAAAACCCAATGGTAATTTTATGGTATTTAATTTTCCACAACCTAAGTTTCTAAGACCTATAATTGGAAATTTGTAGACAATTCATCCACCAATTCTTTAAGTATCCACCCATTTCATCATTCCCCTTAACTCACAATCCACACTCCAGATATTTATGGTCATTTTTCCTCCCAGAGAGTCCCCAGTTTTTATTCTTATGGCCCCAAGGATCTGATCCTCTAGATTTAGGAACTACACTTTAAGGTAAGAGAAATATTAACTTCTATTTTCCATTATAGATCCCTTTTATACTATTTCTTCTATTTTCTAAAATAATACCATTTTATCCCCAATATATTATCACATTTCTGTAATAATATTATTCTATCAACAAGAGACCTTTTTCACCTCTCATTATTCATTTCCTTAATCCATGTTTATACTCTTCATGCTACCAAAATTATTTCTCTCTTAAATAAGAAATTATCACCATATTTTATTTTATGAATACCAAAACCGCCTCCATTTCCATGGTTATTAAACTAGATATAAAATTTGTTATTTATTTATGCATTTACGTATAAATAACCCAGATTCCCTTTTCATGGGTTACAAATTTTGTTATGATAATGCCTTAAAGCACTTTTCTACACCATGTTTTTGATACGAAAATTGTTCTTTATTATCCTAATGTTATTGTTGAAATAAGTTATTATCATCTATCTAGATCACATGAATTTAAGACATATTAAGGGTTCACACTGATATCACACTAATTCATTGGGAAAAAAATTGAATCTCTAGATATAACTTGTTTTATAATACCTTGGTAAATAACCCTGGTATTTCCAATTTATGACACCTTCGTGATACAAAATGGTGATATGTCTATGAATTTCTCATTTAAATGTTGTAGTCACAATTCCATGTTATGATTCATGTTATTTTTATCATTATATTCTTCATGTTCTCTTTATAGTGTTATATTATTATACCTCTTGTTATAGTTGATATTCTTCATGCTCATAATTTAAATGTCTCTCATGTTTATTCCCTTACTAGGATCATGCTCACCCCTTTCCCTTGACATATGTCCCTATAATAAGAGATGTTGTAAAATTAACATAGGGTGAATCCTTGAAGGATCCATTCACATATATTATAACATTTTTTATGTTTTCTTTTTTATATTGTCATAATTTTTTTGAAAATAATTTTTAAAAGATCCCATGTTTTGTCTAATGTAGTGAAAAGTTTATGTAATAAAAATGAAGGATTTCATATAAAGTTAGGGGTTTTACCCCATAATTCCAAAAAAAAACATATCTTGTGAGGAAAAATCAAATTCCCAAATCAATATAACGAAAAATAATATTTTATTTAGGTTTTTTACTTGGGTAAATTTAACAATTTACCCCTTTAGAAGACCTAAGACTCTGAAACATTAAAAAACTATGTATCAATCTAGGAAAAACTAGGGTCACTATATATTCCTCACCTTTAAACTTTCTAATCTCCATAACATAGATAACTAGAGTCACTAAACATGAAATATAAAAAAATCTTGTGGTGAATGAAAATCCACGATCTCATGTCATTTATTCCCCTCTAGAGTCCAACGCTCTATGTTAAATCAGTACAAAATGATATTGGTTAAAAAATCATCTTTCACTGTACCCATATAAAATTAATTTCCTAAGATTCTGGTTCAAAAAAATAGTTTTTATATCAAAGTAATATTTAAAATTTAGTATAAAATTAATATCGTATTAGGTGGGTGTCGCTAATCCTCTATACCCAAAAACATTTCCCATGGAAAGATCACCTAACTATAACAGGGGTAGCAAAACTAAAAACCACAAGAATCCACATTGGAATAATTTATCACTAAGGATACCTCTAATGGGAGTATTATACACTAAAATCATAAATATTTTTTTAGATTAATGTCATATGGTAAAAATTTATATTCACCAAAACCCTCAATTTATCACAACATAATGATTCAGTACAAACTCTAAAAGAAATAAAATGTTACATTACCTTCATGGTAAATTTTATCTATCTATCATCCCCAATAAATAATTAGTTTACAATAATTTAAATTTATTAGTTAATGAGGAAAGCATTATACTTTTAACTCAATCATTCCTCAAACATTAGTGAGAACTTCACAACCACACCTTGGAATCTAAAAAAGATCTTATCCTCTACCAAACATTACTTGGTTTTTTCTTTTTCACTCCGCAATTAATGAAACTAACGAAAATATTAACAAAGGTATGAACCTACCAAAAATTCAGAATAACATAATATAACTCATTTATTACCCATTATTCTATATATTGAATCTTGACTTCTGAAACAGTCAAATGAACCTTCCTATCATCTCTAAACCCAATGATAAAATATATCAAAACTCAAGTGATCAAAAACTAAAAATATTCTATCATCTCCCTCAACCACATATCTATAGATTTTATATGATGTGAAGGGATAAAATAGTTACTAGTTATACCCTACCAAGGACTATGCTCCACATGGAAGATCCTTTTATAGATTTCCCATCAAGATATCCAGAATGGAAATCAGTGGGAAACCTAATACTATTCAAATAAGTGAATGATTTGGCCCACACCATTGCAAAAAATCTTCAGTTTCATCAACTAAGAATGTAATGACACACAATACCGGTCAATAAATATCACCAATGAGGGTCCTCTCACAAAAAAGGAGTTGTGGCCACCATAATTGATCAAAATTAATAAATTTCTCCCTCTTTCATTAGGATTCAACTACATTGAGGATTTTTTTATCATATCCACCATCAAATAATCATGGTATTCGTTACCAAGGGCCTCAGCTACCATGCCACTCTTGTTCCACTCTGATCTCATTAATATTTATAGCATCAAACTCTACAGAGGCCATCTTCTACTGCATCCACTATAGTAACATGCCTTAGAGAAAAAGGCTCCATGAACCCATACCTTACAATATGATAATTTATTTCATGACTATAACTCTCATGGAAATACTATAAATTTACCCATATTCTCAATATGCTCTTTTATGATCTATTACATGTAATTATTTAATACCTATTCCCCATAAATGTTAGAATTTATTTTATCATTCAATATAAAAGCATCTAAATCCAATTTTTGAAATGAACACTGATTCATATACAAATATCCCATTGAGGTAAAACCATGTTTATCCCTCCAAAAGTTTTACTTTGTTTCTCTATAAGAACATAGAGTGAATCCCCAACCACAACAATGGTATATAGAGCTGTGAATACAGTCTAATGGGTTTCTAACTACAACTTATTGAGGGTTTTCTCTACTCATCATAAGTGAGGGTGGTCCATTATATAATAAATGTGGATCTTAACTTATTTAACAAACATTAAATCACTATGAAATTATATAAATGGTTAACCAATCCAAATAAAGAATGGAATTTTAATAATTATCTCAGTTATGATAGAATCCCATGAAGAAACATTTTCTTTACTGAGGATACAATCATGTTAAAATATGGTGTTAGTGAAATGAGATTACCATTGATGAAAATAATATACTTGATAATGCCAACATATCCATTACACTAGAAACTTTGTATCTTGACCAAATAGTACATAAAGAACATCCTACACCTATGTCAAAATGTATTTGGGTTTATGATGACAAGACACACATCATTACTCAAACTACAGTGGGTGACAGATGACTATTTCCATACATCACATAAAAATTATCATAGATCTTAATTTTAACCAAAATGTGGTGATGGTGTATGTGGATCAATCTATCATCAACCTATAAATTATTATACATCATGGGGTCCTAAACTAAAGACACACCCTAGTATAACACTTTTTATAGTTGTAAATTCCATTATTCCAATGATTTTGTTTTAATTTTGGTCCACCAATGAAACTACAATAGATTACCTTAGTGGAATAACTATGCATTTTTTTTTTCTGAAACCATGTTTCACCACTAACAAATTGCTCTCAATTTCCAATGGCTGCTCATGGACTCCAATGTAGATAGTGATGTTTAATGACACAAACCCAACGCAAATCTTCTTTTTTAATGCTCCAATCAAACTATACATATTAGAAATATCTACTACGAATAATATATGGGGAGTTCCTCATGACGTATGTGATCCTTGATGTGTTCTCAAACATGGGTGTGCGGCCCTATGAAGGGTTCATCATCTCAGGAACTCATTCCATCCTTAAATAATATGGTACCATGAACGAGGGTTAAAACTAAAACAATAATTTATTTTCCATGTTATTAGGTTGATAAATACATTATTAAATATGAATAATAATTTGTATAAGGAACTCTTTTGAACATCCAAAATATTGTCAATGGGTGTCTAAACTAGATTAATTGTGTTAGTCATTGACTCACATAAATATTATATTTCACGGGGATTATGTTCATTATAGAATATAGAATGTCTCTAATAATGAACTCATAGAGAGTGATATTATCTATATATCCTCATCCATCATAGTGTAAACTATCTTATGATCAATAAGGTTTTCATTGAGTAAAAATTTAGAGAATCTAACTCTACATGCAGGGTATGAATAACTCACAACTATGTCTTTGAATCAATTATTCAGCACACAACTAATGAATATTGAAAGGATCAATCACATCATGGGACCATACTAACCCTGCCATTGAATATGATATTTCTATATATGATTGGAATCCTTCATTCATTAAAATTAACAAAAATGATTAGATTATATCTGGATGAGATGATAGTGGAAGGAGAATAAATATCACAACTAACCACTAAATAATATATGTACCATCCTTACTGTATCACACGAACAATACCATGAATATTTGAGTACATTAATACATTATCAAGATATTGTTGATTGGATACATTAGTCACTACATCAACGCCAGGTTCATCAATATACAAACCAAACTAAAACCCCTTAACAACATTGTCAAAAACTCATAAACCAAACTTCATAAGTCCCTAAATTCAAAACATCATCCCTATGACTTTAATAGATTTGATACCACTATGAAATTACCTTATTATCCATAAGCTCAACTAGGATGGTGGTAAATTGAGTGAGCCAACCCAATACCACCTCCAATAGTACAGGGCTAGTGAATAAGACTAAGAATACATAACACATATAGGAGGCCTTTATCCTATAGTGACATGAAACTGACATATATCATAAATAATTATAATATCCAGAAACACTAAAAGTATACATAACAATTTAATTGTACATAATGAATGAATGATATGAAAAATGATATGAAAATCTACATATCAGACAAAATCATAGGAACTATATAAGTAATAAGGTCTATTATCTTGATGAACACAAGAAAATGGGAAACTATTATTTTTTGCAATAAATCCTGAATTATTCACTAATAATATCATTCCTCAACAATGTGAGGAGCCACCAATCATAATCTGTCATCACAAAGAGTCATCCTTGAACAAGCTACACCAGCTCTAAGTTCATGATTACCATCCCTAAACTATGAATTATCTTCACAAACACAATAAATAAGGTCATAATGATCATATAGTGGTGGGTAAAATATACTCAGTAGGATTCCTCAAACCATTAAGTAATGATAAAACAATATATCATCTTTTATTCTGAAATAATAGAGGATCCAGAAAGAATTATCGAATCTAGATTTTATCTACAACTAAGAGTCTCAACAATTTAGGTAGATCCAATAAATATCAGCATAATTCCATGAAGGATCACGTCGTAAGAGAAAATTACTAAAAGAAAAATGATTCCTATATTTTATATCCAATTTTTTAATCATATCATAAATAAAACCAATAATGGACGTGACACAGTAATGTACAAAGTATCTAAAATTATTAGATCTCAAGACATACGTTCTAACTATATATAAACTTATTAAATGATGAATATATTATCATGGAATATATTTAGATTAATGGAGTACTAAACTATTCCTTTCAAAAATACTGATCTATGTGAGAACCCATGTCACCACATATATTCTATAGTAGGGTACATACACATCGTTGATATACTCTTTTCATGTAAGATATTTAAAAACCCTGATGGAGTACTCATTCATTAATGAGTTGAGAACATAAAATAAAGGAGCACCAAAATATTTAAATTGTGGTTCAATAACCCAAAAGTTATGGTGTTTCTAGATTTATCAGTCACTTTCAAGACCCGTGACTTCTCAAGACCATGGGAGTACCATAACCTCACATAAATTATGAACACTTTTACTCAAAAAAATCTAGTGTGTAAAAATCATCATGGAAGAATTTTCATGATCATCACAATATTAGTAGAACATCCTTAAGAAAGTACCAAAAATTGGGAATTGTAGTTGGACCTACAAAACATCATTATCATATTTCTATTGGTGAACCAAACCATGTTCCCACTCCAATAATCTGGACCATACCCAAAAATCGCATATTTAGATATATGAATTCAAGCTACCTCAAATACCTCCAAAACTGTCTCTGATTACAATAAGTTTCAAAACATAATGTTATATGTGAAAAATCACTCATAATGTGTAAATTACTTTTCTAATTCTGACTCCCAAAAGTGATGAAAGGGAAAACTCCACAAAATTCCCAGTACACGCAATTTTTTTCATTTACCTAGTTTGCATACATCATATGATAGCTCGTAATTCTCCACCATATTTTATAACATATTTTGTCCACCTACATGTCATTTAAGAATATTTTACATGGTGTGTAAGACTCATGAGAAACCTGGGCTCGTACCTTCATAATTATGACTCATTTAGTCTCCAATTATGCCACATATCTTGATTGTCTTACAGTGTGTGGTCTATTAAGTTCACTGTGGGTAAGTATCGTATACTAGGTTATATCATATAGTTTGTAAAAAAATTTAACTATATGTAAAAATTATGAGTGAACATGTCATATTCACTAATCATACACAATATGCACCTAAGACCTTTATCACATATGTTTCCAAGATCCAAGTTAGGCATATACATGATTAAATTTTAGGTCATGTAATCATTGTAATATATGTTATTTGTATTTATGTGAAAATTTCACAATATTTATAAAATAAAAAACCCTAGTTTTGTATCTTAAGTTACATACATAGTATATGATTATGATACCACATGATGTGTGATAAGAAAACCCCTAATATCAATACTCTTATTAAAAAAACATGTTGTTGTCATAAATTATTTTGATTTTCCATCATAATTTACATAATTTTGATCATATTTAATGTATTAACCAATTTCATGACTCCTTGTACCTCTGATGTGACACCATAACAATGTAAATGAAGACAATTGTTTTTGATATTGTATACAACATGGAGCACCGATCTTAAATGACCCATGAAATATATTATTCAATTATGACTGTTATATACTAGATTTTAAATTAATGTCTATGAATAATAATAAATAAATTATAAAAATTATGTGGTTTTCACATATATAAAATAAATTCATTTTTTATCAATTAATTATAAATAAAATTAAAATTCATCTAATAGTAAAATAATATTTTATCTGAAAACAATTTTATATGAGAATTTTGTTTCCATATTAATAAATTTATTAAATCTCTATTGGTGAATAATTAAAATGAAATATATATATATTATATAATCTATAAAATGTTTTATTATACTACTAATATTTTACTATGCATGAGATATGTATAAACCCAATTTTATTCTTAAAATTGTATTTTTCTAAAAAGTTGTTTCGTTGAGTTTTGAGCACTAATTTAAAAATTATGTTTTTCCAATTTTGAAAATTTTAATTAAAAATGAAAATATTTTTTATAATTTTAATGTCAAATTTATCTTAGAGTTAATTTTTTAATTTTTTTGGAAAAGATTCATTTTTCAATAAATATTGAAAATACTAGTTTTTATTGAAAACTAGGTTTTTTAAGAATTTTTAAAGCTCCATTTTGATTTAAAATAGATTAAATTTATAATTTGTTAAATTAAATTATTATTAATACAATTTAGTTCATCATAATCAAATTAATGTTTAATTTTGATATAAAATGTATTTGTACTTAAGAAAAAGTTTCTTTTGAATACTCTTTTTTGACCTGATTTAAGGTTAAATTAAATTATTGAACTTCTATGATTTGAATTTGAACAATAAAATCTATATTTTTAAGCATAATAAATTATGTTATGTAATAATATAAACATAAATTTGGGCCATAATTAATAATAAAAATAGTAAAAATTATTTACTATTTGTAAGGTTAAAACGGGTATACCAGGGGGTTAAAATAAAATAATAATGGATAAAATGAACTAGAAATTTATCTAATTCTAATATTCTAGAAATATTTTTAGCATTTCATATATATTTTTTAGAATGATCTATTCTAGACAACTTTTTCTTGTGAAAAACATGGGTATAATTTATTCTTTTCAAAACTTCCAAGTGTGTCATCTCTCGCCTTATATAAGGGAACCCCTACTCTCCTATTCACACTTCCAAATCCATTCAGTTTAAAAGAAACCTAAAAATATTACTTCCATAAAACCCTTAACATGGACTATATTTCTTGGGTTTATTATAAAATAAATCTCGGAATGCTCTATGTATATACCAAAATAGGTTCTCTGAATAATAGATATAGTTCATATCCATGTGTCTTCGTTTTATTTATTTCTATAACCCATTAAAATATTCACTAACTATGATAAAATAATGAAAAAAATATAGTCCATATATTTATAAGTTATTATATTAGTGTAATAACCAATATCTATATCCTCTTCCATCAAATTGGAAATGAAACTATCAATCGGGTGAATAGTGAGATAATGCCTAACAGACTGATGTAATTCATTTCCATCACCACCTCTCACAAAAAAATAAAATGTTGATTATATATATATATATATATTATGAAATAATAACTCTTATAAAATTATTATATAAATAATCCTTCTTACATTTATATCTAATGGAAAATGATAATGTCGCCCATGTGTACATGTGGACTACCGCCTCCACTTAGTGATGTGATGATATTTTAATTTTATTTTGACATGGATGGTAATATTAATATATTTATTTAATATGAATGCTATATATTAAATATTAATTATTCTTTAAATTTTAAATTTTGCTTATATTTATTTTGTTCCATCCATTAAAATTGGAAATATTGTTCATGAATATGTACAGCCAACAATCTTTATGGATGGTGTGACACCTTTTTCTATCTCTAACTTCTATAGAGTATTATAAATACTTATATTATTATTATTATATATGATAATTAGGTCATTTTTATCATTCTTTATATGATGTGACCATGATAAATCTATAAGGACTGAAACTACCAATCCAAAATATACATGAAAAAGGAAGTAATTATTACCCGAAATATTGATTTTAAAAAATATTATTAATAAACAAATGATAAAATTTATAAAAAATTAATATTTGTCATTATATATATTATAATTCTTCTAAAACATATTTATGATAAATATAAATTTGTTATATATTATTTTTTATCATGTATAATGGAAATTGGACTTGCGGTATGGGTTTCACGTCTCACTTTTACTTCCATGAAACATATTCCACATTCACTAGTAATTTATTTTATGTGGTGTATATACTAACACTTTCATATTTATCTGATTAATTCTTTTATTCATTACATTTAAAAGATTCATTTGATGTTATTTATTTCATCATTCTTATGATTCAAATGTTACCAAAGTTTTATTGGGGTTTTTTTCGCAACCTCCTCATTAGTTGAGAATGTTAATGTTTAAGTCTACCTTGGTGGTGTTATTTCACATATCTATCATAAAATTAATCTATTTTGTTATCCATTTTTATTCATTAAATTTTCAATTAATATTACCATTTTTATCCCTCTATTACAAATAATTATTGAGATCTTTTTTTAAGAAATGTTACATAAATTTATCACACTGTCCACAATCATTTTTATTCAAAATATATGTTTCTTGAAATAATCATTAATTATTTTAATATTGAAATTTCATTTTTTGGATTCATATTTACCCATTATATACTTTAAATAAAAATAAAAGTTTATATTCCAATAATTTTCCAAATGTGGTATTTATTTAATTTTTTAAAAAACGTGAAATGGATGTTTTCTTTTTAAATTATTCAATATAAAAAATATTACCCACCTTCATGAGCACTAAATTATTTGAGGAATCCTTCAAAATAGTATATGTTTTATTTAAAATAAAAAAACATAATATTATTGAATTTGTTAGTTTAAAAAAAATCAATGTAAATTGGGTATTTTCCTCATTAAATTTTTAATGGAATTATCATTGTATTAATATTAATCAATGAAAAAACAATTATTTTAATTTTTATCCACTAGGGATATGTTTTAATGATTCCATAGTTATTATTTCATTGGATTTTTATGATCATTTTTACTGAGGATGTACTTTTTTGAAACCATTCTCCATTTTCCTCGAGATAGTTTATGATTATGTTTATTGATTGGTGAAATTACTAAAATCTCATATGCTTATTTTTCAATATGAATGTTTACATTAATTGTGTTTCTCCACTTTCATATGAGTAAGGAATTTGATATAGTAATTGATGGGTGGGGTCTGATGTAGACCCTCGATGCATCAGTAGGTATCATCCGACAAACTAGCATAGTTATTTGAATAAGGACTTACCCGTATGTAATATATCTTGGCATATAAGCTTGATGGTATGGTTATGATTTCTAAAATCACGTATTCCCCCATTATGAGATTAGTTATTTATTTGCATGTGATTATTCAATAAGTTATAATATAACTGGATATGTTTTAATATCAAGTGATTATTTATATAGAATTATGTATATCATAATTAATTCTAACCATATTATTCTTCATGTTCAAGATATTTATTAAATGGAATGTCTTTCAATTATATATATATATATATCCATATTGATTATTCCTTATTTATTCATGATATCTTCCATTGTATATATACCCATAGTGTGCATTAGATCTCACCCCTTTCTTATGTTTCGATTCCCTATGATACCAAGACGTCTATTTTAATTGATATGTTGGGGTATTATAAAGGTAAAAGTGGTGTTATCAATGAAAATATATTTTTATTTTTTATTTTTTAAAATTTAATGTGAAATTATTTTATGTTTATAGTTTTCCAATACTACTAAACTATTCGGTCCTTTGGGATGTGACCACATGTATATAATAAAAATGTAATAAAGTAACCACCAGCTCCAGGATACTAATGTTGGGGTCTTTATAGTTGATATCAACATAAGATTATCCAAAATCATGGGAACTCAATTTAGTAAAATGTAGACTTGAGAACATAACCCTATTAATGAAATTAATGATAAATATATGTATATGATAACCTCTTAATGTTTTGGTAAGGTATATGTTATATGGTTTTCCTAGAAATTCATCCCTTCTCAGATACTACAAGTTGATGTGGATCTAGTATTGTTTTATCTTGGGGTAATATCTCTAAAAAAATTGCTTTGGGGTTTGATTCAATTTTCACCTGGTACATGATAATGGGGCTTGATGCACACTTTTTTTTACACTCCCTAAGAATATTTTAGGGTAAACAACTCTAAAATAGATACATTTCAATTTTAACTAATTATCACCTAATACATTGCAACACACCTTGATGCATACCTAGATTGAAATTTCTTAGGGATATGATAGGGTTAATTCACTTTTCATTTATAAACAATTATAAGTTATTTAAATAGATAATGATCATTAATGAACTAGGTTAAGAATAATGTGGATTATATTGAAAATATGGAGTCATGATTTAGACATTCTATAAATTATTATGTGGATTTATATTATGATTATTATTTTATCATACTAGGATTTTTTTATTAAATGGATTTTACCTAATAGAATCATTTTAATAATGAATATAATAGAAAATGTGGTGATTATGAGAAACCAAATGGTATTGTTACTGAATTAAAATGTGTTTCTATTACTCATAACTTGTTTTTTGGTTTTATGATTAATAACCAATACATTAACCAACTCTATAATTCTTTAAAGAAGACAATTGTGTGGCCCACTAATAACTCAGGTGTTGGAGACTCTGGATGAAATAATGGTCAATTTTATTCATGTTATAAATTTCGAAAGAGACACCAAGGATATTGTATCAAAGGAATAGGAAAAATTATTTTAACACGTAAAATAAGTTAATAGATCATTGAATTCCCAAGTAAAAATGAGTAGTTCAATGGAGATAAGGAAATTATATCATATAGATCCATTTATGCTCTATTTACTTAAATGTAAAAAATATGTCCATTGTGTGAAATAATTCCCTATTCTAAAAGTTGAATTCTTGGACAAGGAGAAAACTATGTTATACAAAACTTCAACGTAAATTTTGTAAGTATTTATGTATTTAAATTCATTAATTATTTTTTAGAAGGACTTTTTCAATGGTATTTTGGTTATAATAATTATGAGAGAATATAAGTATTGGGATAATTTATAGAAGAATATATTTCTTCATATATGATTGAAATTATTTTTTTGGATAAAATCATTGGATAATGATTTTTATCTTGATCCAAAATTAAAATTACTAGAAACCCTTATTGAGGAGTTAACTGATAGAAGTCCAATATAATAAAGAGTAATTTGGAAGGAATTTTTTGTAATATAACCCCTAGTATTTGTATGGGTTTCCATGAAAAAGTTATATGAGGAAGAATGTCTTTAATTTTTTGGAATATATGTTGAATTGAATTGATAACATTTATAGTTAACATAATCATTTATATTATGGTAATTATAGTCAATTAATATTATCTAATTTATTAGAGAAATAGTCATACAAAAAATATTTATAGTTAAATAGTTATTTTATAAATAATTTCCTTTTTTATGATTTTTATTAAATTTTTGAGATCATTATATGAATTATATTAAAATAGATTTAGAAACAGTATAATCTGCATGATGGGGTAAAACCTATTTCATTCATTAAGGCTATTGATCT
This sequence comes from Viscum album, assembly GCA_963277665.1. Lineage (NCBI taxonomy): Eukaryota > Viridiplantae > Streptophyta > Magnoliopsida > Santalales > Viscaceae > Viscum > Viscum album. The sequence goes on along the minus strand of OY728148.1, from coordinate 497,796,424 downwards.
TGAATGCACAACTAAACATTGTAAATGTTGAATCTCCTACCACTGACCTCTCTAAAGTATAGGTTAATATAATATTGTTTTTACTTAAATAGTTTTATGGATAGATAATAAGTTGATAAAGTTTTGAATATTTATGATGATTAATGATATTTTGGGAGATTTATTAGTAGTTTGAGATATATATAACCATTAGCATTTAAATAATGTATTATTTGGGAAGATTTATATTAATTTTTTTGGATATGAAAGCTAAAGGGTTTGGAGATAAATACATATGGGGATGATTAGGTTGGACATTGGGTGTTACAGTTGTGGTTTATAGATTAATATATTATTTTGGATAACTTGATCTTACAATTTTTGTTAAATGTTAATATTTAGTGAAATATAGATGTACTTTTCACTCTTATATGGATCTTATGATAAATTAAAGGATGATTTTAGTTCTTTAAAAATAAAAAATTCAACAATTATATTTATTTCAAAGAGTAGGAGATGTAGTGGAAATTGATAGAAACACAACCAAATGATGAAAATTTTCTTATGAAATAAAAATATATCATCTAATTATATTTTATATTATTATCTATCATTATAATAAATAATCCCCCTACTCTAGGAAATGTGTATTTAAATAAAAAGGTTATACATTTACGTTAATCTTCGATGAATCAATGTCCTTTTTCACACCTCTTTGATTTATGGTTTTGGTGTCATTTCCATTATTTTGATAAATCAATTTATTATAATCAATGATATATATCTATCTCTTTAATTATTTATGACTTTTCTCCATGTTCAACTAATTTTTTCAAAATAGTAAACAATGTTTTGTGATACTCTAGATAGCCTCTGTATTCCTCTCTCTCTCTTATCATATTGAAGTTTTATTATCCCTTTTTATGATGTGGGGCTTCAAAAAGGTTTTCTTAAAATGAAAAATCCTAGATTTCTGATTGAAATATATCATTTTAAGGATAAAAATCTGATGGTGGAGATAATATTACACCCTCATATTTAAAATGAACACTGTGTTTGATAGATTATAAGACACACAACACTTATTTTCAATGATTCATGAAATATATAATTTAAATATGATAATCATAACCTAATCAATAAATTGGGGGCAATGAACATTAATAACTAAATTAAAAAATCTATTTGGAATTATAATGTATAAAATAGATTCATTGGTTATCAATTGTTTTGAAATAAAAATAAAAATCATTTGAAAGTAAAAGGAATGTCTTTATGGAAAACTATTTTATGTGTGAAATGTGTTTTTATCTAATAAATTTAAATCAATCACTATTAGTGAATTATTTTTAATTGAATATTTACATTATATATTTAATATATTATTTTGTTATTTACATATTTTTTATCTGGGCATGAGATAAGAATAAACCTAGTGTTATGTTTGAAAGTTTTTTTTCTACATAGCAGTTTTGTCCCATTTTGAACAATTAATTTAAAATTAATTTATACCACTTTTATAAAATTTATATGAAATAATTATCTTAATTTTTAAAATTATCATGTTAAAGTTATCATATATTATGTTTATGTAAAATGTTTGAGACAATTAACTTTTCAATTAATAGTGAAAATACAATTATTTATTGAAAACTTCATTTTCATTTAATGAATTTACAAAGTTAGTTTTTTTTTAAAATAGTTTGAAATTAAAATTATTTCAAAATACTATTATTAAGTCGATTTAGTTAATTGGAATAAATTTCATGTTTATTATATATATATATACTTTTGGAACTTAAGAAAATGTTTCTTTGGAAAACTGTTTTTTCGAAATGCTTACTGGTTTAATTTTACATAAAATTATACACCTTATAATATTTTATTTATAAAAAAATTAATTCTAGATTATAAATTAGAATAATTTTTCTAGGTAGAATTTTCAACAAAAAATTTGGTCATATTCATTATTAAAAATAGAAAAAATGTATTTTGCGGTTTAGATTAAAACTGGTTTTTAGGGCATAAAACTAAAAATATATGGGTTAAACTGGCCGAATAACTTGTATAATTAATATTTTATGACCCAATATATCTATTATCTTTTGTATTGTTTGATAATTTTCCTTTTTGTGCCTTCTTGTGTAATGTCCTATCTTATAAGTCACAAAAATTTTCCCTGAGCTGGTTGGTTAGGTGTCCTCAAGCGTGCCTCCTCGTACGCCGGCGGATTCCATCCAAATAAAAGTGTATGTGGTGGTATAGAGGGAGACTATAACCTCATGATCATATTAATATAGAGATTATTTAAAAGGATAAATGGTAGAAGAATAATTTCAAATCACGCCGAAAGGTAAAAAATCCCACTTAAATAAATCGTCATTAATAATAATATTGGGTATGATAAAAATGACGTACTGTCATGTATTTAATAATAATAAATAGGTACTAATGGAAGTATTATAACATATATACCATTATATCCAAAGAAAAAAATTCAAATCTACTATCTCCAGATAGGATCACGAGTCATAGCTCAATCATGTTCTCTCTCCTCCCATGCTACAATCAAATCAGGCATCAACATCTAGATGCTTTCCCCTATCCCGACGTACATCCATATAATCTATTTAGGTTCTATTGGAATCCTAGATAGGGAGTCAGATAAAATTAATTTTCCACTACCAATACTATACATATATATCCATTCGGTTCATAAAATATCAGTAGAGTAAATATATAATAATGGTAATCTATAATAAAATACAATAAAGGGTCGACTATATTTTCTAAAGGACACCAGGCTAACACTGTCTACTTTGGTCTATGCTTGGAAAACCTCAGAACAGATGTCAACATTAACATATATGTATCAGATTTTATTCTAGTAGATATATATACATTATACATAGGGAAATTTATATATATATATAAGTACATATATAGTTTTAGCTATGATCTGAGGAATAAATCAGGTGTCCATGTTTGGACACTAGAGTCTCTTAAAGTATTAGCAGAATCCATTCTCGTGTATCACAGATCATAAGGGTCTCCATTCCCAAATATCACAAGTTTAAGGGATTTCATGAATGAGTATCGCAAGCATAGAGACTTCATGCTCATGTTTCACGGCTGTAAGGGATGTCATCCCTAAGTATCATAAGTATAAGGGATTTAATGCCAGATTATCACAAGCATAAGGGACACCAAGCCCATGTGTCACACTATAAGGGATTCCATGCCCCTATATCAAAAATATATGGGACTCCATTCTCAATTATCATAGTATATGATACATCATTCCTATATATCGCTACTATAAGGGACCCCAAATAGAATTTATATTCAATTACATTCCATTAAAATTGGGGAGTAAATGTTATATATATTTAAAATCATGTTACATGGTAGTACCACTCATTTTCCATTCAACTTATTATAGTAATCACATTAAGGACTCACTCAAAAAAACCATGTAGAATATAGTTGGGTCTCCTTATAATATTCAATATCAATGGAAATTTCATAGCCATGTCTAAAGGTGTAGTAATAGTCGATGGGGACCCATAACAAAATGAATAAAGGGATAATATGTCATTTTTATCAAGGATACTAAATTAAACACGGGTTATGTGTATTTTTAAGGCAACACATGGAGAATATGGTTTCTATCAACGTAATGCATAAAAAAAGTAACAATACATGAGGGGTAATTACTAGAACACCAACCTTATTCTTGTGGAGGAGCACTGATCTAGTATCAGCCTATGGTTTGGTCCAGATCATAAGAAAATATAAAAATAGATGAACTACATAAAAATAGGTCATACGAGATCAAACCAAAATTACTCCACAAAAATGAATAATAATTAAAAAATTGAGTTAATGGATTCTAGATATTATTGGGGGTGATCCAATTTGACAGATACAACTTTAATTGGAGTTTGGATGGATAAAGTGATTCAAATCCAAGATTTTGGATTATAGGAGATATAAAATGGGATAAATAGAGGGATTTTGTCTACTTGAAGAGATAATAAATAGGGGTGGGTGAGTTATAATGGGAGGGTTAGCCAAAAAAATATACCAAGAATTAAAAGTATTATGTTTTGGATGCACAGTTGGCCAAACCATGTGTCGACCATGTGAACGCCACTATCAAGGGAGAACACCCTACATGGCCAAGAGTACATGCTTAGAAAAACCATGTGTATCCCATGTGAACCCTCAATATCAGACCCAAAAATTTAATGAATCCCTCTCATGGTTTTTATAAATTGTGCAGCACTCTATAGGGTCACATGGTTCAAGAGGCATGGTTATCACTCACCATGCACTAACCATGAAACTATTATGTCTTTCAATAAAATAGGGCAACGATATATGAAAAAGAATTACATATTCTTTAAATCTTTTAAAAACAATAGGGAAGATTTATAAGGAAAAAAAATACTTAAAATCAATATTTAAAGGATGGATACCTCATAGAAAAGCTAAGTTCCTATAATATTCTCCCTTAATATAACTCATCCCCAAGATTCCATTCTAAGGGATGTAAAACAACATCTAAGAATAACTCCAGCCACTAAGTACATGCAGCAGCCTTTCACCCATAAGTCTTATCCTATATAGGAATTTCCTTCCATAGAACCCATACCATAGGAACTAACATTCCTCATATAGCCTTTGTACTGTAGTCGACAATACATATAGGATGGTCTATATATGACACATCTACCACCATCTCAACCTCATCAGGATGAAATTTTTGATATGGATCTGGATAGTACTATAGAAGCTATGAAAAATGGAATACATCATGCATACCCGGGAATCACTAAGGCAACTTCAACAAATAGGCTACCTACATGACTCTCTCTATACCCTCCAAATATTTATTGAACTAAGGTGAAATTTTCCCCTTGCCTCTAAACCATTGATGCCCTAGTCTCGTTGAAATTCTTAATAATGCATAATTCCTAACCTCTAACTCTAGTGGTCCATGAAAACGGTATATGCATGAATTATTCACATATTGAGGTGTATCCATTCACTTCCTAATCAACTAAAACTATTCAAAAGTTTCCTAAACAATATAAGTTATGTGTATCTCTATCTCAGCTACCTCTAACAAGCTCAAAGGTGTAAATCATAGCCATCCATATAGGGACTCATAAGGAGACATATATATTTTCTCCTTGAATATTTTATTGTAGTGGAACTCAACAAGAGTTATAAGCTTCTCCCATGAAACATTGAAATTAACGATTCATTCTCGAAGCATGTCCTCTAGCACATGTATTTTCAGTTTTGACTGAACGTTAGTTTTAGGGTGAAAGTAAGTTATCAAAAGTTCATTTGTACCTAAAGAATTATAAAAACCCTTAATGAACCTCAATTTGAAATAAGCATCCCTATCAAAAAATATTTAACGAGGGACTCTATGCTAGTTTAAAATATCATACCCACATATTCTATCAATATCATCTACTAAGAAGGTCCCACTGATAGGTATGAAGTGACTGACATTTGTGAACATTTTGATGATCATACATATTGCATCACTGTCTTGAGGGTATCTTGGTAATCCAATCACAAACATTATAGTTATATCATATCATTTCCACTCAAGAATTGGAATTGGATTTAAAATCCCAAATAGATACAGGTGTTCTACCTTCACCTACATATAGGTGGGACACCATGTAACAAAACCAATTATATCCCTTTCTATACTTATCCACAAAAATTCAAGACATATGTCATGATACATATTCTTAATCCCATGGTGTACCACCCACGTAGTTTTTTGATACATTTTCGTCAACTCCTTCTAGATGTCATTAGGAACCTAGACATGTCTATGGATGCATAAGACATCTTCCTCATTAATAATCACGACCAGTGGTGAATCCTTACCTGAAACACTCTCTATATGGACTAATAACTCTTGATTTTATAATTGTATCATCTTCACTTTCTCCATTTTTGAAGAGAAAACTGATAACGATTCAATTACATACTATCCATGATGGTGTTTAATTACCATGTGTGTCACAAAAAATAGATCCATAAGCTACTACTCATTAATGGCCTCTTGAGATACCTATGTCTAATCCCTTAGGATTAGAGAATATTCCACACCATTTCTTTTATTCAGAATATAGGTGAGACCAAAATTGAATGATTATAGGTATTCAACCCTCCTTCTCTACCTGAAGATCAATTCATGCTACATGGAAATATACCTAAATATTTTTTAATCTGTAAATATAAAACAAATGATTCACCAATAGGTAATTTATACAATAGCGTAATTCATGAAAAACTACCACAAAATCGATATATTTTTAGGTAATTCATCTTTGGTGTCCTTAACTGATGATATCCATACACCACTACTCAATCCTCCTACATTAGAACTGCTCCTAGATCAATACTTGATGCATCAAATTAAACTACATAGTTTCTACCCAACTCTAGTAAAATCTAGATTAGTAAATATGTTAGTCCCCCTTTCATCTCTTGAACGTGTGTCTCAAAGGCAACTAAACATATAAACTTCATACCCTTCTTAGTTAATCTTGTTATAGGTTCTTCTTGGTGTAAAACTTGTTTTAGAATACCCATTTAATAACCAATTATCCTTCAAAACACTATGTATGCCAAATATGTTATGGGGATGCTTCCGGGTAACTATGATAGTCACCTTATCTGGTTAAATAGACATTATGTCCTCTAAAATAATATGACCTATAAAGAGTACACATCAATCCAAAAGTGTAATTTACAAATCTTATCATACATATAGAAAACTGTTAGTATATTCAATAATATCTTAATATGTTTATCATGGTAATGTTGAGTATAATAATAAACTAAGTTATTATCCACGAATACTACCAAAAATTAATCCAAATATAGGTGTAAGCACAGATTCATCAAGAATCATATTCTAATTCAAAATTCATTAATCCACAAAAATCATGAGGGAACCATCTTCATTAATGGTGAAACTGACTGGGGAACACAGCTATGAAGAACTAGGTCGTATAAAACCCATAACCTCCAAATCCTCTAGTTGTCTCTTCTTCTCCTAAAACATAGTTGTAGACATTCTATTAGAATAAAGGGATATTGGTTCACCTCTCTTCACTAGCATGATAGAAAAATTTTCCACACTCTAAAGAGGTAAACCAAAAAAAATATTCAAGGAATACATCCCTAAAACAATCTACTAGAGGAAAAATTCATCTTAATGTAATTCCTAATCCAACAGATAACAGCTTGAAATCTGGGTCGTCACTCCACATATCGAACAATTCTATAGTCTATCTCTACCTAATTATATATTCTATTAACCTTTTCAAAGGTTAATACCTCCCTATAGTGATGTCAATCATACACTATGTATGTATCTTTCCACATATGAATGATTGGCAATCAACTAGTATATCCTAATAATTACATAAAGTCCAATCATCTCATAGACAAATAGGTCCCATAATAAATGATATATTTCTACTTAAAGGTAGGATTTCTCACACTAGCGTAAACTCTATTACCAAATCCCCAATTAAGTATCAAGTTTCATCATGCAATACAAATAATCAATATCAAGCCCAATGATTTTTACAATAGCTAAATAAATGATGAATGTGATGAACCCATATAAAATAATAAAAGTATAATAGTATAGGATAATACAAAAGTACCTCAAACTGTATATATTATGAAAACCGATTCCTCAGGTATATATTGGACTAAATAAATTTGGCATGATCCATGCCCTTGTACTACAACTGCAATACACTGAGTGGTTTTGATATTCTAGAGATGTGTATATAAATCATGGTTACTTAATATACATCCACCACTTTGACCTATATGGCTAGAGGTAGACCAGGTTTCAGCTTGATGTAGAGCTAATGATCCATCTCTTAAAGGTGGAGATTATATAAATCCTCTTCCACCAGGCACAGATGGAAGTTCATACAAAAAACATGAATATTCAATAATATTTGACATCCTGGGCACTCAAATGAGTCACTATATTAACAGGTCATCTTATTCATTAGAATTATACACTATTGAAAAACTATATATCTATAAATGGGTTTTAACTTTCTTCCATGTATCAAGCACTTTTTCTCTAAGTGACATTTATATCTGCTAGTCAAACCACTTCGAGGTCTCATTTATTAACTTCCCTAGCCTATACCATTATCTTCACATATATTTGACTCAATGATATGAGCTTGGTTTAATATTTTAAAAATAGTGTTCAAAATAAAAACATTTAATTGAGTTCATATGGTTTATACAATCTTATCATCAAAATAACTCATTATCGCCAACATGTCACCAACAATAGTCGGTGATAAGTTCAATAGTTCTACAAGAAAAGTTGAATATTCAATAACTGACACAATACCATGTTTTAGGTGGATAAAATCTCTAGGAATGCCTACTCTTAGTATTTGGGGAATGAAATATCCATATAAGGCTGTGGGAAAACTATCCTAGGCCATACCCTGATAACAATCTTCATCGGTGATAGTATCCCACCATCGCTTGGCAGAATCTTAAAACATATGTGTTATGTGATTAACTATCCTCTTAGAAAGTGTCTAAAGGTTCTCTAAAATAATCATAATTCCCTCCAACCATGAAACTATAACATAAGGGCCTCCATCACCCAAATATGAGGGCATATGTTGCAATTGGGATTCTTACATCAACTCTTCTAGAGTAAGGTCAAGGCACATATCTCAATAAATAATATTCATAAGCTAATGGAAACCATAAAAAAACTAGGCATTGGTTCCTGGGTTGAATATAACTATAGGTGCCATAGGAGGCACTAATAGATGTATCTATAGTGGCCCATGGCCCACCACCATCAAAGCACTGTCGTTACCACCCTCCTAGCACATGACATGAAGAAATTATTGTGGTTGAGCTCTAAAAATAACTAGAACATCCTTTCACATAGGATTTTATTGCAACATAATATACATTTATAAGAATATAAAATATACAATGTAATTTTGTATAAAAGTAAAACCCCTCTGGAAATACCTAATGTCTGGCCTTGGTGATTTATCGATCAAAAGAATCAAATGATTCATGGACTACTTCACACTGCTAAGGTATGGTCAATTTAATTTGTTTTCTTATAAGTTTTAATTCATAGTATATAGAGTTTCAATTTTAAGTTTTATAGGAAACACACATTATGATACAATTGGAATCCATGTTTAATGGCGACCATTTCATTTCTATATTTAAATTCAATTATGTTTTTAAATATTTATTTAAAATCATTTTAATGGTTGAATTATATTTATCACCACTTCGAATTTGTAAAGGCCCATTCAATTTAAAATTTAAATATGGTTTATATTTAATATCAACCATAAAGACATTCCATCCCATGAGACCAATGGTTGATGACTCAACATTAAATAATTGGATACATAAGGTGTTATCATCAAGCTATGTAAGAAAACATTATTCTTTTAATGAAAAAACATTATGTAATCATTTACATTTCTTATTCCCCTTCAATAAACGTTTGAGAAAATATATTTACAGTAGTCAAGAAATTCATAAAAATCACAATAAATACAATAACTAAGATTCTCTTATATGTCATGGGATCATATATGTCATTTGAATCTCTACATTCCTGTAATGATGTATGAGTCAAAAAACCCTTTCCACACTAGCCAACAGTAAAATTGAATCATAAATCATAATAATAAACATTACACATCATGTGTCTCACCATATGTTGGAATCAAATCAAATGTAATATGTAGAATATGAAATATCAATTCTCATCCATGGTAATTTGGATTTTCATCGTACATTGTTTAGCTACTCCAAGTACAGTATCAATAAAAAACTCTAACAGAACCCGTTATCCTTTTTACCATCCAAAAATAATACTACAAAAAAAATATGATACAAATTTTTAATGTCCCAAACTAGAATCCACTAAGTGGTTCCCCAATATGATTACTCACATGGACTTATGTGCACCCCCCCCCCTTTATTATAGGGTTTACTGACTGGAAACGAGGGTCCAAGGTGGTACAATGTAGAGACTATACCCTTATGATCAGATTAATAATGTGGTGTAATAAATTGATAAATAGTGGAAGAATAATATCATGTCACAATAGAAGGTAAACAATCCAACTGAAATAAGTAATCATCAATATCAATATCTAGTACCATACAAATGATGTAATGTCACGTAACTAATAAAAAGAAATTGGTAAAAATGGAAGCATTCTAACATATAATTAAGTATTTAAAATGAACCAAAAGTCGAAAATACTATATCTAGGTTGCATCAAAAGCCATAGCTCAATAATTTTCTACATAATTTCATGATACAGTCTAATTAGGCATCAAAAATTGGGTGCTTTAATCTATCCATACATGTATCAATATAATCTGTCACAGTACCATCAGTATCCTAGATAGGGTGTGAGATAAACTCAGTAGTCCACCACCCATGGTATCTAAAAATATCTTATAAATGAATATAATATTGTTATCATGTAGATATAATAATGGTATAATGTAATTAAAATTGCATAGGGTTGCTCTGGTCCTTAAAGGAGACCTGGCTAACACTACTTGCATTGGCTTGTGCTAGGAAAACCTCAGAACAGATGTCACCATAAAAATATATATATATATATATATATAAGATTACATGATTCTATGTACACATAAAGACATTTATATCCATATATGTACATACATAGTTCTATCCAGGACCATAGGCATAACACAAGAATCCATGACAACTCACTATTGTCTTATATTGCAGTAGGAATTCCATTATTGGGTATCATTGATCATAAGGGTAGAAAATACCAAGTATAACAAGTGAAAGGGACAACATTCCCATGTATCATAAGTACTTGGTATACGATTATAGAGTATCACAGGTGTAAGGGATTCCATTCCCAATTATCACAATTATAATGGGTGACATTCCCTTGTATCAAAAGTGTAAGGTATTCCATGTCAGAGTATCATAGTGTATGGGACACCATGACCATGTATCATAGGAATAAGGGATATTATTCCCACGTTTCATTGTAAAAGGGATTACATTCCCATGTATCATAAGTATAAGAGAATAAAAATAGCCTTTATAATCATTAACATTCCCTTAAAACAAGGGCATAACCATTTTTTGTATAAAATCACATGATGTGGTTGTACCACTCACTTTCCTTTCAATTTATTATAGTCATCACATTTAGGACTCATTCTAAAATCATAATGAATATTTTTGGGTATCTTAAGAGTTTATAATAATATGGGAAATTCCATAGGCAGGCCTCATGTGGGTAAATAATCAATGATGACCTATACCAATTAGAATAAGGGGATACTGGGTTATTTAAATCAGGGAAATTGAATTAAACATAGATTATATATATTTTCAAGGGAACACATAAAAAATATGACATGCAGCATCATGAATCATAAAATAAAACAACAAGACAATAAGGATAATTTCTAGGATACCTAACATATTATTATAGTAGAAAATCTGTACAGTATTTTCCTTTTCTTTGGTCCATATCAGAAGAAAATAGAATAACAAATGAACACCCTAAAAATAGTTCATATGAGATCACACCAAAATAAATCTTTCGATGGGAAGAATATTGAATGAAATTTATAAATTATTAGATAGATTACTAGTGGTGATTCAATGTGATAGATGGAATTTGAATCAGATTTCAGATGGGGAAAGAGCTTCAAATCCTAGCATTATGCATTACAGAGAGCTCAAACAAAAGAAATGGAGGTCTTCTATCTACTGTAGGAGAAAATAAATGGCAGGGGTGAGTAATAATTAGAGAGGTAAAATAGTAAAATTATAAAAGATTTTTGAGTTTCATAGTTTTTAAACATGATTGGATAAATTATGCACCAACTATGAACACCCCACTATCGAGATAAAACACCACACGTTGCATTTACATCACTGTTAGATAATCAATTTGTTGTCAATGCACACCCATTGTTGCAGCCCAAAAAATATCAAGCCTCCATTGAATGGTTTAATAAAATAGTGATGATACCTTATATGTCATCACAGTTTGAGGTACCTAGTTTTCACTAACTATGTGCTAAATATGTGCTTCTATTTCCTTTTCCAATAACTAGATCTCTGTGCTCCAAACAAACCCCAGATGTTCTGAAAATATTATAAAAACCATATGGAAGATTTATAAAAAAATGAGAAATAATTTAAACAAATATTAATTGGATAAAATCATCCTAAAAATCCAGGCTATTATATGTGGTGTGTGAAAAATGTGGGCATAATTTATTCTTTTCAAAAGTTCCACGAGTCTTCTCTCCCCCACTTATAAAAGGTAACCCTCTTCTCCTCTCCTCTATGAACTTCATGTTCACTTTTTTCAACAAAAAAATACCTACAAAAATCCATTAAATAAATCCCTTCCCATTACCTTGAATCATTTAATTTATTATAAAACCAATCTTATATGCATTTAGGTATAAACCCAAAGAGGTTCTTCAGATAAGGGTTTTAGTTTTTAACCATGTGTCTATTTTAATTATTCATTTAGCTGCTCCATGTATTCTCATACTATTCCAATATAATAACATAGGTTTCTTATATATAATTATTTTTTATCTTATTAATATAATAATAAGTATCTATATTCCCCTTCATTAAATAGGAAACGATATAGTTGGTCAAGTGTATGGTGGACTACCGCCTTATGAACCATTGTATTTCATTTTCCATCACCACCTCTCATGGATAAATATAATGATGGAATTATTATATATATATGTATGATTTTTATGACAAAATTAATATAATAAAATTATAATATCACATATATCATTTTAACATCCAATTTATTGGCAAAAAATGGCACTCATGCATACATTGGACAACCACACCAACATACTTATGTGATTAAATTTTTATTTTATTTTAAAATAAATGAAAAAATGATAGATTTTATGAATATATATGACATATATGATATAGTAATTATTTTTGGAAAATATTAAATATTATTTTTTTCTATTGTTTTGTCGATAAAAAATTGAAACAACTCTCATGCGTACGTACAACATACCATCTACATGAACGGTGTAACTATATTTTCTATGAATATATTATATTGAAGAAACTAAATACTTTTGTAATGAAAATATATTGAAGTTATATATTATTATTATTATATATATATGATGTAGTCGGGATCAATTTAAAAGGAAAATAACTATCAAACCAATAATTACAAGAAAACAAAGATATTATTTCCACATAATATGATTTTAAAAAATAATTGTTACTAAATGGGTGATAAAAGGTTATAAGTAAATAATATATTGTATGATATATGTTATTATATATTTTTAAAATATTAATAATAAATTTATATTTATTATACATGAGTTTCAAACATGTAAAAAAGAAATCAGACCTAAGTTAAGGGTTTGTTATCTCACATTCACTTCCTTGAGATATATGTTATATTCACCACTTATTTATTTTATGTGGTGTATATACTACACCTTTGAAATGTTATAGCATGAATATACTTATCATAATGGTATTTAAAAGTCTCATTTGAATTCATTTCTTTCATAGGGATGGAAATTCAAAATATCCAAAAGTGGAAGGGGTTTGTATCACAATCCTATTAATATTAGATATTTTTTATGTTTAAGTATCCCATCGGAGAATTGGTTGATATTTCTATATTAAAGACAATTTATATAAATATATTATTTTTATTATTTAAAATTTCATTTAATATTCCCATTTTATTCTTTTATGTATTTATAATTATTGAGAAAAATATTTCCAAGAAAATAAGACATTATTTCTCTCTTTGGTTGAAATTTATTTTTCATCAAATTCAAAATTTTTAAAAATGTTTTCAATAATTAATTAAATATTACTATATATTTGATTGAATAAATTTATATCCAAAATATCCATTTTAAAACTAAAATAAATCTTCTTCTTATTTTCTAAATAAAGTACTTTTTTCCTTTTTATAAAAGTCTGAAAGTAATGTTTTCTTTTAACTTATTCAATATGAATGGCATTTCTCGCCATCTTAACCGCTCAATGATTTGAATATTCCTTCATAATTTTATATACTTATTTTAAAAGGAATTTTTTTTCCTAATATTATAGAAATTTTATGTTTTTAAAATGGTTTTTAAATGTTTAATGGTTATTTTCCTCAATAATGTTTTTAATGACATTTTTATGGTATTTATATTCATCAATCACAAAAAATGTTATTTCAATTATTCTATATTGAGGATATGCAAAAATGATACCATAATTATTATTTCTATTTCTTATTTATGATATTTTCGATTTGTAATTTACTATTTTGATAATATTCTTCATATTACTCTAAATGGTTTGTGATTATGTTTACTGGTTTGTGAAATTATTATCATTTCATATATATTTTTCAATAAATATATTTACGTTGATTATGTTTATCCTCTTTCATATGGGGAATAAATTTTACTTTTATATAATGGTTGGGATCCACTATATCCACAATATGAATTCATAAGTATTATTACATACACTATCTTGGGTATTTAGCCAAGCACATACCCATTTATGTCAAATTTCTTTGCACAGGGCCTTGACGTTATGGTTTTGATGTTTGGTATTATTCATTCACTCATTATGAGGTTAGTTATTGATGTAGATGTAATTATTTCATTAGATAAAATATAAATATATATTTTTCAACCCCAATTTAATATTTATATGGAATTATTTTGATAATAATTTATTCATTCCAAATTATTATTCATTTTAAGGTTGTTAATTAAATGGAACATGTTTCAATTTTTTACCTTTATATATAGATTATTAATTATGTATTCATGATAGAGTCTAATGTACTCATACCATTAATAAGCATTAGAGATACCCCCTTTCTTTGTTTCCTTTCCCTAGGATTCAAAGAAATGTATCTTGATTGATATTTAGGGATATTCTAAAGGTAAGTGTTGTTCTCAAAGAAAATATTATGTTTTATTTTTAGGTTTTCTAAGGTAATGTGAAATTAAAGTATATATCTTGACTTCAAATAAAACTAAAATATTCATTTCCTTAGAATGAAATCTCATGTATCTATAACCAATGTTAAAAAGTTACCACTAACTCTGGGATACTAGGGTCAGGGTCTTACATATTTAACAGGTTCTCCAAACATCATTTTCTTTCCATGTCAAGCTCAAGCACATCACATTTTTTGATTGTCTACATCACACACTCCCCACATCCATAGGAACTACTGTCATGACCTCACCAACACTATGCTTGATCTAACACAATATTCGCCCATTATTGTTTTCATGGTTTTTAACCATCTTTGTTGAACTATCATCCATTATTAATGTAATAAATGAACTTTCATCACTAAAATGGAGAAAGGATGATATATATGGAAAATAATTGGTGGGAACGAATTTTTCTAGACACTTTTCACTGATAATGTGTTTTATCAATCAAATAAAATGTGTACAGTCAAAATAACTAATTAATATAATTTGTTGATGCACACTTATTAGTATTGAATATAAATGATTTTAAATCCATAATAATCACATCATCAACGCCAATATCAAAATTGAAATATTCAATGAATGAAATAAATTACAAAAAGGAATAACATATGTTCCCTACCACATTAGGGAGTCTTTATCAATTTGAAAATCTATCTTTCGTTGTTATGCTCATGAATTAATCCCTGGTTTTTAATTTATTGGCATCGTACCTTGAAGAAATATCACTAATTTCTCTATATACCTCTAGGGTTTTTTCATTAGTGGAAATAAATAACCCTATATTCAAGGAAAAAAAATAAGATTTTATAATCTATAATTGGGTCAACCAGAATTTTTAATAAATTGATTGAATATCCCAACACAAGACCTGACACCTAGAAGAAAAAGTGTCTTTATTTTAAGAAAAAAACCACATTCTAGACATAATCATTATGTTAAATTTTTTATTCATGGACCATTTAGCATAAATTGACAACCACATTCATGGGATAAATATTTATCTAAGTCATTAATATTAATTATAATTTAAAATTTTACATGCCCTAAATTCCACCAAAACCCAACTGAGGAGTAAACACCACACCATGAAATAAAGGGAATGATAAAATAATTTGAGTTCATATAATGGGTTCAATTTAACATTATACACTATTATAGGAAGGGATACCCCATATCTCTAAAATGAGCTATGTTTTAATCAGAGAAAACTAGGTTTTCTATAGAAACATCCCCCACACACAAACACACTTTTTCTGAATGATAATCACACTAAATGCACAATAAAAGGGTTGGTGATGGAATCATAACATAATATTCATAGTTAGTAGTGGTCAAATATAATGGTTATATACAAGTATAGGATTCCAAAAAGTGATATTTAAAATGGGATTTTCAAATTAACATCATAAATTTGAATATAAACTATTAATTTTATAAAATATTTGAATTAAAAAAATTAGACTGTTATATTTATCATGACAAGGTTAATGATCTATGAAGTATGATTTAGAGACAGATTTTGTTTAAAAAAATTAATATCTAATGATATTCCAATTTATTCATAATAATTGAATCAAGGAATAAAAATTCAGATAAGTAATGCTATATTATTTAGATTTTTCCAATTAAATAAATATGAAAAGTTCATCTAAAGAATAAAACCGACTCATACACTCAATTTAATCTTAATAGTTTGGTATTTTTACCTTTTATAAAACCCAAACAAATTACATAATATAAGAAAACACACAATCTTAACAAAAAACAATTAAAATCCACCTATATTTATATATCACTACCCTTAATTAAAGTTTTTTCATAGTAAAAGTTAATGGTCAATTACAAATATAAAGAAAATACACCCCCTATTTATTTTCAAATTTAATTATGAATATCGTTTTCCATTGGTTTTTGAAGTCCACTATGAGAAAATTAAAAAAAATATAAAATTAAAAAATATTAGAAGAGGGGAATAAATTCTTGGGTTAACCCCAAAAAAGGTGTCGTATGTTCACTATTTATAATGATAAACGAGTATTAGATCATACAAAATTTGATGATGAATGTGTATTATGTGACATAAACCACCACATCCTTTTTTCTGTTGTGATCTTTAGAATGAACCAAATATTGAGGCCCCATTGATAAGGATCTATTGTGTCTACCACTTATCCTATGACAAAAAACATGCAAGGTCAGGTTTGAATAACATAAGGTTCCACCAATTATTTTTTATAAACAATGGAATTTTTTGTATTCATTTTTCAACTTTATATAGTATTTCATCATTTATGTTTTGAAGAATTTATTTATTAAGAACTTTCATCTCTATGACATAACCCTATTCATAATTAGTAGGTAATCAATCTCATTCCATTATCATGTGTTTAATAGTTTCCACCTCCTTTATGGATTTATACTCATAATTATCATTAGAAATATTCAATTTCACTATCTATACAATCTTAACATAAGGGAATTAAATTAAAAATTGAGTTTTAATAAAAATAAAAAAAATGAATTCAATGAATAAATATCTCCCTCGTGTGCTACAACATTAAGTTACTATTAATTGTGTAATTACATATAAATTCACTTATATGGGATTAAATAAGTGAGATTAATTTATCCAATTCCATCATAATTTATTTAGTTTTATTATAAAAATTTCAATGTATAACTTCAAAAATTGTAATATCTGGAATTTTAAGTTATTAATATTTCTATTGGATAGTTTCTTCTAATGTTGCAAGCATCCTGTAACACCCTGAGATTTTATGAGAATTTTTTTTATGTATTATATTATATGCAACACCAAAGGAATCTTTCACTACACACAACACTCTCTTGTCTTGCGTTAAACGCAATCACGACCTTCCTCGATAGCGTGTGTAGTACGCAATACCGGGTTTCACTAAACAATAATATTTTGTTATAATATTATTATGGACTATATTTTATGAATAGTATTAACTAAATTTTGAATTTTATAAAATTATTTTTCATCTTACACATTTTCTAGAACATGGTATGAAAAGAAAATAAATATTTCTGGTAAAATAAGTATTTTTCAAAAAATGCAGTTTTGCCGCCTTTTGATGGTGCAACCAAATTAAATATAGTTTTTAACATTTTTATAAGTTCAATTTGAAAAAATAAAATTCTTCTTTGGAATCAGGATATAAAAATTTACTTTGGATAAATTTTTCATGTTATTCTAATAACTTTCATATTTTAATGAATAGTAAAAACACGCTATATTTTAATTAAAAACAACTTTTTTCATTGTAATAATTTATATGGTTAAATTAAAATATTGAATGTTTTTAAAGTATAAATAGAATATATTTTTACCATTTAATATAATTTATGTCATTTCTATTAAATTAACTTTTAATTCATAGGTAAAAGCATTTCAATCTTTGGCAATGTTTTAACTTTAAAAACCCATTTTCTAAACAACGTGATTACTTTTAAATTAATTACTACAACTTCTGTGTTTTTAATTTTGAAAAATTAATTCCATATCTGAATTCAGTGGGTCCAAATTATGTTAATAGGTCACACTTAGTTTTTTGATATTTTGAATAGTAACTACGATAATTTTTATTTACTGCAGTTAAAGGTAACTCGGGTAATTAAGGGTAAAAATAAGATTATAAAATTATTATAACACCTGCCAAAATTATATTAGATGACTAAAAATCGACCCATATCACCTAAGGGCTGATTAGATTCATTTTATGAACTTTTCACCATGAAAATAATTTAATTATTATTAAAACCAAAGAAAGTGACAACATGTCACTCTCTTAAATTTTATAAGTATAATAATTTTAATTTAGTGATAAACTTTCTGAAACATAGAAAATTAATAGTATACAGAAATATAATAAAATTATCTACATCATTTGAATTTATTTAGAATTTTTAGGGATTAAATAATTATCATTAAAGGTGATACAATAGTGATGTTGAAATTATTTTATGGATTGAAATATCAAATAAATGGTTTTAAAATTATTAAAAAAAATATTATATGAACTATTTAATGTGATACACGAATTTTCTAGATAAATATGACATGTTATGAATCTATTGAATCTTTTATTTCGAATATATCTTATGTGTGTATTTTATTTAAATTAAAATAAATGAATAGTTTCAAAATTGACATTATTGTTATTTTATAAAAATAACATAATATAAAATTGTTTAAAAATCACAAAAATATTTAAAAATTATAAATTTAAATTTAAATTGTCTAAATTATCATATATTATCCAATTATGGACAATTCACAACACATAAGTAATTATTTATAACAATTTATAATTTATAATCTTATTACCACAAATAAAATTAAATAGATAAATCAAGTGGATAAGGTTTAAAATAAATTTTCAACATGTCTAAATATTATTGGTTGTTAATATTAAAACACTATATCATCTAATATTCTAATATGAGTCATTTTTCGAGGTTTATAAGTGGTTTTGGATTTATTATAAATTAATATTTTTGAGGATTCCAAAGGTGCCCCTCTCCTACATTATAAAAGGGCTCCTCCTCCCTCTCCTATTTACACAACATTGAGCCTTCAAGGTCGGAAAAACCCTGCCAATTTCTCTTATCAACTTCCCTAGAAACATACTATAGGTCCTTATATTCCTCAAAGACCAACTTTAGTGCCCTAAGAGGAGGTTAAGAAGAGGCGTGTCGAAGAAGAGGTAATATCCTTTACTGATTCTTTCAAAATTATTTCTTCTTGTACATCCTCTATATGAGTTGTTTCATTGTTAATTAATAACTACAGTATCAATTGTATAGAAATATGTTATTATGAATATGAAACAACCATGTTCTATCTTCTATCCATCCTATGAAATAAACGAAATCACCACGCGTGCGTACGTACGGCCTAATGTCTCCATGTTGTGGTGTAATATTTTATTTCATAAATATCAAACTTGGATGGGTATATGATGGAATAAATAACTATATATGATCATTATAAAGGAATATTTATTCTAAAATATTATAAACCATACACATCAATACAATTCCACGATCCTGGGAATGATATCATCGCTCGTGCATACGTACGGTCTACCGTCTCCATGATGTGGTGTGACTCGTTCAACATTATCTTCATTGAATAATGATTATATAAATGAATTGAATCGATAAATATGATATATATTACAGTAATACCATTCTGTAAATTAGGTATCTATAACCTAAAAAGAATAATAAGAATCTATTCGACAAAACACACATAAGAACATAAAGCAATGAACACCCGAATAACAAGTGGTAATGAAATATTATCAATAAGAAGATAATTATATGACCATATATAATATCATAACAATGAATATGATTCTGTAATAATTCAATGAAATTATTTAAATCATTATACCATAGGTTCGGACATGAACAAAGCATATCTGACCTAAGGTAATGGAAAATCTCGTAATCTCATTTTTATCTGAGATTGCTTATAGTTCAGAATTTACTAGTGAATATTTATCAACCACATCCATGTTTCCTCAATATGTAATATGATTTCTATCCTTCTAAAATTGTTTAAATCCAATTATACTCATTGGTGATATTTTAGTAAAACATATGAAATGAATCTTTGGTCGTTTTTAGTACGAGGTACTTTTTGTCTTTTCCGGCCAAAGTACAAGAAAAAAGTATTTTTTCAACTTACACGACATGAATGGATTTTTGTGATTTCCTAGAACATTACTTCCATGAATATTCCTTTAAAACTTTTAATGTTTATTTTTAATCAACTTCGTTTAGTTTAATCTATTATGACATGTTAAGAAAGGAAAAAAAATTGAAGTAGAAAGGATATTTTCCTCAAGAATGGAGTTCAAGCGTTTTATCAAAATCATATTCCATCTATGATAATATAGAGTTCTGTTTCAATCCCTATTTTTACATTGATTTGATTATGTTATGATGGAATTATTTTTATAATGTCCTTTTATGGATTATGTTATGATGTCATGATGTTTAAGAATCCCATTTTTATTACATGGGTTATGCTATGATGTATGATTTATGATCTTGTGGCACACATAAGAATGGTATAATTATGAGATGGGTGGGAAAAATATATCTTTCCAATACATTGGGTAAAGATTTATATCCCATGATATAGACATGGATAGAACGGAATGATAATCCGGTTCAATGATACAGAACTGAAATGAGGAGTGAACTCGGTTTAGAAATGGACTTTGTCTGCTATGATAGTCTTGGAAATGAGTCTTGACTACTAAGAAATGATTATCTATGATTATTTTTGTATTCCACAAAGTTTCATGTTTTATGTTATGATTATTGGGATTACATTTCTCTACCATGATTTATTCAATGTTATGATATTAGGATCTCTTTTTCAGGTTAATATTTTCAAAATGTTATGTTCTTATAAATATGATATGACTGATATTTCCTTTGTTTACCCTTACTGAGCAATTGAGCTTGCCCTTTTTTATGTTTTCATTTCCCAAGTTCAGGAATAAGGGTATTAAGTATGTTATCCCAAAAAGGGACTCTAAATATGATTAAATAAATGGGAGACAATGTAGATGCTTTATGAAATAATTGTTTATGTTTCCCTGTTTCTACAGATACTATACCTATACAGTCCTTTCATGGATTTGTTATATGTTGTAATAAGTATGCTTCAATTCTGATGTAATAACAATGTACGTAAAGTGTGGGTCATTATAGTTGGTATCAGAGGAAAGGTATAGTCATCCTTTGGAAATTAGGATGTGAAAGCCTTAGTAATAACCCTAAGGATATGTCAAAGCATAGGACAAAAAATAGTGTTTTAGAAATTTCCATCAATAGCCTATGATAAGATCTTAAGTATGAAATTTTATTCTTGATTATGTGGTTTTACTATTATGATTAGTGTTTCTCACACTATGATTAATTTTTTTAGTCAATGGCTGGAACGCGAAGGAACCGTGTTAATGCTGAATGTGATTGAAAATGCCATGATTGTCCCCCTGAGCAACCAAATGTTATGGGAGCTGGAATGAAAAATCTTGTAGCCATGCTCACACAACTTTCTCAAGCTATGAACCATGGGGGACTTCCAAAAGAGCAAAGGAAGGATCAACATTCTATTTAAACCTTCATGAGGCAGCGTCCACCCTCATTTAGCAGGTCTACTTATCCATTAGTGGCTGAGGAAGGGATCAGTACCACTGAAAATATATTTTCAGTTCTCCAATGTTCTGAACATGATAAAGGCATCTTAGCAGTATATCGTTTGGAAGGAGAAGCTGATCAATGGTGGAATCTTATCAATAATAAGAGGCAAAGAGACCAAATTGAGTCTATGGAATGGGATGAGTTCAAGAACTTATTTTTCATTAAGTACTTCCCTCATATTCTTCAAACAAATTTGGAGAAGTATTTTCATGAACTAAAGGAAAAGGATGATGAATCTTTTGGTATCTATGAAGAAACGTTTACAAGGCTTCCAAGGTACGCTTCTCGGATTATTATCCAACCTCGGAGTAAGATCGATCGATTCTTTAGTGGCTTAAACCCAAGTATTTGAAGGGTATTATCCATAAGGGACTACAATAGCAATGAGGAAATTTTTCGATGTTCTCTCAAGGTTGAAATGGAGATTGGAGTAACCCATCAGTCATATGGGTTTGATAAGAAGAGGAAAATGGAATTCAAAGGTAAATCTAAAGACCACACTAAAAAGAAGATGATTTTTCCCTTATGCACTAAGTGTGGAAAGAAACATGGAGGGATTTTTCTTAAAGGGACACGTAAACGTTTCAAATGTGGAAAAGAGGGTCATCGGTCATTTGAATGCCGCAGTGATGGGAAAAAGATATCTAGTGATGCGAATAAAGAAAAGACTGCACAAAATGCACCTCCTACACATTAATGTTACAAGTGAAAGGAAATGGGTAATTATGCTAATAAATTCCCTAATCCAAGGGTTGTTGATGATGATTGATCTCAACAAACTCTTAAGGCCAAAGACAAAGGAAATTCAAATGCAATTTCTATCGGTGATGTGGAGTATGATAACGAAGTGGTGAAAGGTACAATTACAATACAATCTAAAGTACTAAATGTTTTATTTTATTTTGGATCCATCCACTCTTTTATTTCTAAAGAATTTTCTAAGGGTATCACCATATTACCTCAACAATTAGATGTTGAGTTAGCTGTGACAACCCATAATGGCACAACGGTCGCATCAAAAGTTTAAAATTCATCTCCCATTGAAGTTTGTAGGAAAGTTATTCCTGCAAATCTTGTGATCCTTCCTATAGTGGAATTTTATGTGATTCATGGCATGGATCAGCTTTCTTTATATGGAGCTCATATCAATTTCCAAATAAGGGAAGTCACATTTCATATTCCATATCAATCTATTATCGTCTATCGATGCAAGGATGAACATAGTGTTCCTGTGGAAATTTCTTCCATATTATGGGTCTTGATTCCACTAAATGAAGGTTATTTATCTCAAATGGTTGGAGAAAACTCACGATTAATAATATTCCCATTGTACAGGAGTTTGATGATATCCTTCCAGAGTAATTTTCAGGTCTTCCACCAAATCATGAAGTTGAGATTTCAATAGAACTCATACCGGGTGCTTTACCTATTTCAAAGACACCTTATAGAATGGCCCCAATTGAGTTGCAGGAATTGAAGAAGAAACTCCAAGAGAATCTTGATAAGGGATTCATACGCCCTAGTGCATCACCATGGGGATCACTTGTTCTATTTGTTAAGAAAAAAGATGGATCAATGAGACTCTGCATTGATTATAGAGAACTCAACAAGATCACTACTGAGAACAAATATCCTCTCCCATGCATGGATGACATATTTGACCAACTACATGGAGCTCAATACTTTTCCAGGACTGATCTTTGTTCAGGGTATCATCAATTAAGGGTCAAAAGGGAGGATATACCAAAGAATGCTTTCTGTACAAGGTATAGACACTATGGATTTATAGTGATGACATTTGGTCTTACTAATGCCCCTGCTATCTTCATGGATATAATGAATAGAGTCTTTAAAGACTATCTTTATCAGTTTTTTTGTAGTCTTTATAGATTATATTCTTTTCTATTCAAAGTGAAATGAGGAACATGAAGGTCACATGAAAATTATATGGAAGACCCCGAGAAAGGATAAGCTTTATGCCAAATTTACCAAGTGTGAATTTTGGCTTAAAAAAAGATGCATTTTTGGGTCACATAATCTCAAAAGGGGGGATATCTGTGGATCCAGCAAAAACATAGGTTATCGAAATATGGTCAAGACCTACAACAGTAACTAAGATCCTATGTTTTCATGGTTTGGCTGGAAATTATCAACGTTTTGTGAATGATTTTTCACGATTATTTAATACACTCACCAGGTTGACTCGAAAAGGAGTTAAGTTCGTTTGGATGGAGGAGTGCAAAGAGAATTTCTAGGAGTTAAAAAAAGGTTATCCATTGCACTTGTTCTCACACTACCTTGTAGTGGCGAAAGGTTTATGATCTACAGTGATTCATCCAAGAATGGATTGGGGTGTGTTCTTATGAAAAATGATATGGTGATAGCTTATTCCTCACGACAGTTTAAAATCCATGAGAAAAATTACCCAACTCATTATTTGGAGATAGTTGTGGTAATCATTGCATTAAATATTTGGAGGCATTATCTTTATAGTGAAAGGTGTTATATTTATACTGATCGTAAAAGTTTAAATTATATTTTCACCCAAAAGGAGCTGAATATGCGCCAAAGAAGATGGTTAAAGCTGATTATGGATTATGAAAGCTCAATTAATTACCACCCTGGGAAAGAAAACAAGGTGGCAGACGCATTAAGTCGACAAGACCGTGCTAGCTTATCCATGATGAGGATCATAAAAGATCCAATATTTATAGATTTACAAATAATGTATCTTGGAATTATACTGTATGGGGAGAAGTCTTATATTTCTCAAATAAATGTTCAACCATCTATACATGTGAAGATTAAAGAGGCACAAAAAGAAGATGTAGAGTTAAAAAAGAAGGTGAGAAATGTTCCTGAATTCTTCATTGATTGTGATGAAATGATAAGGTTCAAGAATCGAGTTTTTTTCCTCCCATCACATAATTAATTAAGGAAATAATGGATAAATTTCATAGTTCTTCATTCTCTAGTCACCATGGAAGAACAAAGATGTGTAGGGATCTGAAAGAGTTCTTCTGGTGGGATGGCATGAAAAGAGACATTGCTGAATATGTCTCTCGATGCTTGGTTTTACAACAAGTTAAAGCTAAGAGACAGAATTCTAAGGGGATGTTACAACCACTACCCATACTAGAATGGAAATGGGAAAACATCACTATGGACTTTGTCCCTGGACTTCCTAAAACATCCAAAGGCAATAATGTTATCTGGGTTATAGTTGATCGTCTTACAAAGTCGGCACACTTCATTGCTATTAGAGAGGATTTATCTCTTGAAAATCCTGCCAGGATATATGTTAAGGTAGTGGTAAGATTTCATGGAGTAACACTTTCAATTATATCTGATCGGGATCTGAGGTTTACCTCAAAGTTTTGGCAAAGTCTTCAGCATACTCTGGATACAGAGTTGAGTTTCAACCCTCCTTATCATCATCAGACAGACGGTCAATCTGAGAGGACAATTCAAACTCTAGAAGACATGTTGAGAGCTTTGTTTATGGATTTCAAAGGGGGTTGGGATCAACACCTACCTTTGGAGGAATTTTCTTATAAAAATGGATTTCACTCCAGTATTCAGATGGTTACTTATGAAGCTCTCTATGGAATGAAATTCTGAACTCCCACTTGCTGGGATGAAGTTGGGGAAAGAAAACTATTAGGACATGATCTTGTTGATGAGATGGATGAAAAGGTCTGATCTATTCAAAAACACATTAGAGAAGCTCAATGTCGACAAAAAAGTTATGTCGACAACTGAAGAAAAGACCTAGAGTTTGAAGTGGGTGAAAAAGTGTTCTTACGAATATCTCCTTGGAAGAGAGTAATGAGATATGGAAAGAAGGGAAAGTTGATCCGTAGGTATATTGGTCCTTTTAAAATACTGGATCATGTTGGTAAGGTAGCTTACCGATTGGCGCTTCCACCAAATCTCTCTCAAGTTCAGGATGTGTTCCATGTATCTCTCCTGAGAAATACATACCTGATCTATCACATGTACTAAGCTCAGAAGTTGTACCGCTCGAGCAAGATATTTCTTATGAAGAAAAGCCGATAGAGATTCTGGATCATAGTAAAAAAGTTCTATGAAACAAGACCACTCGCTTGGTTAATGTTTTATGGAGGAACCACCAATTAGAAGAAGCTACATTGGAACTTGAGGATATGATGAGGGAGAGGTATCCTCATCTGTATGTTACGAAATGACGAATTTCGAGGACGAAATTTATTTTAAGGGTGGTAGAATGTAACACCCTGAGATTTTATGAGAAATATTTTATTTATGTCTTATGTTATATGAAACACAAAAAGAATCATTTATCACACACAACACTAGATTGGCTTGCGTTAAATGTAATCACTACTTTCGTTGATAGCGTGTGTAGTACGCAATACTAAGTTTCACTAAACAATGATATATTGTTATAATAGTATTCTGGACCAGCCATTATAAATAGAATTAAATATATTTTGAATTTAAATACATTATTATTAATCTTACACATTTTCTAGAACATGGTATGATAACAAAATATATTTTTCAGGTAAAATAAGTATTTTACAAAAAATGCAGTTTTGCCGCCTTTTGATGGAGCACCAAAATTAAATCTAGTTTCTATCATGTTTATAAGTTCAATTTATCAAAATAAAATTCTTCTTTGGAATCAGGATATTAAAATTTACTTTGGATCAATTTTTCATATTATTTTGATAACTTTCATTTTTTAATGAATAGTAAAAACACGATATATTTTAATTAAAAACAACTTTTTTCATTTCAATAATTTATGTGGTTAAATTATAATAATGAATGGTTTTAAAGTATAAATAGAATATATATTTACCATTTAATGTAATTTATGTCATTACCATTAATTTTACTTTGAATTCATAGGTAAAAACATTTCAATCTTTGGCAATGTTTTATCTTTTAAAACCCATTTTCTAAACAAGGGGATTAATTATAAATTAATTACGACAAATTCTATGTTTTGAATTTTGAAAAATGGATTCCATATTTTAATTCAGTGGGTCCAAATTATGTTAACAGTTCACTCTTATTATTTTTTGATATTTTTAATAGTTAATACGGTAATTTTTATTTACTGTAGTTAAAGGTAAATCCGGTAATTAAGGGTAAAAATAAAATTATTAAATTACCTTAACACCTGCAAAAATTCTATTGGATGACTAAAAGTCGACCCATATCACCTAAGGGTCGGATTAGATTCATTTTAAAGAGTTTTGACCGTGAAAATAATTTAATTATTATTAAAACCAAAGAAATTGACAACATGTCACTCCGTTAAATCTTATAAGTATAATAATTTTAATTTAGTGATAGAATTCATGAAACTTCGAACATGAATAGTATCCAAAAATCTAATAAAATTATATACATCATTTGAATTTATTTATAATTTTTAGGGATTAAATAATTATCATTAATGGTGATACAATAGTGATGTCGAAATTATTCTATGGATTGAAATATCAAATAAATGGTTTTAAAAATATTAAAAATATATATTATATGAACTATTTAATGTTCTCCACAAATTTCCTAGATAAATATGACATGTTATGAATCTATTAAATATTTTATTTCGAACATAACTTCTATGTGGATTTTATTTAAATTAAATTAAATGAATAGTGTCAAAATTCACACTATTGTTATTTTATAAAAATAACATAATATAAAATTGTTTAAAAATCACAAAAATATTTAAAAATTATAAATTAAAATTTATATGGTCTAAAATGTCATTTATTATCCAATTATGGACAATTCACAACACATAAGTAATTATTTATAAAAATTTAAAATTTAGAATCTTATTGCCACAAATAAAATTAAATAGATAAATCAAGTTGATAAGGTTTAAAATAAATTTTCAACATGTTTAAATTATATTTTTTGCTAATATTACAACCATGTCTCATATAATATTTGAATATCAGTCATTTTTGGAGGCATTTAAGTGGGGTTTGATTTATTATAAATTAATAATTTTGAGGTTTCCAAAGGTACCCCTCTTCTCCCTTATAAAAGGGAACCTCCTCCCTCTCCAATTTACACAACTTTGAGCTTTCAATCTTGGCCAAACCCTGAGAATTTGTCTTCTCAACTTCCCTAGAAACATACTAGAGGTCCCTGTCTTCATCCAAGACCAACTTTAGTTCCCTAAGAGGAGGTTAAGAAGATGTGCGTCGAAGAAGATGTAATGTCCTTTACTGATTCTTTCAAAATTATTTATTCTTCTACTTTATCTATATGAGTTGTTTCATTATTAAGTAATAAATTCATTATCAATTTTATACTTATATGTTATTATGAATATGTAATAACCATGTTCTATCTTCTATCCATCCAATATAAGAAACGAAATCACCACGGGTGCGTACGTACTACCTACCGTCTCCACGCTATGGTCTAATCTTTTATTTCATCACTAACATACTTCGATGGGTATATGATGGAAGAAATAACTATATATGATAATTTTAAAGTTATATTGATTCTAAAATATTATACACCATACACTTCAATACAATTCCATGATCATGGGAATGATATCATCACTCGTGCGTACGTACGGCCTACCGTCCCCACGATGTGATGCGAATCGTTCTACATGATCTTCATTGAAAAATGATTATATAAATGAATTGAATGAATAAATATGATATATATTACAGTAATACCATTCTGTAAATGTGGTATTTATAACCTATTAAATTTAATAATAATCTATTCGACAAAACACGCATAAGAACATAAAGCAATGAAAACCCGAATAACAAGAAGTAATGAAATATTACTAATAAGAAGATAATAATATGACCATATATGATATCATAATAATTAATATGATTATTTAATTAGTCAATGACATTATTTAAATAATTATACGGGAGTTTCTGACACGAACAAAGAATATCGGACCTAGGGTAAGGGAAAATCTCACAATCTCATTTTTATCCAAGATTGTTTATACTTCAGAATTTAATGGGGAATATTTTTCATCCACATCCATGTATCATAAATATGTAATATTATTTCTATCCTCCAATTATTTTTTAAATCCAATTTTACTCATTGGTGAGTTAGTAGTAAAATATAAGAAAGGAATATTTTTTTGTTTTTAGTATGATGTACTTTTTGACTTTTCTGGCCAATGTATTAGAAAAAAGTCATTTTTTAACTTACACGACATGAATGGATATTTATGATTTCATTGAACATTATTTCCATGAAGCTTCTTTTACAACTTTTTTATGTTTATTTATAATCAACATCTCTTAGTTTAAATTATAATGATATGTTAAGAATGGAAAAATGTTTTTGAAGTAGAAAGGATATTTTCCTCAAGAATGGAGTTCAAGCGTTTTATCAAAATTATTTTCCATCTAAGATAATATAGGGTTATGTTTGTATCCCTATTTTCACATTGTATTGATTATTTTATGATGGAATTATTTTTATGATGTCCTTTTATGGATTATGTTATGATGGAATGATGTTTAAGAATCCCATTTTTATTACATGGTTTATGCTGTGATGTATGATTTATCATCTTGTGGGACACATAAGAATGGTATCATTATGAGATGGGTGGGACCTATATCTCCCTCCAATGCATTGGGAAAAGATTTATATCTCATTAGATAGAAATGGCTGGAACGGCATGTTAATTTGGTTTAGTGATACATGACTGAAACGAGGAGTGAACTCAGTTCAGAAATGGACTTTGTCCACTAGGATAGTCTTGGCAATGAGTCTTGACTACTAAGAAATGATTATCTGTGATTTTGGGTGTATTCCACACAGTTTCCTGCTTTATGTTATGATTATTGGGATTATATTTCACTACCATGATTTATTCCATGTTATTATATTATGATCTCTTTTTTAGGTAAATATATTTAAAATGTTATGTTCTTATGAATATGATATGATTGATATTTTCTTTTATTACCATTACGGAGCATTTGAGATCACCCTTTTCTATGTTTTCATTTACCCAGGTTAGGAAGAAGGGTATTAATTAGGTTATGCCAAAACGGACTCTAAATATGATGAAATAAACAGGAGGCAATGTAGATGCTTTATAAACAAGTTGTTTATGTCTCCCAGTTTCTAAATGCACTATACCTATATGATCCTTTCATGATTTGTTATATGTTGTAATAAGTATGTTTCAATTCTGAAGTAATAACAATGTACGTAAAGTACAGTTTGTTATACATCCTATCCTGAATTTATTTAATCTCCTTCAGATTTTCCAAATTTAAATCATGGTAAACTATAGACCCAAAAAAATCATTATTATAAGTAAATTTTCTATCATGTTTGTTGGTACTGATATTCCTAAGGTTAGTTTCCAAAATCTTCATGGAAAATAATGAAAATTTTACAAATGTTATCACTTATATAGTTTTCCATGTGTACTACTTGGGTTCTAATTATTCAATTAAAATAGATAGTAATTCAAGAAATCAGATATTGGAACAATAAATTGCATCTGATTCTCCCTAAAAAAGAACCATATTTTATTTGAGGATTTTCATGGTCCTCATTTTATTATATTTCTAAACACATATTAATATATCAAAAAACTTGAGCATAAGGTTTTATGTCTAGAAATCTCATACCATATATTGATCTTCTTATCACATATTATAGATTTTTATTTTTCTCATATGAATGAAATGTAAATATTGGTTTCAGTTTAATGAAAAAATAATAGAGAACATGTATACAATGTAAATTTAGATGAAGTTAAGAATAAAAATTGGATTACTATTTTTGAGTTAACTAATTTATCTATATCAATTTTCTAATTAAATTTTTTTCTCAATGGAATTCATTCACAATACCATATACATTCGTATAATGTGAGAATTCGTTCACTAATATTTCAAACTCAATAAATATTTTAATTTTACACCGAATTAACCACCACAACATGGTGGTTTAGGCCATATCATGTTCAACTTTGGGATACACCACAATATGATTAATTTTACTACATCATGTTGTTTTACATGGGAATTATCTTGTTAGGAGTTATCACATTATATTCATTCTTATAACACTCTTATATTTATCAAAATCAGTTTTTATATATGTGACGAAAAATTGTAGGATTTTTATTGTTTGATATGAATATTTATATATTAAATGATCATTATAAAAAAAGAACTAAATGTTTTAGGCATATAAAATGTTCCAACATTTAGTGGAACATACAGTCAATATATATATAGTTTTGGGTTTTTGAAGGCTTGTAATATTATTTCAATACACTTGTATTGTGGTTGCATTCATGAGAATTTATCATGGACAATATTACCTTTATATGATTATCTACCACCTTTAACTAGGGTTCTATAAAATCATGGTTCTTAGGGGAGTCTTACTAAATTGAAAAATGATTCTCATGATCCATGGATACCTCCATATGAATTAGTTGTTCAACTTATTTATAACTATATTAATCGATATCTTGTGAAAAAAATGTATAGGATGGATCAATAGGTTTAAGGTATTTTGTTGATTTTATTTATTTATATTAATTAAAAACATATAGAAATATTTTTGTCTAAAAAGTAATTTAGTGTTTTTATTTTTCTATATTTAGGATCTTATATATACCTATAAAACCAATTTTTGGTTTCATTGAAAAGGTTAAAGTGTAAGATAATTCCAAAGAACTCCCATGCAAGAATTGTGGTAAAGTTAGGCTCTCCAACCAAGTGACTCCTTATTGACGAAAATAGATTCCTATGAAAATCATTAGGGTAATATATTTCATTGATATAATCCAATGTAATCCATGTTGTGCATGTACATGTGAGGGATTTTATCTGTCTCATCAGTGGTATCAGATCCAATCAATCTATCATTGGTAGGAATTTTGAATAGATAAAAAACTATAAAACCATGTTTTCAAGGTTCCACAACATCACTGAATCCACAACACTCATTTCTATTCTTGAAAATTCATAAACACTACATGTTCCTTATGAGAATTGGATTTTATGTTATTTTTTCCAACTGAAAATTGTATTGTTTTAGAATCGTATTTGTTTTTTCTATTTTCAAAATATCACAAAAAAACACAGAATCATAGAATGATGATCTATTTTATGATCTGAGGGGTTTTGTGTCATAGTCAAGCTCTACCATAGGTTTTATTTCATGACATATAACTAGTTACTTTGTACTTATGACATCCCTCTCAAAAATGCATGTTCCCTATAACATCCATACTAAAATAGCCACCAAAACGTTCATGGTATTCCCATTGAATGAGTTTCCTCTGAGGAGAAGTCATTTTCTTTTGTATGAAATTTGGTATAATTTTATGGAAAATATTTTCTTGTAATAATTCATAAAAATTATCATTGATGTGGTCATAGTTGGTCTCCACAAAATCTGGGGGGGGTTAAACTGAATAAAAACCATTATAGTTTATTTGATATTAGTTTAAAGTGGATATACATGGTCAAATAATTTATACAATATTTCTATATTAAATAATATAAAATATAATAGTTTTTATATTTATTTACGAATTGTTCATAAATATAGAAATAAAATGTGTATATTAAGTCCTTATTATAACACTTATTTGAACCATTGTAAAAGGTATTTTAGATATTGATATGATAAATGGTTTAAATAAAATCCAATATGATATATTTAATTTTTAAAAATTTTGACAATAAAATGATATGATTATCGTTTCATAATAAAATATATCACAAAAATATCTAATAATTTTAATATAAAAGAGTTCATATTATAACCATGTAAATGTCAATATGATATACTCATTTCAGATAAACTTAAATTGTTCAATTTTATCAATGATAAATTATAATATATTATTTATTTATTTATTTATTTATAAATTGTGCATAAATTATTTATCTCATTGTTAAATATATATATAATTATCATTTAGTTATTTATTTCGGAATTTATTCGTTGATATTAATTGTTATATTATGAATTTATATGTATTCTTTAGTGTAATGGTAAAAACTTATTTTATAAATTTTTATACATGAATATAAGGATATACAAGATAAATATGGAAATGGATTTAGTTTTCTTCTACTATAAAACTGTCATGTATTGGATTATGAGAATGAAATTAAATGTTTATTATATTTTATACATATTATGTGTTATAATAATTATGAAATTGAAATCTATATTGAATAATGTATACATGGGTAGTGGAACTTTTTGAGATACTTCCCATGGTCCTAGAGTCTTATGCCTTTCCTATACAAGTATAGGTTAGTAATCAATCACTCTAATATTATTCATATGGGTATTTTTTATTTCATATGATTTTAAATCATTATAAGAAAAGGGTTTAATGAACATTTTTTAGGGGTTTATATTAGATATGTATAAATATAGTTGGATTTAAATTTTTTTAATACTATAATCTATGAGTTTTTTAGAGATTTACACATCAATAAGGTTTAAACATATAAATTTTAGAAAGATAATAGGATTCCAAAAAGATCAATAGTTAATTATTACATGTAAATGTAATATCATGAGATAAGATATTGATATTAAATACCCCCATTAATATAATAATAAGTGTTAAATTTCATCCAAAGAAAAAAGTTGTATAGACCTTGATTATATAACCAAGTAGGTTCTTCTAATGTACGGTGCCCATGTATTATCTTTTCTAAGGCATGGTGGAAATGAAAACTTTCAGAATCTTGTAAAAAATATTGATGTGAAATTTAGGCTACAATTAGTCAGGAATCCCTTTGAAATGATATAATATGAATGGTGTTGATTGTAGGGTAAATTAATATAGGATGTCTCCCCACTCTCTAAGTCTCCGCTCTCCCCTCGCAGTAGGATTTTCTGAATTCCACCTATTGCACCATCCCATTTATCCCTTGTGGTGAGATCCCCTTATTCATAATTCCTACTCTTATCTCATTCTCATTCCATTTCTCTCCTCCTAGTGCTCATTTTTTGAGACCTTCACTCTTGCTGCTGGTACCATCATGAACAAACACCACTCAGTTTGACATGATGCTACCCCGACGATTTTGGTTTTCTTGGTTGTGGCTTTTTTCAAGATCATTCCATGTCCTGTTCTTTCTATATACTTTTTGTGGTACTTCTATTTTATTCTCATAATTTTGGGCTTGAATTCTATTTTTTTTATATTCGGTTTTAGTTCACTCAGTGGAAGCTTTAATGGTAGGGTTTTGTGGTCACAACATCGATTAGAGATCACTATAAAGGTAGTAGTCCGCCTCTTTATCCACTCTTACTCTAGGATTCAACTTATTTTCTACCATTTTGACTTGAATGGTGGTTTCAAAGGTGTCTTGGGTTACACTATTTGAGTGGTCGATTTCATTGCAGGATAAACTCTTACAGTGGATTCAACACAGTCCATGGGTCCCTACTGGGCTTATTCTTTAGGTTTGTTGTGAAGATTCTTCTGCTAGGGTTGTTCGTGTGTCAGATTTGGTTTTTTATTTCTTGTTTATTTGGGTTAATTATGTTAATAAATTTCTCCTATTATTGTTTGGTTTTGTTTGATGGTTTGGATGGCGTTCTTTATTTTAATGTCCCAGACCCTCACGGTCCATCGCATTGCCAAATTCCATATCCTAAGGGTGGAGTATAGGTGGTAGGATGTCATTTCGGTGTGCGACCTACCGACGGGACACGATCGGTGCGATTGATCGGTGTTCAACCGATTGGTGGGACAAATCTGTGTGTAATCAATCAGTGTGACCGATCGGTGTGTCACCGATCAGTGTGCCACCGAACGGTGCGACCAATCCATGTGTCACCGATTAGTGCGACGGATCAGTGTGACACTGATAGATGTGTCACCGATCGGTGTACTACCGAACGGTGCGACCGATCGGTGTCACGTAGCCTTTTCAAGTTTTTTTTTCTTCTACAGCTTTTAATGTAACACCACTTTTAAGCCTTTTTAACCTTTTGATAAGTGGTTCAAGGCCTTTTTTAGCCCCATAATCAATATTTGAATTAATAAGAGTGGGAGACCCTCAACGGGCCCAGCTATGTGTCCACGTAACATTTCCCATCGGTTTATATAAAATCCTTCAAAGTCACAGCTGTTTCGACCTTTTCTTGATGAGAGTTGTTAAATAACAATTAATTCAATCGTGTGTAACCACCCAACCACATGGTGAAACCATGATCCGACTTTATATCCATTCAAAATTACATATCCCATGACAACCGGATCTCAGGCTTATATCACACAGTAATTTCTTCTTCTTCTTCCTCTTTTCCTCTTGGCTGGTCTCCTTTCCTCCTAGTGCCTTTGGGGTTCCCTTTCACGAGGCATGTGGAACGCCTATGCCGAAGCTTTTCTGCTCACCCATGGATTCCCCGACGTTCCTCCCCTGTAAGTCGGGCATCCCCCTTTCTTGGAACGTGGAGTAGAACTTCGATCCTTGATCATCCAAGTAAGGATTTTCCTTCGTCACTCTTTACTGTGTATCATGCAGGGTGGGTGCGCTGCTATTTCCATGGGAATGGATGAAACCAAACCTTAACAAAGATGAAAAACTAACTTTTAATGAATAAGGGTGGGTGTGATCGAATTTCTACTACTTTTCCTTACCCTTGATTATTTCTGTTGTGAATTGTGAGGGCCTATGCCCACGGAAAATCATGGTCGTTGGTGGTCTCTCTTTGAGAATTAATGAATCTTCATCTTCTGTGATGATTGAATGACTATAAAATTGGGAATTTAGTTAATCACTTAAACTTGGCGGATTAAATGATTGACTAGTGAACAAAAATCCTTGTGTGATCACCCTGGTTAACCAAACAGAAAGAAGAAAACTTGTTGAATGATGTACTTGAGTCTGGAAACTTCCTTGTTCTGTCTCAGTGGCATGTATGTTTGTTCTGCTCAATGCCTATGGGTTGAAATTGGTGAGGATGGGATCCTCTTTTGTGGCATGGTTGTTGGTTGTGAATCTGAAGTTCTACAGGGCTGTATCTCGAGGCTTGGTTTGCTTCCAATACTTCGAGGGATCT
The DNA here is from genome assembly GCA_963277665.1 of Viscum album. Taxonomy (NCBI): domain Eukaryota; kingdom Viridiplantae; phylum Streptophyta; class Magnoliopsida; order Santalales; family Viscaceae; genus Viscum; species Viscum album. Next base: position 497,759,968 of record OY728148.1, on the reverse strand, counting down.
CACGGGTCCCTTTGTTTTTGTGACATTACAAGAGAACCAGGTGTGAATGATTAATTTTTTTTGGTTGTTTCTCTTTCTCTATCTTGTGGTTATTCCTATTAGTTGCCCAGTAGTGTAGAAATCACCTAAATGGGATCACATTAACACAAAAACAAGAATGAGTTAAATGGGGAATTGGTTTTGGGAATGAGTTGTGACTTGGTCATGTGTGTTGTGCCTTTATTTTATGAATGAATAATAACATGGTGTTTCACATAGGTTGGTTTAAAAAACCCTAGGTTGGGATTAGTTCTTGTTACCTATACATATAATTGTAGTTGTTATGTTTCTTATTCGTACCCCACCCATGTTGAGCACTTAGTGCCGAACACCCCCATTTCATGGGGGAGGGTGTTTTTTTTCAACACTCCAATGAGTGGCTAGTTATCAGATCATTTTCTACTCCCTTTCCCGAATAGCCCAAGACTCTTTGGGAAGGCTGTGATGGCTTGAGGTCCATTATAGTCCATGATTCATATGGCAGGGTAGTTGTGGTAGTTGGCCCAGGTGTGTGTGGGAAGGTTGTTTCCCAAAAGTCTTCTTGATGAGGCCACGGTGGACTCGGTCATCGAAGTGGTTGTTCTAGCCCAGGTGTTTGTGGGTGTGGTTACACATGGTGGTAGTGTCCCAGGTGTTTGTGGGCAGGATGTTCGGTAGTGGCCCAGGTGTTTACGGGTGGGATGTGTGGTAGTGGCCCAGGTGTGTGTGGGCGGGGTGTGGCAGTGGGAGTGCGACAAGAATGGTGGGATTGGTTCGATGCGTAGGATGTCTTCAATGCCCAGTGTAAAAGTGGAACATGGTACCCAAACATTTTTGTGCTATTACTATAAATTACTTGACTGCGTTATTTGGGGAGTTTTCCTTATTGAGGCTTGGGTGGACAGTTTTTCGTGCTAGGTTCTTTGGCTATATATTTCCTCACAGGTCATTAGAATACCTCCCCATTTGTGCATGATAGCTTTTGATTTCCCTACTGGGTATACTTGAATGCTCACCCTACGTATATAAAACTTTTTTCAAGTTTCGAAGAGGACTTTAGAGATCGTGCAAGGTCGTACTAGCTCAAGTGTTGGGACAGTTGCTGTTGTTGTTGTTTTCCTTCTTTTGGTACTTCTTTTTTGGGGGTTTCCTTTCACTTTTGTATCATTTACATTTGGAACATGCATATGGAAATGGTTTTTTTGGCTTCACCTGTGCTTCCACTTTTGGTGTTGTTGGGATTTACTACCTTATATCCTGATCCTATTAAAGAAAAAGGGTAATGCCTTCCATCTTGTGCGTGATTTTATACCCTTGGTGCTAGTCGCCACTCCGGGACCTATTGAAGGCAGGTCTTGGGGGTCATTATCTCTCCTTCAATATGAAGAAGGAAGGATCTGGCAATCCGATGTACCCTCTCTCATCTTGGTGAAGGCGGGACATGACAGTTATGGTTTTTCCAGTTTCTGGTGTGGTCGGTCTCTGGTGTGCTGATGTCGAGGGCATAATGATGACGATAATGTCCATTGATGGGGATGAAGACATGGTGGATGTTGATTGTACATGACTTTCATCAATGAAGGAGGTGAATCATGGCTCATAATCTATTTCTCTAGGTGTACAAGGATCAGGGATTATTTTTCAAAATTTGAATATAATTTTGGGTTGATTTGGGTGATGCTTGTTTAGTTTTTGAATTCAGATTACCGCTGAATGTTTTTTCTTTTTAAATTTTTTTCTTTCTGTGTAATTGTTATTTGGAAAGTGAATCTCCCACATTACCTCATTGTGTATTTATAGAATTAAAGAAAAAATAAAATGGATTGGATGGCAGGAATGGTGTTGAGTCCATATATATAAAGTATTTGATAGAGAGTTATTAACTCAGTCATCCAAGAGTCATATATGATATGATTGGGATAATTCCTTCCCTGGAAAATTATTTGGGGAGAGGAAATTCATATTGAAATAATTTCTTAGTGAAATAGGGATCTTATCCCTATAATAGTTATAATGAGGTTAAACGAGGTTATCATTTTAATTGGATCCCATTTTGATAAAATTACATATTAAATGAATAAAAAATGATATTCATCTTATAAATGATTTTGTTGTTGATTGAATAAAATTTACATCATCCATACCACCATTGATATCATTCTAGGGAAAATATAATATTATTATACAAAGAGTCAATGATTAGTGTTAACAGTATTAATTTTTCATAAGTGAGAAAAATAAGAAGAATAAATATGTTATTTATTAAAACCTTTTTCTTTAATCAACTATTGAAATTATTCAAAACTAGACTATATATACTTTTCAAAAACAGTTAATGATTAACTTCACTGTTTAGAGGAATTATAAGAAAAAATAACTATGTAAATTTATTTTCTTCTCATATACTCAATTTTATTAGGGAAGAGTTAGAGATAATAGATGTCTCTTCCAGACTTGTTTTGTATATGAAATTCATTTCGTTTTCATTTTTGGAAATACACTAACATTGTGAATGAGTTTAATAAATTTTAACCATTTTTTATAAAACTATCGAGGTATGATGAACTAGGAATGACATGTCTGGGTTCTAATTCTATATAGACATTATAAGGAGGTAAAATTTATACCAAAAAAAGAAAGGTAAATTGGTGGTTCCAACAATTTTTCTTTAAATGGCCACCCTCATTTATAAATACACATAGGTAATGTTAGTGTGGAAGGAAATTATTTCCATATGATAGATTTTTTTGGGATGCCTGAAGGGTTTTATAAAAAATCAATGTAATTTCAATGTTATTAATTGGTGTTATAGAAAAAATTTATTACATTTTGAAAAGTAAAATATAATAAATTTATACATCAAAAATTTTATAAGTATAAAGGAATAAAAAATAATGGAAAAGTAAGATCTAATTTCTATATAGGTGATATTCTTGTATGATATAATTTGAATTTTTAACCCATTGGAATGCCATATTTTGAGTTTCAATTCAAAACGATATTCTTAATAGTTCATCTAGCCTTGGATGTTTGGGTTTCTGGTAGCCAACTTCCTTTCACCACTAGTTAACTAATGGTTTTCCAGAGCCACCTGCATGCTGTTTTTGGCCAGAAACTAGCCAATGGTTCTATACCAGTTAGTTGGTGATGTTTTTAACAGGGAAATTAATTTCCCCCATATAATTTTAAAAGGGTTATTCCTCTCCTCTGCCCTAAGTTTCTCTCACTCAGTCATGAGTTCTTTCCCTCTTATCCTTCTTTCCTTCCTCATCGTACAGGTATATGCTAGATGATATTTTCTGGGGATCCATGAAATGTATTTGAATCATGTAGTATTTTTTTGTCTCCTCCTCTATCCTTAGAATTCAATTGTTTATAGTTCAGGTTTAATATAAAAATTTTACTAAAAGGGGATGTAATCATCTGTTTCTTATGGGTATTTCACCCAGACCTCATAGAGAACAGTCCTTAAATATTTCTTCCTACTATCGTTCATCGAATCAATGATTACACCATTATTTTTTTTTGTTTTTATATAAATTTAATGATATAATGAAGTCATGTGTTGGGTATTTGGCTTAGTGTTGTTTTTTGAGTGTTTCAGATATGGTTATTACTATATGGCTTGAAGATAAAATGATAGTTGTATGATCCATGAGTTTCTGGTGAAAATTTATATATTAAGTTACATTGATTAATTAATTATAAATTATATAATGAATTATTTAGGATTTTATAGTGGGAGATAGGGCCTAACATAGGCCGGTGTTGGCTATATGAGAGTGGATAAGATTTGTTGAATTTATTGGAACCTAACTAATCCTAATAAATGTTTTCTAGAAGAATAATTATATAGAGTTGTATTATTTAAATGTTTGTGATTTTATAAAAATACACTATGATTTATATTCATTTATTTAGTATTCATCAAAAAAATATTATTTCTAATGAGGGTACTGGACTTGGTCTATCAAAAGAAATATTTAAAATAAAATTCCTGGTCAAACTAAATAAACTTCGAAGGTCATAAGGTTACTTTTCACCGACTTGATTACCTCAGTCACTGATGGTTGGGGACTTGATTGGGATTTTTTATTCCTCATAAAATGATCCCCTATGAAGTGTTTTTATTAAATTTGATGATAATGACACAACATAACTTATAGTGAGATCCCTTAGGGAACCCCAAGTATATGTTTGTGATGAGAAAAGGTGAATATCCTAGAGGTTGGTCATGTGAAAACAAAGAGTTTTCATTGTAATTTTTTACAAGTGAGATGGTCATGGGGTGTTCTTCCCCACTAATATATTTTTATTATTGTGGGTAGGTCATTGAATGATTAATGTATATATTGATCATTTGGACAAACCTAGAGTTGTATGAAAAGTTGATGGGTTTTAGTTCATCTCCCTTGTAAAATATTAATAGGAGGTCGATCAGGTCTCGTGGGATATTGAAGATATTGGGGAATGTTATGCCCTCTGAGTGATGGTTCTTGATTCAAGAGATGTGTTTGAGATAAGAGACCCCTGAATTTGGTCCTGGATATAAGGATAAATTGGGTACCCCAATGGGTCCCCATGTAATATGATGACCATGGTGAGAGGGTGTGTGCGAAAATGGATAGTGATAATCATTGTTGTCATCTTAGAACTTAGAATGATGTTTTGAGCATATTATAGATCTGATGAGTTTAGGAGGGATCTAAGGTGATAAAATTTTATATTCATGATGGGTTATGAATATATCAACCAATGTTGATAATATATATGTATCATGTTTTGAATTCCCTTGGGGATGTCAAGTAATTTATTGTGGATCAGCAGTGATATTTTAGAATTCTATAGACACACTCTATGGATCAAGATTATTATACTAGTAGGTATAACATGGATTTTGTGTTTTGATATTATAATAGTGTTGGGTGTGGGTAAACTCTATGTGTTATCCCAGTGGGTGTTTTACAATGGAGTCTTTTGGTCGGCTATTTGTAAGGGATATTTCTATCTATTGAGGCATGGATAATCCTACTCTCTATTGGGTAGAGGATAACACCGATCATGTGTCATATTAGTGGGGTTGTTATGGTAGGGGCTCATGGATTACTAAATATTTATGGCCCCATACCCACAAAGAAATGTTTTGGAATGTATAATATAGTGAGTTTATTCCTTGTGTCACTCTCACTAATAACTAGGTTGATCTGACCTTTGTTTGTTATGTTGGTTTACATGGTCCCTAAAATATACTCATAGAAACTCCCGAACTTGTTGAAGAAGGTATGGTTATCAGGAATGTGTCATAAGGATTGAAGGATATTGTCTTTTTTCCCTTTTGGAGGCTTGGTTTGATTTGATTGGAATGATTATGCAACATACTGAGAGACAATATGGAACATTTCAAAATAGGTAGAACAGGCCTCATGTGTCCCCATGAAACCAATGGGATGGAAGAATATATTTATTTATGATCAGTATTGTATTTATTATTTTGATCATGTCAATGTTTGTTCATGTTTTTGTATAAATTTCTTTTTTTAGTACATGTTATTTTATGTTTTTAAATAAAAAACCATTTTATCATTTTATGTGAAAATGTTTTTTAAAACTTCTTTGTATTTTAATAATATCAAGAGTTGTGGAGATTATAATTTTAAATAATTATATAACGTGAATTATAAAAAGTTAATATAACATTAATTATAGTATAACATTGTCTAAATCTTTCTCTATCATATTCTCATTTAATCCCAAACACAATTCATGTTTTTTCTGTCAATAAATTTTTTCACTACAAACTACTTTAACATTTTATTCTCTATTTATTTCATAACATATTATATACTAATAATATTTTTCTGAAAATTTTCCCATTTTAAATATACCACATTTATATTATTTTCATTATTTTAAATGATACTATGATTCTAAATATTAAGGGGTCTTCCATTTATCTAAATATCTTACAACAATTCTGAAAATTTTTATTTTCCATAATTGAAAATATTTTTTGTTTCTTTTATATCTCGTTTTTTTCTGACAATAATCAATCAAAGTTTATTCAGTTAGAAATAAAATATTTTTTTATTCATTTAATTTTTCTACATGAAATTCTAAAAATATATTTTACATACCATAAATTTAGTTCCAATTACTAAAATGGTTACTGCGGTACTCAAATAATGTTCTTAGTGTATTTTGGACATATCTTATTTAATAATTATTATAATTAAGTGATTATTGATTATTTAGAAATAAATTAAAATTATCTAAAAAAATTGTTATGAAAAATCTTTGAAATCAAACATTTTTATGGCCTAAAATTTTGATGAAATTTATGAGCTCAGTTTAAACAAAAAATTATGAAACATTATTCATCATCACCAACCCCTGGCCTCTTTCCTCCATGGTTTATAACTCAATATGTTTCTCCTTCATCCAGGAGCCTTCAAACCATCCACTTCCTCATTGCATGAGTGCTCCTACTACAACATCTCACATCGATGATTTGTCTACCAAAGAATTTATTTTTAATACTCTTTCATTGTTCTTTATGTATCAGGTTTTCTCCTCCATTAATGGTGGTTCTTATTCTATTAATTCCAATTGTGAGTCTCAATACTCTATTTTCAATGGTATGCTCCTTAACATGGAACTATTCCAATGGTCGGTTTCTATTCAATTTTCTACTTTGTCATTTTTCCTCATTTCTATACCAACAGTGGGTTACAATTCCTTTTCCTTTTCCATTTTTTTCAAAAACAATGTTTCATGTTTTTATGCCTTTTCAATTTTTTTCTTCTCAAGATTTTAACAATTACTTATTTTTTAAAGTGAAATGGTGACTTATTTTGTTATAGTGAAAAGGTGACTTATTTTTTATATGTAATAGTAAATCATGTTTTAAAATCCAATGTCACTTATTTATCAATGGTAACTCAAATTATTTTTCAACTGTGATTTATTTATTCCACCTCTAGTTATATTTTCCTACCACCATGGATGATTTCATTAAGCTCTATCTTTTACAAATTTTAATATTTTGATGAACTACAATATTTTTATAATTATTTTCAGTGTTTTATTAATTTTTATAATTAATATATATTATATTTAATCCTATTGAGGTGTTATTATAATATTTTAATGAGTTTTAAAATATTTCTAAATTTATTCACCATCATTACATAATAGTTACAGAAAATGATATAAATATTTATTCTTTAATATTCTAAGATAATTCCATTTTCTATTTACATAATAAATAATTATTCAGTGACCCTAAATATATTCAAACACTTATTATGGTATTTAAATAATTATGATTATTTATTAAGTTATTCATTGATTTAAATTAAATTTTTTCTAATATCCATTTTATGAATTATTACGATTCTTATGGGATTACATTTGACATTTTATCATTTATTAGGGAATTAAAATATTTTAATCGTTCTTTGGTTTTTATACAAACATTTATTTATTATCATTATTCAACAAAATAATCCTCTCTCTCTCTCTCTCCTGAATAATTCAACCATTTTTTGAATTATAATTCCTTTACTCGAAGATTGTTTTGTTATTTTAGTTTTATAGATATTATTTAAAGGTGAAAGGAAAATTCAATGGTGACTACGGGGTAACATATTATATACTTTCATTTCAAAGATATAGTGTTGTGAACTTTGAACCTGTTGTACATTCACAACATCCTACGACACTTTGTTTCATTACATGTAAGTTCTCTCAAGGGATGAATTTTTTTTCATTGAAAGATAATTCCTTGAAGAGATGTGTTAATCAAGTCCAAAAGAACAATTACTTATGTAGTAATTATTTATCTCCACATTCATATAGTTTTGATTCTATAAAACTATTTCCCTTCTCTCACACACACTATATTTTTCAATTTATTCTTTTACAAAAAAACATTATTTGTTCTTCTCTTCCTCAAGTTTTGACTTCTAGATTATAAAGTCAGGATCTAAGGGTAGTGACTCCATTTTTCTAGAGTCATGATTTTTTAGGATGTGACTCCCACTATCTACTTTTAGGTTATATGTGTGGTGGATCCACATAAATAATTCAAGGTTGTGGATATACCTTCACTAGAACAAGATTTTGTAATGGGGTTTTGATTCCTCTATAAAAATAATATCAGTGAAAACATAACTCTCACCGAATAGGGAGGTATAAGAGTAGAGTAAGACCATTTTTTAGTGAACTACATTCAAAAAACATCCTTGTACAATTTACTTTTTCTAATGCTAATTAATATTAATAATTAACATTGATAATTAATTTCATTAATCAACACATTTGGTTAAAAAATTTATTTGATATTTTCACCCCCCTCTAGATCATATATTATATCCCTATTAAGAACTAACCATTTGTATCAGAGCCAAATCCTTTTTATAATTGATTAGTTTTGTTATTGTCTTTCTAATACCATTAAATTTGTATCAAGGGTTTCTCTATTTGAAATTACTGAACACTTCTCTATGGAGTCTGATTTTATTTTTTTTAGCTTAATTTATTCATAAACCTCACACTCTAAGGGAAAAGGGATTTTATGATGGTATGATTGAACCAAACTGATGCATGGATACCTTAGAAACCACCACACATTCATGGAAATGATTATGGTTATTGTAGATATGGGATGGAGGCATACCCTAAATAGTTGAGTTTTGAGAACTTGTCTATAATTCCAAAACAATACACTCTTCCTGAAGTTGACCTGGAGACATATATTAGAAATCATGCTACTAGATATATTTTATATTAGAATGGTTTAAATATTTTTTATGCTATTAAAAAAGTTGTTTTTAGTCATGTGTTTTCTTTTAAGATAGATCCTGAAATTTAGAAGATATGATTAGTCACTCACTATAGATCTAAAACATGTATCCCAAACAAGCTTGGAAAAATAATAATGAGTACCAAGACTTCGAGATAGGTGAATATGAAATAGTAATCGAAATGTTCCACTAATTCACAAGCATTGTGAATTGAAGGAATATACTTAGAGGGGCTCTAGAAAACCCAATACTTGTTTGATGAGCCCTATGAGCATTAAAAAGGTAATAGTATGATAAGAATGATTCAATTAATGAAAGTAATAACTTAAAAGAGTTTACACTTGATGAATTTATTTGATCACTACTTTAGTATGAACTGCAATTGACAAACATAGATGCAGAGGATACAACAAAAAAGAAAGGGTGTAACTTTTAAATATGTAAATGTTGGTTCTACTAACTGTTCTAATTTAGATATATAGGATAGTGAAAAGAAATACATGGATTTTAATTTAACTAGAGTTTAATAAAATAATGAAAAAATAATAATTTGAGAACTTGATTAGAATAAACCCTAAAAAATAAAAATATAAGGGAGATAATAATGGTGATATGGGATAAAATTCTTTATATGTAACTTGTTATGAGTATAGAAAGAAATGTTATATCAATCCTAATTTCCCTAAGATAGAGAATAAAGTCAAATAAAAAAGGAAGGATACAAAGGAGTTGACAACCAATTAGAGTTATGTAGACAAATTTGATTCCAGGGAACCATATAGAAATTAAAAAGAAAATTATAACTTGTGATTCATGGAATCACTGGATAAGGTAGGTGACTCTTATTTTTATTCTCGTTATTCTAATTTTGACTATTATTTTGAAAACCTTAATGTTTCTAATTTAAATAATAAAATTAGAAAATTATAAAAATATGTTTTTAACACTACTAATTTATATAATATGTTTAAAGAAAATGATGATTAACGTGTTTCCAAAAATTAAATACCTGTAAATTCCCCAACCCATAAGACACTATACCGGTTCTCTGATCTAGCTGGTTACATGACATTAAGAACACCTCCTCATATGAAAAATATTGATGACTTGTAGTGATTTCCAAATAGTAAATTAGGGAGACTATACCCCCTTTTATCAGAGTAAGCAACAATAGAAGATAAAATAATTTCTGAATAATAATTAATAATACTAGAGCTTTCATAAACAACCATTCCCAAAATGGATACAACCATGTCAAAAAGTAAATATGCCATTCCATGCTACATGTGTGAAAGTGAACAAAACCCAAAATGTAAACTACTATAAAATCCACAAAATGGTCCTTACACCAAGTCTAGGTCCTCCTCCATGTATAACCATGCCAGCCCCACGGCCCAGCAAGGCCTTTTCCCTTTTCCTGACTTACAAACGTGATGTCTGCTCAGGTACCCTACAACAGCCCGAGGAGGGTGTGAGTAAAACTATGTAGGCTACCACCAACGGTGTCAACAAAATATCTAGTATAAACAATTGTGCATGAAAAAAGGAAATGAATAATAAATGACAGTGAAAACATTATGTTCCCTTATCCAGTTTAGGTCCATTACCAACATTTATTACCATTTACATATCTTACTATTTTACCCCATTTCCCATTACATAACATTTCTAACACATTTAACATGGGTTCATCATGCACAAAAAGATACAAGGGATTAAATTAAACAGTCACACACATGAGGAAAACACACTGCCATCTTATATCACTATGAATAACTTCCTCATGTCAACCATATCCACACCTCGAAGCCTTTGTCCGAGTGGATGCAACTATTAGTGAAACAATGCCTTAGTCCTATTCCATAACTCCTGTATTAGGGGTGGAGTTTAGAGCCTCAATCCAACATGGCCTATCAGTGTAGAACCTCAAGTCAATACCCTACTCTACCAATCCATGTGAACATGCCATATATATACGCTTATCCATCAACCATTCTAACAACATCACAACTGTTTCCCAAGGAAAACCAAGATCTTAATAATTACATGAGATCTAATACCATGCCTTAACCCATTAACACATTTACCACATTTCACATCATTTATCCATTTAGCCCAATTCCCATTTTATTACCCTTATCTCACTAACCATTCATTCATTGTTCCAATATCATTAGGCTTCGTTCATCATGCCTAACTCACTAGGATTTATTACCATACTCATAATCCATTCCATTGTGGTCTTTAATCCTTTCTACATATTAACCTATTTAACCATTCATCTTTCTCAAGTGTCAACCTATTACACATTCCAAATCTATTCACAAATCATTTAACATAGCCATGTTCAACCATATAATACACTTCCATGAAAACTAAAATATTCCTTAGGTTATTAATGTTAATCCTAGAAGAATCACCTAGATTCTACTCCAATTCCATCAATCTGGTCTACATGTTTATCAAGGGATCTACAAAAATACACAACAATCTCACATGTTCTTCACAAATACCTGGGTCTAGGGAAGTCGGCACACCCCATGGGTGGAACTAGATTAGTCTCATCACCCTTGACACAACCCATGGAAATCGTGAGGTTTTCCATTCACCTATTTAAAAACCATTTTACCTTAACATTCCAGGGTGATCAAAACAGACCAAGAGACACCCATGAACAAAACCACACATGCACAAATCCAAAAATAAACCATGGGATATTACATATGGAACACCTACCTCAATTTCATGTGTGAATGAACTCTTAATTGAGCCCTTAGATCCCACTTCAACCAACCCTTGAAGCTTTTACCTAGATCTCACCCAAAGAGTAGGGTTATAGAGATTCAGAAAGAGTGGATAATAAGATACATACCCTAAGATTAAAATAGAAGAAAGAATGGGATTAGCCTTACCCAGAGCTTCGATCTGAAACAAACAGAAATAGAAACACCATAGAAACGTGGGAGATGGATTTCTTGGAGCTCATGGGAGATTTGGTTTATTCCTAGAGTAAAGAGGGTTTAATGGGATGGAAATCCCATGTTGGGTATTAAAATCCCAGAGTGGAAAAAATTGTAATTTTTTTTTAAAAATAATTGGATCGTAAGGTTTACCCGTACGGTTTGGAAAACCATGTGGGTAAAACTTACGAAGGCCGCTATCCAAAAACACACTTCCTACATGGTTTCTTAGGTTCTCCGCACAGTTAGCACTAACCATACATAGAAAGTGTGGCCTAACCATAAAACCTCTTTTTCTCCATTTTTCATGTCTTGAACCCTTAGAACACTCCCAAACATACTTAAGGACTTGGGTAAGCACATAATAAACCAAATAAAAGGATTCAAACCAAAACATAAATGAGAAAATAACCTTCCAAGATACGAGATCTTACAACCTCCCCACCTTATAACAGCTCATCCTAAAGCTGAGCTCCCAAGCATTATTACCCTTTAAAGGAAAAGAGATTGGGCCATTGAACCCACATATCTAATTCACACTGCCATGTTTCTTCCTAAACATTCCCATGCTATCATAGTACTCTCACTAATGGAACAAAAGTTTTCCTAAATATTGTCTCACTATGATACATGACATGAATTGGATGCTCCTCAATGGACGCATCAGCCTCAAGCTCAATATTCTAAACATCCACCATGTGAGTTGGGTTAATGTGGTACCACCAAAGATGCGACACAAGAAAAACATCATGCATCCTGCTATACTATTGTGGAAGATCCAATTGGTAAGCCACATGCCGGATCTTATCCACAATATCAAATGCCCCATATACCTGGGTGCTAACATGCCCTACTTCTGAATCCGTCGATTACCAAACCTTGGTGACACCAAGAGGAATACACTATCACCAACCTTGAACTCAAGAGGTATACACCTCTGATCTGCATATGATTTCTGCCTCTTCTGTACCGTTTCCACCAAATTCTGAATCAGCTCAACTTTCTCCAAAATCTCTCGCACAAGACTTGGTCCCAATAGATCGGTTTCACCAGCCTCCAACCAACACAGTGGATATCTACATGCCTCCCATAGAGATACTCAAATGGTGTAATCTGAACCCAAGCCTGAAAACTGTTATTTTAGGTAAATTCAAAAAGTTACAGTTACTTCCCCCATGAACCACCAAAAACCAACACGTAATCCCTCAACATATCTTCCAACACTTGGATTGTACGCTCTGACTACCCATCCATCTACAGGTGGAATGATTTCCTCAAAATAACCTATGTACCTAAGGCCTTCTATAACCTTTTATAGAAGTTAAATGTGAAACAAGGATTAGGATCTGAATCTATAGATATTAATACACCATATAACCAACTTTTTACTAAACATAAAACTCACCCAACTGGTCAACTATGTAAGTCTCATAAATTAGTATGAAATGATCTTATTTTATTATTAGATCCACAACCACCCAGATTGCATCATTCTTTTGAGGTTTCCTTGGAACACTCAACAAAAAATCCATCATCACATCATCCCACTTTCATTCCAGAATGGGAAATAGATGCACCAAAAAACAAGGGTGTTGATGCTCGGCCCTCACACACTGACAGGTAAGGAACTAGGAAACAAAGCCTACAATGTCTTTTTTCATTCCTGGCCACGAAAATTGTTTGTGGAGATCATGATACATCATGGTAAAACTAGGATGCACTACCCATTTGGATGAATGTAACTCATTCATAAAATCATACTATATTCATACCAGCACAACCACACGACCAAGAACACAAACAACCCTTTCAACACTGATGGTCCAACCAGAAGGTGGATCCCCACCTTTAAGTCTTTCCTTCATTGAAAAACATTCAAGATCATTAAGTTGAATTTCTCTAATGTGACTCAAAATCATCAACTAAACCGCCACAAAATAAAGAGTTGCCTAACCATTTTCCTCCCGCACCTCCAGGTGTATCTCTTGTAGAAACATCCATCACCTTCCACTCAGTGTTGGATTCCTGAACCACCTAGTTTTGATCCTCATTGATCAAAGAATAAGAAACATTATTCCCTTTCCCCACTTTATATAACATCTGAAAGTTGAAATACTAGAGATACTCAACCTGTCATTGATGCCTAAGATTCAAATCCTTTTGCGAAAAGATATAATTTAGACTCTTGTTATCAGTATACACCATGAACCATTCCCCCAACAAGTAGTGCCTCCCGTACATTAAGGCATACACTACTACAAACAAATAAAGATCATGAGTGGGGTAATTCCACTAATGGTGTATCAATTTCCTTGACCCATAATCCACAACCCACTCAACATGCATCAATACAGCCCCTAGCCTGATACCAGAATCATCATAAAATAGGAAATACTTCCTATATGGATCAGTTATGATCCAGATCGGTGTGGTCGTCAAGAACTTTTTCAAATCATGAAAGGAATTCTCAAAAGCCTCAGATCACTCAAACCTAATTCCATTCTTCGTCAATCCCGATTGTGGCACTTCCAAGAGAGAGAAATATTGGATGAACCTCTGGTAATACCCAGCCAAACCCATAAAACTATGAATATCTGAAACACTCTTTGGTTTCTCACAATACACAACAACCTGCACTTTCTCTGGATCCACCAATGCACCTGCCTCGGTAACGATTTGACCCACAAAAATGCACTTCTTCAATGCAGAACTGAAATTTTGACAGCTTAGAATATAGCTGATGATCTCTTAGTCTACTCAGAATGATATCAAGATGTTGGACATGATAATCATGAGTTTTTGAGTACACCAATATGTCATCATGAAAGATGTCCACCAACTAATCCAGATAAGGGTGAATGATTCAGTTCATCAAGTACATGAACACTATTGGTGCATTGGTCCAGTTGAAAGGCATCCCCACAAACTCAAACAACTCGTACTGTCCTTTGAAAGCGCTCAGCGGTACGTCAGAATTACTCACTCTCAACTGGTGATAACCCAATCTAAGATCAATATTAGAAAACACATATGAACCCTTAAACTGGTCAAACATGTCATTAATTATGGGAAGAGGGTACTGATTTTTTTACTATCATCTAATTTAACTTCCAATAATCAACACACAACCTTAAGGACCCATCACCCTTCATTGAATAAATCATAAGAGTCCCCCATGGAGACGTACTAGATTGTATGAACCACTTATGCTCCAACTCCTCAATATGAGCCTTTAAATCTTAGTGTTCGGTTGGTGCCATTTGGTATGGAAGAATTGAAACTGGCTCTGCTTCTGGTAGTAACCCATTTTTTAACTCAACATCCATCTCATGTGGCACCCCTATGAAATCCTAAGGAAACACATCCTAACACTGATCCACTTCTAGAGGGAAGACATACGGTTCCCCTCTTCAATAATCAAGTACAAGGAAAGCTACTTTACCCATGGCCTACCCAACTACTGAAATAATGTCCCTACACATCTTGCTCGAACATCCCACTCTCCGCGATGGACATAAGCATTACACACAAGTGACTTGAACGATACCATGTGACAGTAACAGTCTACGTGACCCCAATACAACACCAACTAGTCTATACCCAAAATCATGTCATATCCTAACATCTAGAGAATGAACAAGTACCATAGGAAATGATACCCACTAACTTCCAGAGCACATCCCTTAAACTACTTGATAACTTCATTTTGAACCCCCAGTAGAGTTTTAATCAACATAACCTCACACAAACTCTCCACAGGTAAACCCAATGCTACCAAGAACTGAACAAAAATAAAATAGTGCGTGGAACCAGTGTCAAAGAATACACCTGAAAGCGTAGAGGCTTCAAGGATTGTACCTCGAATAGTCGATCACCTAGCCTCTCCCTCACCAAGTGTAGATTGAACTATATGAAGATAACTTTCTCTTCTACCCTGGGCTTCAACCTGTGTCCCCTGCACAGCACTACCCCGCTGATGTGGGTGATCTGGCCCTGGAGTTACATGTCCACCACCCCTACTAGTATGAACCATGGATCTATAAATTCCTACCTGATATAGAGAAACCAATTCATTTCCTCCCCT
This sequence comes from Viscum album, assembly GCA_963277665.1. NCBI lineage: Eukaryota > Viridiplantae > Streptophyta > Magnoliopsida > Santalales > Viscaceae > Viscum > Viscum album. The sequence continues at coordinate 497,744,102 of OY728148.1, read as the reverse complement.
TAGCATCTACATGTCACCAAAATTCATGCTCACCTAATAAGGGTTCCTAGAGAACCTCTCATGTGTCCCAATCTACCACATGATCAGCACTCAACTAGAGGTCGAGCACACTAGGTATGCATGTTACCCGGCCTTCCACACTAATAGAGTAATACCTGATCACCATCGTGAGAGGTTGATCCTCTCTTATGACCACCTTGAACACTTACTCCCTACTGAAAATCCCAAAATGATGCTTTCGGCCCTCAAAAACGGCACCACTTGTCTGCTTAGCTAGCACGACAATCCTACTACCTGAAGCTCTCTTCAGGTTCCCTTTTGAGATCAGTGCTTGATCCACTACCTCTATTAAACTCTTCAAGTGAAAGATACTCACCTGAGACCTGATCTAGTATATCATCCCATTCTGAAAATGCCTCGTAACTTCTGCTTCATCCTCCGCCAATGTTGGAACAAAGAATCATAGTTCAGTGAAGCGGCCAGCATACTCCATCACCGACATTGATCCCTAAGTCGAGCTAATGAATTCTACAACCTGCTCTTGTCTCAAATTCACTGGGTAAAAATGCACCAAAATCATTTCCTAGAAATATTTCCACAACATTTCCTCACCCTCTTTAGTCTGCGCCAATATGTCCCCCCAACGCTTTGCCTGGCCCCACAACATATAAGATGCCAACTTTACTCACTTTAAGATATGAGTCTCTAGATGATCAATTATCATCTGGATAAACTCTATCCAAAACTTTTTTTCCAATGGGTCACCCTCTCCAGCAATGGTCAGAGGGTGATATGGCTGAAACTCGTTTGTTAGATCAAACATACTCAGTGCAACCCACCCTGGGTATCTATCCATCATTTGCATAAAACGAGCCAAATTCTCTCTAAACTGCCCTTATATACTTTCATAGATCACCACATTCTCTTTCTCCTCTACTAGAGGAGTGTTCTCAGCAACATCCTCTTGTTTCCCAACTGTCGCTCGATGTCATGGTATAATTTCTCTACATTTCCAAAGATGAGGTTTAGAACACATATCGTAAAACTTTTACAACTTCAAAACAAGAAGGCTCTTCACCTGCCACAAAAACCTAGCATACATGCACCATCCCAACTAATCGTAACATTCGGAAAATATCACCCCAACCATCCCTATCACAGGCTATCGTCTATAAGGGGTAAAAAACCATACACCGCCACAAGGCTCACACAACATGTTACAAACAATATTATCGATTAATTACAAGCACTTGATTACACATATTTTATTAATTATGAATTATCATTATTTTATCTTCACCCACATGTATAGTATCATTTATAGAATTTTCCATTTTCAATTATCAAGATACAAGGTGCATTCTATCTTTATTGCCTCACAAACCCAACCCGTGTGTGCCTACCATGATGCATGTAACCTATCTCTCTAAGTGCATACAATTATGCATTAAAGAACAACCTCGTTCCATTGAGGCCACGATCCAAATATCATAAAACCATCACACCAAACAACATGTGTATCACCCAATAGTGAAATATCATCAACTTTAACATCACACAATCAGGAACCACAATCCCCGCCCTTGGTGACTTGGGTTTCCCTCATACATAGGCTAGAAAATCCAAAGCATGAGCTAATTACCAAGGCCCGACACATCTAACTCCCATTTACCATCCCAAATAATAGGATTTCAAAGAAGTATAAGAAATACATCCATTGATAAAGCTTTGTAACATCCATGAACAAGAATCTAGAAAACTGGTGGTTCGAGCCAGGCGGTTACATAACTTTAAGAGTGCCTCCTCGTATGCCAAAGGTTTCCAACTAGCAGTGCGGGTCCAAATAGTAAATTGGGGAGCCAATACCCCCTTTTTATAATTGTAATCCACAACAGAAGATAAAAAAATAGCATAATAATAACCAATAATACCAGAGAAATCCTGAATAACCATTACCTAAATGGGTACAACCATCTCCAACAGTAAAAATTCCAAGACATGCTACTAGTGAGAAAGTGAAAAAAAACAGAAAATATAAACTACTGCAAAATCCCCAAAATTGTACTGACACCAAGTCTGGGTCCTCCTCCAAATATACTCATGGCAACCCAACTACCGGGAAAGGGACTTTTCCCTTCTGCTGTCCTGCAAACCAGAAGTCTGCTCGTGTACCCAACGGTGGCCCAAGAAGGGTGCGAGTAAAACTCAGTAGGCCACCAACAATAGTGCCAAAAAGATATCTGGTATAAAAAATTGTGCATGAAAAAAGTGAAATGAATAACAAAGGACTGGGAAAATATTATGTTACCATAGCCAATTTAGGTCTATTACCTACATTTATTAAAATTTCTATAACTTTCCATTTCACCCCATTTGCCATTAGTTACCATTTCTAACACATGTAACATGGGTTTACCAATCATAACAAGTTACAGTGGCTTAAATTACATAATCACATGCATGAGGAAAAAACAGTTATCCTATCTTACTATGACTAACTTCTTCATGTAAACCATATCCTCACCTAGAAGCCTATGTCCTAGTCGATGGAACTATTAGGGGAACAGAGCCTCATTAGTCTTCCCTAACCCATGAATTTGGGGTGGATTTTAGATCCTCAGTCCATCCCAACCCATGGGTGTAGAACCTCAAGTCAATACCTCACTCTACCAAGCCATGTGTACATGCTATATATATATATAAATATAAATATATATATATCCATCAACCATTCTCACAATATTAAAAATGATTCCAAAGTAAAACATAAATCATTAAAATAACATGAGTTTTAATACCATGTCTTAACCCATTAACACATTTACTACATTTCACATCATTTAGCTACTTATCCCCATTCCCTTTTTATTATGCTTATCTTACTAAGCAATCATTCATTGTGCCTATCTCAAAAGGTGTAGTTCATCATGCCTCACTCACAAGACCTTACTACGAGACTAATAATCTATTCCATTATGGTATTTAATCCTTTCTATATATTAAACCATTTAAACATTCATCATTCTCAAGTGTCAACCCATTACACTTTCTTACACTATTCATAATTCCTTTAAATATCCATTTTCAACCATATAAAACACTTCCATGTTAACCCAAATATCCATTATATTATTATTGTTAATCCTAGGTGAATCACCTAGATTCTACTCCACCACCATCAATTGCATCAACATTTTTATCAAGGGCTCTATAAAAATACACAACAATCTCACTTGTTCTTCACAAATACCTAGATCCAGGGAAGTCGGCCCTCTCCATGGGTGGCCATAGATTAGTCCCATCACCCTTGACGCATCCCATGGTAATCTTGAGGGTTTCTAATCACCTTCTTAATAAAAATTTTACCTAAACATTCTGGGTTTATTAAATCAAAATAAGAGACAACCAAGAAAAAAACCACACATGCCCAAATCTATAAATAAACTATGGGATATAACATTTAGACCACCAACCTCGGTTTTGTGGCTGAAAGAAATATTAATTGATCCCATAGATTCTAATTCAACCAACCCTTACCTATTTCACACCCAAAGTGTAGGATTTTAGAGCTTAGGAAAGAGAGGAGTAGAAGATACAAACCCTAAACTCAAAAGAGAATCAAGGATGGGATTAGCCTCACCCGTAGCTTTGATCTGCAACTAAAGACACCAAAACGCCTTATAAATGAGGGGGATCAATCTCTTGGAGCTATTGGAAGATTTGGTTCGTTGCTAGGGTGAAGAGGGGTGAATGATAACGAAATCTTGAGTTAGTTATTAAAATCCCAAAGAGAAAAAATTGTAATTTTATAAAAAAAACTTTGGGCCGTACTTTTTACCCGCATGGTTTTCTAAACCGTTCACAAATCGTGTAAAGTAAACTATCTAAAAAACCTCCTACATAGTTTCCAGGGCTACTGGATGATTAGCACTATCTTTGCACAGACCGTGGGCCTACCTAGAAAACCCCTTTTTCTTAATTTTTTGTGTCCCAAACACTCAAAACACCCCTGATCCTCCCTAAGGACTTATGTAAGAAATTAATTAACCAAAAGTTATTAAAACTAAAACATAAACATGAACACACCTTTCCATGATTTGAGATCTTACAATACATTTACAATAAAATTAAAAATTAAGAAACACCACTTATGCTTCTCATTCAACGATTTACGATAATTTTAAAAATGCTTAAGATTTAAATGAAAATTTGAAACAGGAAGTGGAATGTATTAACTAATGATTATCTACATTTATTCATGGTCAGTAAAAAATTCATGATATTATGTCTTGGAATAAAAATAATAAAAACAAATATATTTTCAACTATGATAAAAGATTACCTCAAATGTTATAAACTAAATTTTTTAAAATTAATAATGGTTGTACTTCTACTATTACTTATTTTGAATGAGGAAAGAAATGTCACTATGAAAATGATTATTATCTTAGATTTAAAAAATATGTGGGATTTAATAAAGCTAAAATTTATAAATAATTTTTATCTAGAGTACCATACAATAATGGTTTAAATTATGTACGGATACCTAAAAATTGAATTGCTAATTCTATTAGACCAAAATTATCTTGGGTACCAAACATATCAAGTAATTGATTATTGTAGGAAAAATTACATGGATGTATTAATAATGACATATGGTACAATGGAAGTGGATTCTATAGGCATATAACTAGAGACCCATCAATATTTTCCTCTTAAAACACATGTGTTAGAGGAAATATTAATTTTAAAGACATTTCCAAAGGAAAAGTAAAAGGTTTTGATAATGTTGGTTTTTCATATTATTATTTTATTTCAAATGTTTTATAAGATGAAAATTTATAATATAATTAAATTAGTATATCACAACTACGTGATGGTGGAATGAAAGTTATGTTTCAAAAGGATAAATGTTTATTTTTTAAAGATAATTATTTATTATTTAATGATAATAGAAAAGAAAAATACTTATATTATTTATTTAAATGAGCTAACTGTTAAAAAAATAAGTGTTTTAATGTTTTACAGAATGAAAACAATATTTGGCATCGATGTTTAAGTCAAGTTATTTTTATAATGTTACAAAATATCTCAAAACATGACAATGTGTTATCGCTACCTTCTTTGATGAAATAAAAACATCATGTTTATAACACTTTAATGAAAGGAAAGAAACACAAAAAAGTCCTATCAATCAGATAAGTATTAATAGTCATTTAAAGTTAGTACATCCTGATCTTTTTGGTCCTACTCAAATTTCTAGTCTTAGTGTAAAGAAATATACTTTATTTATTTTTGATGATTATACTATATTTACAAGGTTATATGTTCTTTCTCTTAAAAATGGCACTTTTTCTACATTTATTTCATTTTTAATTTAGTTCAAAATAAAAAAGGTTGTATTATTGTTTCTATTCGATGTGATAAAGGAGGTGAATTTTCTTATTTTTTTTTTTATTTTTTTAATGAATGATTATTTTTATAATGTTTCTACTCCTATAACTCCATAAAAAAATTGGTGTTTTAGAATAGAAAAATTTAACTCCTAATAAAATGGATCAAGATATGTTAAGTTAGTATAATTTACCTAGATAATTTTGGGTTTAAACTATTTTTAAGGCATGTTATATTTCAATATATTTCTTACTATACCATTGTTAAAGAAAACTCATTAAGAATAATAAAAAAATTAAACGCTAAAGTTGGTTACTTTAGAGTTCTTCTTTTAATTTCTCTTTTTAAATTTAAAGAAAATTTAGATAAATTTGATGATAATTGTGATGAACATATTTTTATTGGGTATTATAATAATAGTAAAGCTTATAGAGATTATATTAAAATAACTATGGTTATTGATAAAATGGTTCATGCTATATTTAATGAAAATAATATAAAATTAAATTTTGATTCTAATCTTATTGATGATGAGTTTGGAGATTTTTAGTTTGTGAAGAAAACTCAGTATAAGGATGAATTAATTAAGGTTGACCTAACTCTTTCTAAACCTAGTCCAAGATCATGGAAAATTCAAAAAGATCATCTTATTTAAAATGTAATTATTAATTTTTTTTCTTATGTTAAAAATAAAAAATTTATTTTTAATTTTTGTATCATTTTTAATTTTTTTAATATTAATATTATTGATGCCTCAAAAGATTAAAATAATATTTTTACAATTCAAGATGAATTAAATAAGTTTTTTATAAATAATGTTTTTACGTTTCTAAAATTTCCTGGGGATAAATAGGTGATTTAAACTAAGTATATATTTAGAAACATGATAGATTAATATAGGAAGATTATACAAAAAATATAGACTTATTTCTCAAAGATACTCTCAATAATAAGCTATAAACATTAAAGATGCATTTTTACCTTTTACCAGGTTAGAGGCTATTATATTTTTGTTGGAATTTTTTTTTCTCTTTAGGTTTTAAATTATATCAAATGGTTATATAAATTTCCTTATTAAATTATTTTATAACAAAATTAGTTTATGTTTCTCAACCCCCTTGTTTGGAAAATGAAAATTTTCTTCATCATGAATTTAAATTAACAAATGATTTTTATGGTCTTAAACAAGAACCTCATGCTTGGTATGAATGAATTTCATTATTTTTATTAAGTAACGGTTTCAAGAAAGTAAATTTTGATCCAATACATTTTTTTAAAATATATTTTAATGATATTTTCATTGATCAAATATAGGTTAATTATTTATTTTTTTGGTTATTCTAATGAAATTCTTTGTAATGATTTTTCTAATTTTATGTATTCTGAGTTTGATATAAGTTTAATGGTATAAATACATTTTATTCTTGCACTTCAATTTTTTCAAAGAAAATATGTATTTTATTAATTAAACTAATTATGTAAAATAGTTTGCTAAAATATTTGGTTGTGATTCATCTAAATATATGAAAACTGATATAGGTACGAGTTGTAAATTGTATGTTGATTCTTGAGGTAAATCTATTGATATTAAATTTTATAGAGGTGTGGTTTTTATATTACTATATTTAACTGCATCTTGACCTAATATCATGTTTATTGTTTGTTTATATGCTATATTTCAAGCTGATTCTAAAGATAGTCATATTAGATTAGTAAAAAATATAAATTAGATATGTTAGAGTAATGGATGAATCTGGTTTATTTTATCCAAAATATAAATATTTTGATTTAATATTTCATTCTAAATATTATTTTTTAATTCATATAATTGAAAGAAAAAGAATATCAAGTATGGGTCATGTTTTGTAAAAAAATTTAATATCTTGGTCTTCTATGAAGTAACTATTTGTTTCTCTATCTACTTCTGAAGTTGAGTGCATATCTACTGCATATAGTTATTCTCAATGTTTATGGATTATGAAAACATTATGTGATTATTTAATTTACCTTGATAAATAAACTATTTATTTTGATAATACTTCTATAATTATTATTTCTAAAAACCCCTTATAGCATTCTAGAAAAGTTATCTCGATCTTATATTTCATTTTATTAGAAATTATATGAATAATGGTGATAAGGTTTTAAAATTTATCCCTACTAAAAATAATCTAGAAGATATATTTATTAATCCTTTAGACAATACTCAATTTGAAAAAATTAAATTTGAACTTAGAAAGTTGTCAATTTAATTATTTTATTATGTCATTTATTTAGGGAGATTTTGTTTTTTCTTTTTTTTTTATTTTCAAAAAGGTTGATAAATATGATTATTTAAAAAAGGGGAGAATTTTTTTTTAAATATTTTGGTTTTTTAATCAATAAAAAAGTGGTAGATGTTTTTTTATATGTGCATGTATGTGTTTCTATTTTTTTTATTAGATGTTATTTTATGTTTTTAAATATCTAAAACACTTTTATCATTTTATGTGAAAATATTTTTTTCAAAATATCAATATATTAATTATAATTTGAGTTCTAATTATCCAAATATTATAATGCTTATTTCATTTTGAAGATAACAAATTAATATACCGTTAATTAACATGTAACACTGTCTTAATCTTTCTCGAGTATGTTCACATTTAATCCAGTACATAATTCTTGTTTTTTATCTCATGAAATTTTATCAATATAAATTATTTCAAAGTTATCTTTTATATTTATTTTATAAAATATTATATAATAATCATATTATATTGAATGTTTTTCTGTTTCAATGATAACTCATTCATATTATTTTAATTAGATTAAATGAAAGGACAGTTAAATTGTTTATGGGGACATAAATTTATTCAAATATCTTACATAAATTATGAAAATCTAGTTTATCAAAAATTAGAAATCTTTTTTGTTTCTTTGATATATCGTTAATTTCTAATTTTAATTTCATACCCTTTGTTCGATTAGAAAGATAAGAAGTTTTTCATTTCCTTAAACTTCATGAAACTATAAAAATATCTATTAAATAACATAAATTTAGGTAAAATTTCTTTAATGGTTTATGTAGTATTAAAATAACATTCTTACTATATTTTGATCATATCATATTCAATAAATATTAGAGTTAAGAAATTTTTGTTTCATTCGAATGCTACTAAAACTATCTAAAAATGACCCTTTATGAGAATTTCCAAATTCATATATTAGGATGGATTAAAAATTTAATGAAATTTAGATGTTTGGTTTAAACATAAAATTAAGATACAATATTCATCACCTTCCACCTCTACCCTATTATCTCCATGGTTGATCACTCAATATTTTTTTCCTTATTCTAGGATCCTTGAAACCATCCACTTCCTCCTTACATGAGTTCTTCTTATAAAATATCTCACATAGATAGGTTCTTTTCCAAAACATTTATTTTCATGACTCCTTCATTCTTCTTCATATAGTAGGTCTCCTCATCCATTCATGGTAGTTCTTCTCATCACAACAATGGTGTGTCTTCACCCACTATTTCCAATGGTATGTTCCCTCACATGGCATTATACCAATAGAGGGTTACTATTCATTTTTGTACTTGGTAATTTTTTCCTTCTTTCTATAAAAATGGTGGGTTACTATTCATTTTACCTTTTCCATTTATCTTAACCCCAATGATGGGTGTTTTCATTCCTTTTAAATTTTTTACTTCTCCAAATTCCAATGGTGACTTATTTTTTCAAGTGCGACAGTGACTTTTTTTATGTGTAGTGGTGCATTATTCTTTAATGTGCAATGGTGAATCATATTTAAAAGGAATTAGTGACTCATTTATCAATTGTGACTCTAATATTTTTTAAATTATAACTTATTTTTTCGAAACCCTTGTATTTTTTCAATCTCCATTGATGATTTCTTCATACTTTAACTTTTATCACTTTTTATATTTTGATGATCTCTAGGATTTTTAAAATTATATTCAGTGTTTTATTAATTTATATTTTAATATATACATTATTTAATCCAATGGGAGTGTTGTTAAAATATTTCAATAAGTTTTAAAATATTATTAAATTTATTCATTGCACTTACGTAACACTTATAGTATATGTTATAAATAGTTATGATTTAATATTTTAATTTAATTTCATTTTCTAATAATTCTATATTTTATTGTTTAAAAAAATTAATATATTAAAAAAAATTATGGAATTTAATGTAGAATAATTATTTTTTATGTTACACACTGCCCTCAATGAAACTTTTTCTAATATTTTTTGAAGTAATATTATGAATTTTACCGGATTACAGTTTACTTTTTATCATTTATCAGATAATTAAAAAAAATTGAATCTGTATTTGGTTGTGATTAAAAAATTTATTTTTAAGGATTATTCTACATAATAATGATCTCTCACTATTCAATAATTACAAATTTTTTATTCTTTACCCAAAGATTAGTTTGTAAGTGTTGTTTTAATGATCTTATTTAAAGGTGTCAGGACACTTCAAGGGTGAATATTGGTTACCATATTCGATACTCTATTTTTAAAAGAGAATTTGATCTGAACATTGTACCTGATGTAATTTTTTAATGTCCTAAGACACTTTGTTTCATCACCTGAATGATTTATCAAAGGGATGAATTTATTCTTCTTCAACTTCTACTACCATGATGATATGTGGCGATCTAATCATCAAGAACCTTTACCTGTTCTTTAATTATTTATCTCTCTTTCATCTTATTTTTAGTCTTTATCGTTATTTCCCATCTATCACATTCACTTTATTTTTTATTTTATGATTTAACAAATAAAAAACATTTTTTCTTCTTATATTCCCCGGGTTTTGACCCCAAAATTCTAATGTCGGGATCTAAGATTTGTGACTCCCTTTATCTAATGTTAGGTCGACTGAGGTTGTGATTACCCCTATCTTAATTAAGTTTGCAAGGGTTTTAAATTCCCATAGAAAATTTAGTTTTGTGGTTATCCCTACACTGGAAAATGATTCTGTAATTGGGTTATGATTCCCCCATAAAAATCATATTAGTTAACATGTATCTCTCATCGATTAGAGAAGTATAAGAGTAGAGTAGACCAACATTGGACCAAACTACAATAGAAAACATCCTTGTGTTATTTAATTTTTCTACTTCTGATTAACCTAAATAATTGACTTTGATAATGAATTTAATTAATCAATTTATTTGATTAAAAATTTTAGTCTTATCTATTCACCCCTCATCTAGAACATCTACCATATCTCTATCAGGGCATAACAGTCACAAGCACATAAACATCATTTGTTAATTATTTATGGGACTATGTGGGTGGTTACCTACTAAGTTGTACTCACACCCTACTTGGGTGGCCATAAAAGTTTAGTACATAATCATGTGGGTACAGGTTTGGGAGAGACCCGAAATCAAATCATTCAACTTGATTACTTGGTGGAGTTTGGAGGCCAATATTCTGTGAGGATCTAGGTTTATCATGGATGGTCATTTGAATTTTATTTCATTTTTTATTCTTTATATGTAATCATTCTAGTATCTGACTGGTCTTGTATGTGTGTATAACACATTTCATATGGTTATAGCTGGTTCAATTTTTTATTATTCATGTGTAATGTTATGTGTATTATTTTTGGTTATTTTCTTGTTATTTTTCACTCTGATATGGGTATATTGTCTCCCTATGATAAAAACTTATACCCTACTACTAGTTGGTAGCCTCTAAAAGATTATTTTTCATTGTTGATGTTATATAGTCCCACTGGTATGGATTTGGATCATGGCCTATTGCAGAATGAGGAATCTCATGCATCATGATTTATAATGTAGGATTTACATGATATATATGGATACATATGAGTGATTTTACAAATAATTATAGAGGCCCAACTATTTAAAGTATCAACAAGAAAACAAAAAATGTTTTCCTATATAAGTTTTTTGTGAAATTATATTTTTATGGATTAACTTGTATATATATATATATATATTAATTAATAGAAGGTCAAGTAAATCTATGGTGAGATACATAATGATGTGGATTATGATGGTGAAGTTCTCTAAGTTCATTGGTGGTGTAGTGACACTGAAAAATGGATTTGTTCATTGTATTTTGGTAAAATGAACCCCTTGTGAGTGATTATTACATAGTTTGTTTTGTTTTATTTTTAGTTAAAAACTATATGTTGTTTTCCCAAATAATGTGGAATAAAATTCTACTTAAAAAAATAAAGAATATTTTTTTCTTGATTTGATCCATCTTATGGTGATTCATTTATATCAGTATACCATTATATGAAACATCATCCATTAGTTAATCGTTTAATATTACATATTCATGGAACATATGGGTTCTTTTGGAGTGGGTGATGATTCGGGAGTGTGATTCATGATGTATGTGAGACCATGTATTAGGTGGTTCATCATGTGAGTTATTTTGTGAACCTTGATATAGTAGCATTGATATTATCAGGAGTTTTGAGTAGTGTGAGATATATCCTATAGGTTAGGTGAGAGAGTGTAGTTATTGGGGACATGTATCAAGATATCAGTGATATTTCTTTTATTCATGGGAATTGATATATGTGAACAAATTGAGAAAGGGGGTTTCCCACATTTTTGAGTTCCATGAATATGAATGCATGGGGAGATGTTTTGGTTTTTTGATTAGTGCATGTAAGGTTCTTCCATATGTCATATATGAAAATAAATTCCTTGGAATTATTATAAGAAACTCACCATGAGTTAAAGGGATATTAGTACCAAGGTTCAGTTTCCAGGTTTGGACTCGTCATCTTCTTGACCATGTTGATTTTATATGATTTTTTGATATATTATTTTAGTATGTATGGGAACCATTTCTTATGGGAATATTCCTTGGTTAGAGGGTGATTTTATGTTTTCCCGTGACATATGAGGGATTTATGACTTTATGGAAATGCAAATTGGGGTTCTTTTTATATTGATCATGATGTTCCATGGTCATGGTTCATTGTTAAAGAATGTGACCCTAGATTCAATGTGTTGTGGCATTTTGAACCATGAGTCTTTATTTAGTAATGAGTAGCATAATAGAGTACACCTAATACTTTTTAATGGGATTTGGTAGAACATGTTAGGTATGTGTGGGGTTGTTAAATATTAAATCAATAAGTGGTCATGAGATGGTTGGGGAGGGATAGAGTTTTGTGAGTTTTTTATGGACCTCGTATAATGATAATCTAATTTGGGTGGATAAAGAGGACTGAAACATGTATGATGATGATCCAACCTGGTGGGAATTATGCTTGAAGCTGATTGTGGGTTGTAACCTTAATTATAATTTTTTTAATTACTGGAGTGATATTTTTTTAAGTTGAGAATAAGTACTGATCAGTGATTCATGTTATCTCTTGATCATGAGAAAAATGTACATTTCTAGTTATTACATGTAGTGATTGATAGAGTTTGAGCCATGGAGTTATTTCCCTATGTGGGTCGGTTCATTGATACAAAGAGACTGATCATTGGATGGTTCACATGGATTTATGATGCTGATGGGAAGATGACATCGATTTAATTTTCTTCTATGATGATAGCAATATTTGAAACTATGATATGCTATCTGATGGTAACTGAGCATTGGATATGGGTTTGGGATGAAATATAGATGATCCATAGAAAATCCAAATCAATGATTAATTGGTTCTCATAACAGATCTCAATGAATATTTTTAGTTATTTTCAGATCAACCATGAATTTTCACTAAGATTTTGGTATAGATTTTAGTATAGTTAGTTGGATGGTCATGGGTAGCCTTTGGTAGTATATTCATCATGACCAGGTGTTTTGGGTGAAATGTAGATAAGGGAATCCAAGATTTTTAAGTTCATTTGGCCTAAAGTTGTTCAACTTATGCTCTCAAGTATAATTACATGTCATTTTAAAGAAAAAATAATTGTTTATGTCATAATGGACATGATGGTTATATTTTTAGTGTTAGTAGAGGCCTTTTGGGTGGATTCAATGTATCTAGGATTGAATCATTGGTGGTGGTAACACAAATAATTTGATATTGAATTTTCAAAAAATAATTGGTTCCAACATTGATCAATGTCCATGTGTGTGTTGAGTTATGGTTTATTGTGAACCATGTCTAGAGATTCATTGGACTAATAAGAATGTGTTTCAACATGAAATTAGGACTATGTGTAGGCAAATTGATTAAAAATTTATTTTTAAATCATTTACTATGATGGGGAGAACCATGGGTCAAGAAGATCACTCAAATTAAACAACTCATGTGTCTTGGGATTGACTAAAATGGGGAAAAATAATCTCATAGTTTTGATAATGAATTTGACTAATGGATCTTGTTTCTGGGGTTTGAGTGCCTTATATTATAATTTCACTATTGAACCATGCTTAATGTTTAATAATGGGATGAGGTCATTTGGTTTTGAATTTATAACAAGAATAGGTTAGCTGATACAGTTTAATAGATGCCAATACTTATTGGTAATTATAAGTATTGTGATAGGGAGGTTGCAAGATCTTAGGTCCATAATAGTCTTATGTATCTATAGATAATATGAATTTTAATTATGTTGGAAGTTAAAAGTTTTATTTGGACTTTTGAATGATATTATAAATGTGGGAAGCTCTTAAATATGCATAATTGGTCTTGAAATGATGTTCTGTATGTTATGGGAAGGATAAATAGATTTTTTGAGCTGGCATGGAATGGATTAGTTGTATGTATACCAGAATTATAGTGACCTAGTTATAAACACAATAAATTCTATAATTCCTAACATACATTTCCAAAAAAAATCTGAGGAAATATAGGTTTAGTGTCTTTGGAAAATGGGACATAAAAATACACCATCTTAATCATACAAACATTATCATTATTTAAAACATAACATGGTTCTCCTAAATCCCATAGATCTTCTAAAACTATATAGGATATCGTGAGGAAAATAAATATGGAAAAGGGTGAGCTAGAAATCCCATTAAAGGAATAAAAATTGAAATAAAACATAACATTATATTCATGAGTAATAACTTGATATCATAAATAGGATGGTACATATCATGGATACATGGTGTATGGAAATTATTTCATATGATTATAAACATGTGGAAACAACATAAAACATGATATCATAAAAATATTTCATGTTTCACTCCCAAGACCATCGTCATCAAGTGGACAAAGCCCCATGGTTGATTAAGTTCACTCCCAAATCTCTTAAATAAGATCTCATGAGATATAAATCTTTTTTCGATGCATTGAACATATATATAATTTAGGTCCCACCTATAAAATAATTAAAATAATACATATGTGTACCACATGGGTAAAATAAACTATACAAATATCATTAGCATGATCAAACCCATGAGACAGAAGTGGGTTTTATAATTATAATTCAAGGTATAACCAAAAGAAAAATCACAAGTAATTCCAAGATAAATAGTACTTAATTCATTTTTAAATTTATTAATTGAAAAATTGATATTAATCTTGAACATGTAGTTCTAGTGTATAAAATTAATGAGAAGGATCCCAGTGAGTAAATAAGAAAAATGAACCACATGGGTGATTCTTTTTGAATTAAGTAAAGTATGCTTTTAAATAATAAAATATATTTTTATTTTTAATAAAACTTGAATTTAAACAAGTGAGTTCCCAATAAAATAATAATATTTTTTCTAATACAATAATAGTTAAAAAAATTTATGGCAGGAATTCTTGACATGAGAAAAGAAATATGAATGTTTCCTTAAATCATGTTTACATAAAACTATGAATTTTGAAGGGAACTAAAAACCTGTAGAGTCCCATCAGTGAAAACAATATTTAACGATGTATATATTTAAGGAAAATATATTAAAAAATATATAATAATTAAATGATATGAATATTTCATAGAAGGGTGAGAAATGAAGATATTGTGTAACTGATAAGTCCTGAAGGATTTATAGATGATCCCTTTTTATGTTGTAAAATACATTTCTTAAAATAAAAATTCATAAAAATAGAATAATTTTGAAAAGCGGATAAGGTACATATGATGTTCAAATGAGATAACACATATTTATGTTTTCAATTAAATATTAGAATATTTTCTGGAACTAAAATTATGTAAACAGAGGGGAAACCGTCATTCAAGATGATAGAAATTATTATTAACATAATTGAATTTTCAAGAAGGATTATAACTCATAAATAAAGAATGTATCTATCAAAAGTGACCTAAATAGATATAAATAGGGTATATCATATGAATTTAATGATAAAATTCTATGATAATCATTATTACTCATTAAATATAACGGAGTTGTGAAATACCCTTATATTTTAGGGAAGACATCAATTGTATCCCATGATAAGGGAGAGAAACAATTGAAGTGAATTTTTCAAGTTCAATAATAATTTATAATATTAAATTTAAAAAATGAGGTAATATCCAGATAAATAAATTTTATTTATTATTAATATTTATTAATTATATTTTATTTGGTTATACTCATTATAAAAATATTAGAACAATATAATATTAGAAGGAAAAAAGTATTATTTCTAACTAAATTGGGTTTATGACATTATTTGGGTTTTTATATTATTTACATACAAATTATAAAATTTTAATCATAAAAATTTAAATTCATTTTTTAATTCATCCATTCAAAATTATCTTATGTTGGTTTTTTGTAATTTTTTAAAAACACATATTTTTTAATGAATAGTGAAAAATAATGATTTTTATTGAAATTTATATTTTCTTTTAAGTATATCAATGTCACATTGTATCATATTATAGATTTTAAAATTTACATAGAATATTTTTATTAATAAAATTTAATAAATTTTAATTTAATAAACATTACACATTAATATTGTAGAAAAATTATTTTATACTTGAAAAGGCTTTTTTCTAAAAAATTATTTTTCACATTTTGTGGGAATAATTATAAATGAAATTATTCCACTTCATTGGATTTAATTTGATAAATTTTGATACATATTTTTAATAATCATAATTAATATTATGAAATAAGGTCAATATATTGTTTTCTTTAATAGTAAAAACAATAAAAATTGATTACCATTGTTATGGTTAAAATAGGATAACAAGGGGTTAAACTAAAGTTATATGGGTAAAAATGACCTATGAACTTTTCTAAATTCAATTTTATGGCCATATTTATACCTTATGTAAATTAATATTCCTAAATGGTCTATTTTGGATCCATTTTTGTTGAGTAAAACATTAATATATTTTAATATTATTCAAAATTCCAAGTGTTTTCTATACCCTACATAAAAAAGGGAACCCCCTCTCCTCTCCTCTCCACTCTTTAGGATCTATTTTCATCCAATACCTTCCTTAAATCCCTAAAAATTTCCCATATCCACTTTATTTATTATAAAACTAACCAATTACGTCTTTTGGTATAAACCTAAAAAGGTTTTCAGAAAAAGAGGTATAGTTTTTTTCCAGGAAATATTTATTTATTTATTTTTCCACCTCATTAAATATTCTTTAGACCTTATGAAATAATAACACCACTGTTTTCTATACACTAGTATATTTTTATTCTATTAATATAACCAATAGTTTTCTCATTCTTTCTCCAAATGGGAAATGAAATCATCATTCGTATGAATGGCTGGCTATCGCCTTGAGAACTGATGTAATTCATTTTCCATCACTACCTCTCATAAATGGTTATAATGATTTATTTAATATATATATATATATGAATTTAATAAAATATTAATCATTATATAAAGATAATATATCATCTAATTTCTTACCTTTCCATCCATAGAAAAATGATAATGTCATTTGTGTATACGTGTGGATTACCACCTCCATGAAGCAAAGTGATATGTTTTTCATCTCCACATCATATGGTTGGTATATATAGTATCTATTTAAAGATATAATATTATATTTATTATATAATAATTATTATATAATGTTAAAATTGTACATATTTTCTTTCCATTATTCCCTTTGAAAAATGAAAACATTTCTCATGCGTACATATGACCTACCATCTCTATTATTTTAACTTAATTCTTTTTTCATAAAAAATCATTCACTTTTGGTTTTAAAATTATAATAAATTCATAAAATTATAATTATTTACTGATAATTATTCTATATAAGATGGAATAATGAACTCTTAGACCATACTCATGTTACCAAAGTCATTTTGGACATACGATCCAAATATTCTCAAAATATCCAATAAAAAATTAACTGATTAAGTAATTTTATAAAACATGTGGATAAATAAAATAAAATCATTAATAAACCTGAATATTTTTTATGTATATAAATAAATAACATAATTTTATTTTTTAGTATGAAAAAGAATGTATGTGACGAGTCAGACTCAGTATAAGGGACACTTTACATTAAAACATTATTTTCAATGTTTTAATGATTTATTTTTATAAATATTTTTCATCCATATACATGTTATTAAAATTATTTAATGAATGTATTTAAATGGAAACTAATTAATTATAAATTAAATTTTATGTCATTTTTTAATTTCTTTCAAATTTTTTAGGAGGAATCTTTCTATCTATTTTTTTCAAAATTCTTTGATAAAAAAAGAAAAAGAAATGGTTTATTTTAACATATAAGGAATCAATAGTTTTTACCAACACCATAAAATTTATTAAATATTTGTATTCCTTTACCATATTTTATGATTTATTTAAATTAAAAAATCCTCTCCTTTTGTGTATTTCCAAAATCAGTTTTAAATGGACTGGATATTTTTATATCTAAAAATGTTTTCATTCCAGATGAAAAAATATATAGTTATGAGTATGTTGATTGAAATGAAATAATAAATGTGTTATTATTATGTTATGGTTTATGTTAATTTATTTATGAAGTTTATTGAGAATGAAATTTCTCATGATGATATTTTATTCTAATATAACTTATGATAACAGATGATCCCTATATTTCTCTCTAATGCATTGGGTAAATAGAATGAGTTAACCAATTATGTTTCTTTTATGTGATAATTGAAATTTACCAAGTATGATAATCCAATTGTAATAATTATTGAGATATTGATATAATAAATTATTTCAAAATATATATATATGATTTATCTATTATTTTTATGTATTTTTATGAAAATATTATTCTTTAACAAGCTAAGATAATGATCATAAATTAAAATGAGAAGTTTATGCTATATATTGTGGGTGAAATATATATCTTTTTGAAAAAAAAATTCTTGAGTTTTTCATGATATCAAAGAAACCAAATTTATTTTTTTTCCTTTAATATTTCATATGAAATACTTTATGAAAATCTCTACAAAGTAAATATTTTTTCTTTTGTAATTAAATGATAATTTTTAACCCAATGTTTATTTTGAAAAGGAAAAGTTTAGGAATATTCATAGCGTAATGGGTTTATTTATTTCTATTTATGTTTCCTTAATGGAGATTTTTTTCTCATCCCATTTGTTAAAATTTATTTTATAATGTTTTAAGGATGGGTAGCGATACAGATGAGGTCAATATGAAAATTTTGAAGATATTTCATAACAAGAAAAATATTATATCATAAAATTTTTGTATTTTGGGTAAATGGATACAGTGTAGAAGTTTCCACCTTATGATGTAATATTTATTTATGTAAGGGAGATAACAAAATTATCTAAAACTATAAATTGTAAAGATCAAAAAAAATTAAGAGATGGAATTCTTGAAATAAGATCCATAATTATGTAAAGTGTATGATTGGGAATTTATAGTTGTTAACTGAATAAAGCATTAAATAATTTTAGTTTTTAGGTTACTGAAATTAAATACCCTTATGGGGTTATAATTTATGTTTATTAGGATATATAATTTGAATATTACTATGTTGAATCGTCTAAATTATGTTTTTTTAGAATGTTTTTCTATATATGAAACATGGAATCTGAGGTTTTAAGGAACCAAGAGGACAATACCCTTCCAAATTAGCAACTTGGAATGGTTGTAATTGAAACAGATGAGTTTATTACTATAATGGATTAGTTGAATCAGGAAGTAAATGTTAGTGAGATCTATACAATATAGTGACCAAATATACCATAGAGTAACATGTATATTGTGGGGATTTTAATATTACATGACCCTCCAGTATTTTTTGTATATTCTAAATTAGTGTTTGTTGAAGATGTATTGAATCTCGAGAAAAGATATTCAAAGTCAATATTTTTTTATATCATTAAAATGTAATTATAACTCTTTACCATTTTGATGGTGAAGCTAGTCAATGGGGTCAATAGTTATGAATAATAGATAAATAGAAGATATTAACACCTTTGAATGGGATACATGTAAGATAATTTTCCGTGAGACATATTTTCCAACAATGTTCATATTATCATAGAAAATGAATTATTATAATTGATAAAGAATATGGAATATTTAGTGTATGTGTTTGAAGAAAACTTCTCAAAATTTAATCTGTATGCACCAAATTATATATAGGATCTTGACAGTAAATTTAAATAATTTTACTCAGGATTAATTCCATGATATAAAAATGATTTAGCCTCTCCAAAATATAAAATTTATGAAAATACGTTTTATGTGATAAGAATATTGAAATGGAGTTTTTAGAGGTATTTTTTTATGGAAACATAGAGAAAATGAGATCCGAGTGTAATGAAATTGCGAAGAATAATTCAAGAAAATATTAAAGTAAGAAAATCGTGTATTTAGTTTCTCATAAATGTGGTGAAAATCACCCTAGGGATATCTTATGAAAACAATGATTTTTTTTTGATGTGGTATTTTTGGCATATGTCTCATGATTTAAAATAAAAATATCATCATTGTGGGAAGACCAATTTAGTTAAACTAGAAGCTAGTTGTTTTAAATGTGATAAAATTGGTTATTATGCATATGTGTGACTGAATAAGAGAATGAATGATGTTTAGTACTATAAATAGAATGGGTGAAATCCTTTTCCACTACATCAAAAAATGTAGTTTTATTGAATAGTGTGGTAATTATTACAATACATTTTTATTCAGATTATGATAATGTATTTTTTCTTTCGAGATATATACATTATTTTAATAATGTTTTTGGTGAAATGAAAATTTCACTTCTTGAAATGATGTCGCAAGTTTTGGAAAAAAAATTAGAGGTAGTATTAGGGAAACAATAATTTAAAAATATATTTATATTATAATATGTGTAAGGGTTTTTCCTGTAATCTTTTTTTTATTTCCTATTATTGGATTTGATGTTATTCTAGATATGGTATGGCTTTAAATTTTTCATTCTAAGATATATTGTTGATCCAATGAAGTAATTTTCCAAAACAATATTATATTTTTATTTATTAATCAATTTATAACATTGATAACTTATCAAGTATCTAATAAACTGTTAGAAGGTAGAAATTAAAGTTATAATACTCATGTTCATAAAAATAAGAAAATAGATTGGATTAATAATTTTTTTGCAATAAAATAATATTTTGATGTATTTTTTAATTAATTATCAAGTATTAATCCAAATTTGTATGTAGAGTTTAAATATAACTTAGTGCCTGATGCTAAGAAAATTTCAAAACCCCCTTATCGAATGAATCAACTAGAACTTATATAATTTAAAAGAAGTTATAGGAGTTTCAGTTTCATTAATTCTTGAAAATCACCATTGGGTGACCCTATTTTATTTTCTAAAAACTAATACGGTTAAATGAGGCATTAAATTGACTGTATAGTATTGAATAACATCTCTACAAAGAATAAGTATTTATTTCCTCATATTGATGACTTGTCATGGGATTTCAATATTTTTGAAGGATTCATCTTAGGTCCGGGTATTATCAACTAAAGGTGATAGAAAATGAAATCCCTGATATACTATTTTGTATTATGCATGGGAATTATGATTTATAGTAATTACCATTTGTTTAATGAATGATCTATAAGTATTCATGAATCTCATTAATAGAGTTTACCATTATTATTTGGATAATTTTATGGTTATTCTTATTAA
The DNA here is from genome assembly GCA_963277665.1 of Viscum album. Taxonomy (NCBI): domain Eukaryota; kingdom Viridiplantae; phylum Streptophyta; class Magnoliopsida; order Santalales; family Viscaceae; genus Viscum; species Viscum album. The sequence continues at coordinate 497,722,663 of OY728148.1, read as the reverse complement.
TGAGTTCTTTATTTTAAAAGTTTTGAAGACTATGAGAAACATCCAGACATAGTTATACAAATCCTAAAATAAAATAATTTAAATTAAAAATTTATTAAATGTGATTTTTCATCAAATAATATTTAAATCTGTGGATATTTCATAAATATATATGGTATAATTTTTTCTCTTACTAAATATAAAGTTATTAATTAATAGTTAAGACCTACAAATGATACTAATATTAATAGTTTTCTTGGTTTTCATAGAAGTTTCCAGTAGTTTGTTAAAAATGATTTATGGTTATCTAGCCCACAATCTAAGTTAACATGAATAATAGTTATGTATATATAGAAAATGTAATGTGATGAATGTATCTATGATTTGAAAATAAGATTAAAAAATACCCCAATTTTGTCCCTCCCATCCAAATATTGGGACTTTGTTATCTATATTGATTCTTAATTTAATTGATTGGGTTGCGTTCTAATTAATTCTAATAGGGTTATTTTATATTCTTAATTTGAATAAAAACATCATTAGAAAAATTATCCTACACATGACATTGAACTACCACTTATAGTTTTTCATTAAAAATCTAGAGACATCATTTATATGGACCCAAGTGTGAAATTAACATGTATTATAAATTTTTGAAGTATATATTCACTCATAAAGAGTTAGAAAAGGTATATAATCAAAGGAATAATTTGAAAAAAGGATTACTACTTACGAATTCATTATTATCGTAGTAAAGAAAATAAAGTTGATAATTCTTTGAGTTGAGAAGATAATGCTATATTAACTATGAAATATCAAGAACATTGTCTTTTTTAATGTTTTTATGATTTTTTTCTTAGAAATTTGGAATGTAGAAACTCACATTCATTTTTTATGTGTCATTACAATCATATTATTCCAGAATAATTAATAAATAATATAAGGAGGACCTTGTTTTAGAGTAAAATATTTTATTTCACAAGAAGGGAGAAATTCAAGAGTTTTATGTTGATAAATAAGGTGTTATAAAATTTGGAAGGTGTTGATTTGTTCCATGTAATTCCCATTTAAATAATTAACGGTTGAATGAGGCTCATAGATTTTCACTTTTAATTCACCCAGGAAGCACAACAATGTATAAAGTCCTTCCGCAACATTTTTAATGGGAAGGAATGAAGAAAGGTGTTGCTGATTTTACTGTGAAATATTTGAATTATAAATATGTTAATGTCAAATGAAAATTATTTAAGGGTTTTTTTCATAATCTTCTATTTCCAGAATGAAAAATGGAGAATATTTCAATGTATTTTGTGGTGGTATTACCAAATACATCTTGAGGTAATAATGTTATTTAGGTAATTGTTTATCAATTAACTAATTTACAATTTTTCATTCCATTGGATAAAATACTTCTTTTGATCATGGTTTAAAAAAATATGTTAAAGGGGTAATTATATTACATGGATTCCCTATCACTATTTTATCTAAATTTGATCACATTGTTACCTCTAATTCTTGGAAAACTCTTTAGAATTCATTGGGTGCTAAATTAAATTTCAGTATATAATTTCATCCTCCACCCTATAAACAAGCTAAGAAATTTATTCAGACTTTGTAGGATATGATTCAAGCTTATATAATTTATTATCACAAAATATTTGATAATCATATAACTTTGGTTTATTTTTATTGTAATAATATCTTTCATTCAAGTGTACTTATTAAAAAATTTCATGCATTATATGTAACATTGTATCATAATCCAATATGTTGGGATGAAGAAGGTGAAAAGAATTTTTTTATACTATAATTGAAAAAAAGGTCTAGAGGTTTTAGATTATTCATCAACACATGATGATGGACCAGAGAAGGAAGAAAAGTTATATAGATAAAGAAAGGAAATGTCATTAATTCAAGGTAGTTGATCATGTCTTTTTAAAAGGATATCTATGTAAAAGTGTAATGTGTTTTGGTAAAAAAAAAATAAAATATATTCCACTATTAATTGAACTAAATAAAATATTAGAGAATATGGGATTTTATAGTTATCAAGTGTCCTTGGATCTAATTTTATCTTATGTATATGATTCATTTCATGTTTTTCTGTTAATAAAATATATTCCTGATGAATATCATGTTTTTATCCATGGAGTACATTAATTAGATTAAAAACATTCCTATAAGGGAAAAACATTACATGTTATTTAATATAGAGAGAAAGTGTTTTATAATAATGTGATTTACTTGGTTTTTGTTTTGTGGAAAAATCAATATAGTTGAATAAGAAACATGGGAATCAGAAAATACAATAGAGGAAAAATATTAACACTTGTTTATGTAATCAATAAAATTGAGAGGATGAAATTTCCAAAATTGGGTAAGAAATTTAAAAGTTAGGTAATGTTAATAAAGATCAATTTTATTTCTTAATAATTTTCATTAATTGGTGTTTATAGAGTCCTATTAACAATAATAATATTAAGTAAATTTTTAGTCTAAAGAAAAAATTATTTATTTATATCCAAATTTAGATTTAATGTACTGTATTTTTTTATTTAAAACATTGATTTCTGAATTATAATTTTTTATTTTGATAAAATGAAATTAATTTTTGAATTCATTATGTCAAGAATATATTAGAATGAATTTTTTCTAATATTATGAAATATTTTATTTCTCAATGACTAGTGGAAATTTATGATTTATTTTAAAATATGATTTTCATTTCAAATACTTAAAAATCACATTCTATTTCAGATTAGTTTTGAAATTTTACTAGTCACTTTTGAATAAATATAATCTAATAAATGTAGCTGGAATATATATTTTAATTGAATTTTTGTATAAAACATTCTTATACTTAAAAAGTGTTTTTTTAAACTTTTTTTGATGTATTTTACGAGATTAATTTAAAATTTTATTATACCCATTATGTGAATTGTTATAATAGATTCCATATATTAAATTATCATAATTTATATTATTTAATATGTTCAACTTAACTTTTTGACATGATGAATAAAAAATGAGCAATCATTTGTTACCACAAATTAAGGTTAAAAAGGTTCACAAGGGGTTAAACTAAAGTGATAAGGGATAAAAGAACCTATAAAGTTGTATGAATTCTATTATCTAAACATATTTTGACCATATATCATTTAATTATAACCAATTTTTGATTTTTTATCAATCATTATTTAGAATTATGTTAATATGTTTTAATGGTTTAAAAAAATCATAGCGTGACCTCTCCCGCTCTTATAGAAGGACACCCCCTCTCACCTTATCTGCAAACATAAAGATGATTGTTTTCCATAACATACCAAATAAATAATTTAAACCCCTAGCCACATTATATATTCCCTTTTTTATCATAAAACCAACCTAAAAAAGCTTTAGGTATAAACCTAAAGAGGTTGTCTGAATATGAGGGATGGTTCTTAACAGATAATTATTTTATATTTATTTTTTCTCCTCCATAAAATCATATTCCAACATGATAAAATAGTAAAACTATTATATTAAAAGTAATTATATATTTTCATTTTAATAAAATAACCTATATCAATCTCCTTATTCAATCAAATGGGAAATGAAACCATCATTCGGGTGTATGGCAGACTACCACCTTACGAATCGATGTAATTCGTTTTACATCACTTCCACTCATGGATGGTTATAACGACAAATTTAATGTTTAAAATTTATATTCATGATATATTTATAACACTCAAAATATAATATTTTATCAAATTGTTTACCCTTCCATCTATTGAAAAATGATAACAATGTTTGTAAATACGTGTGGACTACAATCTCCATGAAGCAATGTGATTTATTTTTCATCACTGCATCACATGGATGGTATATATAAGGGAATATAAACATATAATATTATATTTATGACATAATCATAATTATAGAATATAAAATTACACATAACTTATTTCTCTCATTCTCTTTGAAAAAGGAATGTGTTACTCATGGATATATACGACCTATCATCTTGGTGATTATATCATAACTGATTTTTCATAACAAACATTCATGGATAGTTTTAGAAGTATAATTATAGTGTAAAAATGATAACTATTTTAATATTATTTTTATATATATGATGGAATAATTAACTCTTTCACCATAGTAAACTTACCAAAGTCATTTTTGAAATATGAGCTGAATATTGTCAAATCATCCAACATAAATATAATTGGTTATTTAATTTAATATTAAATGGAAATAAAAAAATAAAAGGAATAATAAAATTTAAAATCTTCCTAATAATGTAAATAATTAAAATCTTTTTGTTATTTAGGAATATAAATAGTGTACATGACGAGTCTAGATCATGTTAATGAATAATTTACATTAAATCCTCACTTTAAATGTGTTAAATATTTATTTTCTAAATATTTTTCTTCCATGTACATATTATTATATATTTATATGGGCTTTAATTAATTAATATGTAAATTTTATGTCACTTTTTACTTTCCTTCAAATGATTCAAAAAGGGATATTCTTACATATTTTATAGAAAATGTTTTGATGAAGAGGAAAAAATGAGTGTTCTATTTTAATGCATACAATGTCAGTTATTTTTCCAACATCCATAACCATTGATTTTTGATTTTATTCCTTTACAATAATTCATATTTTCTTAAAATAAAAACCATAATTCTCTTTTATTTATTTATTTTAAAAATATTAATTAAATTGAATATATTTATGGATATACGTAAATGTTTTCACATGATGAAAGAAAAAAAATTCTGATCATGATGATGGAAATGAAAGATTTCATGTGTTATAATTATGTTATGGTTCTTGATAATTTTTTATATAATGATGGGAGAGCCTGATATATATCATGATGATGGATGATCAAGAATATTCTCATAATGATGTGTGATCCTGATATAGCTCTCAAATGTATTACGTAAATGGGTTGAGATAATCAGCCAGGTTTCTTCTAATATATTATTTGAATTTTACAAGTAGTTTATTCCATTTGTTAGTGTGATTCAAATAGTGATACCAAAAATATGTCAAAAGTTACCTGTATGATTTATATATTATTACTATGGAATTTTATTGACATATTATTATTTCACATGGTAAGGTAATGAGATTAAGTATAACATAAGATTTTATTCTACTTCTTAATGATAAATTTTATAACTTTGTTAAATTGTTTTCATGATCTCAAAAAAACCTATATGGTTTTGAGAAATATAATTTATTTATTGGGTAATAAAATGTTTGTTTTTAACCAAAATTTTATATTGAAAAATGATAAATGGTATGAGTATTCATGGACTATTGATTATCATTATTTCTTTTTATATGTCCCTTACTGCAATTTCTGTTCTCACCCCACATTTTAAAAATTTTTATAATATGATTTAAAGGGTGAGTAGGGACATGGATGTGGTAAAGAATAAAATTCTTATGTTATTTCATGAAATGAAAATTATTTATATATTTTAATTTTTTTATTATGTGAAAAATTCATACTGAGTGTAAGATTACATTTTGTGATATAATATTTATTTATGTAAGGGTGGTGACCTCATTCTCTAAAAAAATGTATAGACCCAAAAAACATAATAGAGCAGTTTATTGAATTAAAAAATAAGATTATGTAATTCTTTATATGGTTTATATATATTAAAAATAAATAAATTAGTAATTTCACTATTCAAATAAATATTAGTGTATAATATTAAAGCATGGCTCAATGAATCTTGATTGAGAGAGGAACCGTTATCTCAGGTTTGAAAGTAGTCAATACTTGAACTTATCTTCCTAAATCATCAAATTAGGTTTAATTAAAGAATTCATAAGAACATTCTCTATATATGTTTCCTTTTATATGGTATATTCATCATAATGTTACACTAATTTATTACATTGCTTCAAATTATATGAGTTACTTTATGTTCTTTAGTCAATTTCATGGAAACTATCACAGTAAATTGAATAAGTTCAATATTATATAAAATAGTTTCATAATATAAAAAATTTTACATTATTATGTAATTTATTATGTCATTGTCTAATAATATATACAGTTATATAGGCTTTATATGAATGTACTCAAATTGGAAAAGGTACTTTTATATGTACTTTTTAGCGATTAAATATAGTATAACCATTTAACATTAATATTACATATGAAATGTCTAATATTATTATTCAATATTTTTAATGGATATTTAAATAACCTTTCTATACATTACATATATGTTTTATTCCCCCGATGTTATTTGGTATGGAAAATGAATGAGAAACATTATCACGTGATGGTGGTAGTCGACAGGTACACACAGATGACGCTATCGTTTTTCTGTGGAATATAATTAAGGTAGAAAATAATATATATTATCATTTAATAATAATAAATATGTGATATATTTCATGTTTTGAATGAAAATAATATTTTTTAACCATCTATAAAAGGTTTTGATTGAGAATTGAACATGTCCTTCATAGAGGTGGTATTCTGCACTTATATTAAGGTATTAAATTTATATTCCATTAGTATAAAAACATAAAACAAAATTTATTATAAATTTTTATCATACAATCATAAATATAACCGTATTTTGGTGGTATAAGTAGGAAATAAGTAATAATGCGCGGTCGAAAATATTTCATCTGTATTTGGATTCTCTTATTTGATAACAATATGAAGGCGCTTTATATTAGTATTTGGAAATATAAATTGTTATACGAAATGAGTAGAGGGTTTATGAGAGACTAGGTAAGATTTTGAGTTGATCCTACAGAAATTTGGAAGTTTGGAGAGGTGGATGGGTGGTGTTTCTTTTTATAATTGAAGAGAAGGGAGTTTTTGGCACATATAACTCTTTAAAAAAACAAGAGCACATGTTTCACATGGAATGTGAATAAAAAGTGTAAAATAATCATTTTGGTATGTTTTAATATCTTTAAAGTCATGAACACACTTTCCCACATGTGTTTTGAGCATGTTTTTAAACCATACATTCTTATATTATTAATTTAATATTTTTTAGTGTTTTTCAAGGTAAATAATTTTTACCAAGTAATTTATTTAGAATTCCAAAAAGTAAAATGAGAATTTCTAGATAATTTTAACCTTTGGATTATAAATATTAAATCTCAATTATGAACTAAAATTTCTTTGCGTAATAAATATTAATTTAATCATTTGTGACAGTAATGTGAAAAAATGATTTTTTTGAAGAAAACAATATTTTTAAGCATAATATTTCTGTTTAGGAAAAACTTGTCATTGATATTTATTAAATTGAAACTAAAATTTTAATTTTTATGAAAATAATATTTCAGTAAAATTAAAATAATTCAAAAATCTAATTCTACAATGTGAAAATTTTATTAGGAGGAAAGAATGAAAAAAAAAATTCTTATAACATTACGAAATTTTTATAAGATGCAAAGTGTTAGTTATATATATCAAAATATTATTTTAAAATATATATTTTTTACATTATAAATTATATTTTTATATAAAAATGGTTTCAAAAACATTAATGGCATTCTTTTTTAATAATTTTAAAAACGTTACACTATTAATAAAATTAGAATTTTTATCTATATACATTAAAAGTAATTAATTTAGAAAAAACTAAAAAACTAATAATATGATACTTTTGAAATTAATAATTAATAAAATATGTTCTATTTATAAAATTAAAACTAAAACAATTATAAATTTACCTTTGAAATGAAAATAAAAAATATAAAGGAAACAGATTTTATTAAAAAAATGACATTTTGAACATTTTGTGTCTTTAATAGTATTTCATATTAGTTTATAATTTAAATGATATTAATATGTTAGTACATATATAATAATTTAAAGGGGATAAATTTAATCTATTTTTATAAGATATAAAATACATAATAAATTATTCTTTCAAACAAATATTAATTTTTAATCAAATACAATTTAACAAATTTAATTAAAAATAATTATGTATATTATAAAAATTAACTTTACTACTCAATTGATATAAAAATAATTATTTGAGTTTTATATGTGCATCATATCATAGTTTAAAAATAATAATAATAATATTTATATGTAATTCCTAAATAAATATATATTTATAATATTTTAATATATTTGTTTTACTTCATTATGACTTATATTATTTTAAATTTACAAATTAAAGATACATGACATTAATTTACCTATTTTATATATGATAAATTAACATATATAAAATGAAAAAAAATCAGTGCCCATATTTTTGGAGACCATAATTATAATGGCCAAATTTTATTCCTATATATTGACACACTAAATGATTTGTTCATTCAACTCTCACTTTATAAAGAAATGTGTTTTTCTTATTATTAATTTTAAGTATTTCTTTCTCCTTTCATGGTTACTTTCTTAATTATAGGTTTTTTAGTTATTGGTTATGCTCAATTTTGAGGATAATTTAGGATACTTTCTAGTCATGGAGAATTTATTCTTTTCAATATATTATCTCATATTGATATAAAAAAAATTAATGAATATAATTCATCAATGGTGAGTAATAATCCATGGTATATAATACTTTATATTATATTATATTTCTTTGTAATTTCCCACTTTTGAATGACTAATTTCTATTTAGATTGGTCCATATCTTGTTGGTAATATTTCTTATTCATGTTTAAATACCTTAGAAAGAACATATAAACATTATTTAAAAATTTTTCTATAAATAAATTTGTTATTAGTAGTAGTATTATTAATATCTCCTCTAACCTTGGTTGTTACATTATCCCCACTAATGAATTTTATCCTTGCAGTTTTAATTATCATATTATAATGGAAATATTTTAAGGGAATCTAAATTATAGAGATGATGTTGGATATAAGTTCTTGAAATATATCAAACTTAAAACATGAAAGACAAATATCTTTCCTAAAAATAGTCTAATCCCTAATATTGAGTTTTTTAATAATATATTTGGGCTAATATTTTATCGTTATTTTTTATAAATTCCCACGTTATATAACTTTTCTCTTGAGTGTTTATTATTATCCTTTCATTTATTTAATATTATATTTTAATATTAAATATGTTAACCTTACACTAAATAATTTTTCTTCTATATTGATGAAACCAAAAAATCACTAAAATACAATTAAATTTATATAAATAAAGTGTAATAAGATTTCCCTAAGGAACATTCATCTAATATTCAACTTAGAATAATATAAGATCACTATAATAATATTTCTTCAAAAATATAATCATCTAGGTCATTATTAAATGATCATAAAAAATAATATATATACTAGAGTTCTTAGAATCAAATTCCAACAAGAAATTTATAACACCATATTAGAGGGTATGTGTACCTTAAATATAATGATCAACTTCAGCAGTAGTGATTTCATAGTATTTCTATTTTCCTCTTGTTTTTATAGGTTGGTGATTCTTTCCATCTTGGTTAGTTATTATATTAGGGAATTGACATGGATAATTCCCAAGTTCTCTATATGTATGAAATTTAATATTTAATAGAATTTTAGGATGAACTCTATTTATTTAAGTCGTGTTAACTAAATCATTCATTTTCCTGTAGTAGTTTGATTCTATATGGACATGTATTCCACATGTAAATCATATTTTAGTCCCTTTGAAGAAATCCTATTGGTTATTTATTCCATATTTTTGACATATAAGTTGTTGAATACCCATTTCTTCATAATCTTCATTTCCTGAATCTCCATAATTCCCCATCATTATCTTCTTTGCTAAACTCAGTATAACATCCCCAGTAAATAATGAATAATAAATATAAATGTTTATTAATATTTTTTTAATTAAATATTAATTTTACATTAAAGGTGATTCTATGTTCGATAGTGTATCCAATATGCCACAATGGGTTTCTTTGAAATCCTGCGTTGCACACTAATAATATAATATTATTATTTTAAATGGTAGTTAATTTCTAGCCATTGTATCATTGGGAATTAATATAACTAACTAAAATATTATTATACATGTTTGTAAAATATTTTTACATTTACCTAGTAAAATTTAGAGGCTTAACATGTGAATGAATCTAAGAATAAATACTCTAATATTCTTTAAAAGGTGGATTTACTGACTTTTAAGAGAGAACCCTCATTAAATCTAATTTTGGTCATTTTTATATGTTCCATTTGAAAAAATAAAATCCTTATTTATATTCGGGACAACAAAATTTACTTTGGGTAAATTTTTGGTATATTTCTGATAAAGTTCATTTTTTAATGAATAGTGAAAAATACTGTATTTTTATTTAAAAGACACTTTTAATATAATTTATTTATATGGATATATTTTCTTTATAATTGGTTATGAAGTTTAATTAGAATTTTTTTTAATATTTAATTAAATTTTGGACATTGGAATTAATTTCACTTTGAAATTGGACATAAACAAGTGTCAATCTTTTGATAGTTATTATTTCTTAAAAACATGCTTTTTGTTTTGACAGCTGGAATTAATTTTAAATTATTTTTTTCCACTTATGTGTTTTGAATTTTGAAAAATGGATTCCATTTATGGAATCATTAGGTACAAATACTGTAAATAGGTAACTTTTATTTTTAGACATTTTAAATATTTACTTGAGTTAATATTTTATTTACCATGATAAAAAATTAAATATAGTAAATAAGGGTAATATATAATATTATAATAATATAAAACTACCCTCACATGAGTCCTAATATTATTTTCTAATACATAGATGACCATGTTCATCTTTGGGTCGAATTTGGGACCCCATGGGGCCACATGAAAGTAATAATGACACTTTATATTAATTAATTTAAAGTAAAGACAAAAATGACATGAACAAATATATTTTAGTACATAAATTTTTACATAGAGTTATATAATTTATCCTTTTGACTATAAATATTCATTGGAAATATAAAACTATTTATTACATTATGGTATTTTTTTATAATTTTTGGACATAAAATAAATTAAATTATTTATGACACAATAATGATGCAATATTTTCCCCATTAATAAATGATTTAAATAAATAAGATTATAAATATTAAAAATATATCCAGAACCTGTAAAATTATTATTTTATGATTTTATCTATACCATGTGTCATATTCACTTCTACTTTAATGATAATTTGACATTTTGAAACCGAATATGAGGTTATACTAAAATAATTGTTTAAAACTTTTGTAAAGAGCCCCTCCTCTCCCTTATAAAACTCCAACACCACTAACCCTTTTCTCACACTTCACAAGCCTTTGGCTCCTGAAACCATGCTCCAATAATCTCCCAATATCCCTCTATTAATTATAGAATCCTTACCTTAGTCATAAAACACTTCACGAAACCCCTTTCATTCAAACCAAAGGTACTTACCCGATTTAAAGGTAACACCTTCTCTTAGGTTATTTTGTTTTATTTTACTTCTAAAACACCATAAAATATTTTTATTATGTTATTTTATAACATAAAAATTATCCTAAATCTACTAGTATTTTTTTGTGAGAATGATTCTAACTACACTTACACACACCTCCATCTAATGTGTGAAAAACATATTGATTCTATGAATGGAAAACTAAGGCCTCACAAAGCGATGATGGTTCAATTATATCCTACTACCTCTCATGGTGGCCATTAAGATGGACATATATTTATATATGATATGTATTATGGTTATAGTTTCTTTATGATTTTTTATTTTTCATTTATAGCATACCTTTATTGTTTCTATAGTGGGTAAACGCGATAATTTCATTTGAGGAAGTGCGGACTACCGCCCCCTCAAAGTGATATGACTCATTAATTCAATATGTGGCATGTATAAAGGATTGAGTAAATGGTATTATATATTATATTATATTGTAATTAATATATACCTACTTATCATTATGTTTTAATTTCATTAAATTACGAAATAGAAATTAAAGTAGCGTTCATGCATACGTATGACTTACCATCTCCATGAACGGTGAATTTCATTTCTTATCTCCAAATGTTATGTAATATTATGAATACATATACATACTGAATATATATCATGTATATGATTTCTATATTATGAATATCATTCTGGAGATAATGTATTGTTGGTTACATGGACAACTTGTAATTATAAGGTGTTCATTTTTACTCAAGTGAAAAATATCGACGAAACAACTTTTAATAACTTAAATGATTACATAATGTTTATAACATGGTAATAAGTGATATATAAGGAATAATAAACTTTAAAAATGTTCTTAAGAATGTAGAAATTATATATAGTTTATTATTCAGGAGATTAAATGAAAAATGAGTCATGTCGAACATATGGTAAGGGACTTCATCACAATCTCATCTCATTGAGGCATATTTTTTTATTCTAAAATATATTTTATACAGTGTATAAATACCTTTTACTTTTCATTTCATTCAAAGGGAGTCTTTTCCTACAAGTATTTTTACTAAATGACAAAAAAAGTTTCTTTTTAACGTAAGCAGTGACAACGGCCTTTTTCGCTACCGCGAGTATTATTTGATCTTTGGCTTCCTTAATAAGCCGTAATGTTTTTAAAATAAAAATAAATTCCATATACTCTTTTTACGTATTTTTTTATTGAAAATGGTTTTTATAATGTATTTGTTATGTCAATATATATAAATTATATATTGTGATTAAAATGTGGAAATGTTATCTTTCCTTTATTTTTGTTTTATGTGTTATGAGTATGTTATGGTTCTTGGGAATTTTTTATGAATATGGGTGGTTCCATGATAAACCTAAGGCAGGTGAGCCGGAGATAGCTCTCCAATGCATTGGGTGACGTGATGGAGGTAAATGTGAATGTTTCTTCTAAAATATTTATGGAATATACTACGATAGGTATTTCAAATGTAACTCTCTATGTATCTATGATATCAATAATGTAAGTATGATATAGATGCCACAAGTTACCTTTATGATTTATGTTTTCTATGTGTTATTCATAAATCTTATGATTTCATGAGGTATGTTAAAGAGATTATGTTATGTATGTAAGGATGAACTAATGCTTTAATTCTTTGTTATATAACCTTTACTGAGATTTTTATGGTCATCCCACATTTTGATATGTTTTTCTAATGACATAAAGATGAATAGGGTCAATGATTGGATCAAGGTAAAGTCATGTTGTCTAAAACATGGAACTAGACATGAATATTTTTTTTTCAAGAGTTGTTATTTTGTGAAAAAATGGAAACGTAGTAGAAGTGTATACTTTGTAATCTTTAGAGATGTTACAGTTATGTCCTAATTCTCTAAAACTCTAAACCTGAAAAGATCCTCAATGTGAATTACTCATTTAATTCAATATTATGTAATGTTTTAAGTCCGGGTCCTTATAGTTGGTATTAGAGGTCGGTTTAAATAAATTTAGGAGTTAGGGTATTGTTAAATTAATATCCATAAATTAATTTATGTTAATATTGAAATGATATAGCATTTACAGATTACCATGTTGTTTTGCCTAAGATATTTCTGTGTATAGAATGGTTTTTCGCTGAGGAAAGAGGGTAGCTATGTTGCGACAACATCAAGAGGAAGACAAATTTCCAAATCAGCAACCTGAGATGGTAGGAATCTAAATAAAATAGTTTCTTTCAGTGATATCATAGTTGACTCAGGCTATAAATGGTGGTGGTATCCATGCAAGAGATCATCTAGATCTACCACATAGGAACATGTCAGTAGTAGAGCATTTCATGAGGCTACATCCCACATCATTCAGAGGATCATCTGACCCTGTTCTAGCATAAAGGTGGATTAAAGTATAGGAGAAAATTTTTTATGTCATGGGGTATTCAGAACACCAAAATGTTAGTCTTGTTGTGTACCGTTTTGAAGGTGAAACTGATCAGTGGTGGTCAATGGTGAAAAATATCATAGATAGTGAGAAGATTTATGCTCTTGATTAGGAAGAATTCAAAGTTATGTTCCTCAAGAAATATTTTCCTAAGGTGGTTTGACTTGGTATGGAAACAATTCCTTGAATTGAGGCAGGAGGATGACTTGGTGGCTGCTTATGAAGACAAATTCACTCGACTCGAATGGTATGCTTCGAATTTCATACGAGATCTTGATAGTAAAATCAACCATTTTTACTCATGATTAAAGCCAAATTATCGAAGGGCTTTAGCTTCTCATGAGCTCCAAAGTTATGAAAAACTTATTCTATGTGCGGAGAAGGTGGAAATGGATTTTTCCGATGAACATGTGTTCTTTGAAAAAAAACTAAATAAGAGATCGAGGTGGCAGAGAAAAGAGACAAACTCTTTAAAAAGTATAATGGTAAGAAACGTAAGTTTACATTTTGTGGAAATCTTGGTAAAAAGCATGCTAGAGAATGTCCTTTGAATTCTGGTAAGTGCTACTGATTTGGTAAAATGGGACATAAGGATCGTAATTACATTGAAAAAGAATAAGGTAATGGTAAGACAAAATTTTATTTAATGTCAGTAAAATGTTTCATGTTAAATTAAATGTATCATTATGAAAATGAGTGTCCATCAAAGAACTCAAATGAGGGAAAGCATCCAGAATACAAGGTGAAAGGGGTGGTGAAATCTTTTTTAACTACTCCAGCAGATGTTGGGTTATCGAATGATGTAGTATTAGGTGCAATGTTTGTTTACTCAGATTATGCCAATGTATTTTCTATTTAGGGTCTACACATTAGTTTATTTGTTAGATATTTTCTAGAAAATTGGGAATTCTATCTCATTATATGAATATAGAACATATGGTAAAAACACCTAGAGGAAATTTTTGGACAAAAAGAAATTATAATAACCTTCCTGTCCTTGTGTACGAGAAGAATCTACCTTAAAATCTTATTATTTTTCTTCTAGTAGAGTTTGATGTTATTTTGGGTATGGATTCTCTTTTTTTTATCATGCTAAGATTGACTACATAGCTAAAGGGGTTTCTTTTCAGAGTTATCTTCTGTTTGTGTATAAGAATGTACCCTTAATTTTGATAGCATATCCTAAAGATGAGAAACTAGTAAAAGATGGAAATGAATGTTACCTTGATCATATTATTGAAAATAGAGGAAGTGTTGAGATTAATAATGTGATAGTGGTAAATGTGTACCTTGATGTTTTTCTTAATGAGTTTCCTAGTATTATAACTGAACAGGAAGTTGTATTTAAAGTTGGTTTGGTTCTTGATGCTAAACCAGTTTCAAAACCCCCTTATCTAATGGCTCAAATTGAACTTTTAGAGTTAAAAAATCAATTGCAAGAGTTATTAGATAAAGGTTTCCTTCAACCTAGCACATCACTATGGGGTGATACTATCTTATTTGTTAAAAAAAGATGGTTCAATGAGACATTGAATTGATTATATATCATTGAATAATATCACTATTAAGAACAAAAATCTTTTGCCTTATATCGATGATTTGATTGATAAACTCCAAGGATATCAGTATTTTTTGAAGATTGATCTAAGGTCGGGGTACCATTAGTTGAATGTAAAGGAAGAATACATTCTAAAGACCGTGTTTCTTACTAGATATGACCATTATGAATTTGTAGTTATGCCTTTCAGGTTAAACAATGAACCTTCTATATTCATGGATCTTATAAATAGAATTTTCTATGAGTTTTTGGATAAGTTTTTGGTTGTGTTCATTGATGATATTTTGGTTTTTTATAAAAGAAAATAGGATCATGAAATTCATTTAAGGGTTGTCCTAAAACCATTAAAATAAAAGAAACTGTATGGAAAATCCAGCAAGTGTGATTTTTGGTTACATCAAATGTCATTCCTGGGTCACATTGTTTCAATAAATGGCATAAATGTTGATCCTGCTAAAACAAAAGTTGTTGAAGAATGGCCAAGACCCACAAATATAATTGAGATTCGAAGATTTCATGGTTTGGAAGGTTATTAATGAAGGTTTTTCAAAAAAAGTCATGGTCATCTAGTCCAATGACTAAGTTAAATCGAAAAGGTGTTATGTTCATCTGAACAAATGAATGTGATGATTGTTTTCAATAATTTAAAATAATATTGGTGAATGCTCCGATTTTGGAACTACCTTCCAGAAATTTTGACTTTTTTATCTACAGTGATGCTTCATTGAATTGACTTGGTTGTGTCCTTATATAGAATGATCAGGTAATTGCTTGTTCTTCACGTCAGTTGAAACCTCCAGAGTTAAGTTAGCCTACACAAGATTTGTAATTAGTTGGTGTTGTTTTTTCTTTAAAAATTTAGAGGCCTCATTTTTATAGAGTTAAATTAGAAATATATACTGACCAAAAAAATTGAAGTATATATTCACTCAAAAAGAATTGAACCTGAGACAGTAGAGATAGTTTGAATTCATCAAGTATTATGATTGCACAATCTATTACCTTCCAGGAATGGCAAATAATGTGGATGATGCATTGAGTAAAAAAAAGTAATGCTTCACTAACCATGCTACGTTTGGAACGAGATGTTTTGGTTTTTGATTTGATGAACATTGGAATATAAGTTGTTGGTGCAGGAAATTCATCTATTTTGTTTTGGGTGTCAGTGGAATCATCTCTATGAGATAGAATTAAGTGAGCGATGAAAGAAGACAGTGAGTTTTAGAGAAAGTTAGAGTTGGTTTAGAAGGGTAATTTACCTGAATTTAATATTGATAATGATTTTATTTTGAGGTTTGGGAAAATATTATGTGTTCCTTGTGATTCACAGTTGAAGAATGATTTTCTATGTAAAGCTCATGGTTCCCCATTATTAGTTCATCCTCGAAACACTAAGATGTATAGAAATCATTGGGAGTATTACTCGTGGGATGGAATGAAAATATATATTTCTGATTCTACTATGAAGTGTTTTACTTGTCACCTGGTTAAAGTAAAGCTATAGTTACCGAAAGGGATGCTTCATTCTTTACCAGTGCCAGAGTGGAAATGGGAAAATATATCCATGGACTTCGTTGTAGGGTTACAAAACATTTCTAGAGGTAATAATGCAATCATGGATATTGTTGCTTGATTGACTAAATCTACTCGTCTCCTTCCAATTCGAGATACTTTGTCTCGGGATCAACTTTCTTAGTTGTATGTTAAAGAGATAGTCAGGGTACATGGTGTTCCTCTCTCCATTGTATCTGATCATGATCCCAGGATTACTTCTAACTTCTGGAAAGGCCTTCAGAAGTCGTTGGGTACTAAATTAAAAATTAGTACAGCTTTTCATCCTCAATCAGATGGGCAGTCAGAACAAACAATTCAGACCTTGGAGGATATTCTACGATCTAGTTCACTAGATTACTAGAGAAGTTCAGACCAACATAATTCATTGGTTGAATTTTCTTATAATAATATTTTTCATTCTAGTATACATATTGTTCCATTTGAGGAATTATATGGAAAGTGTTGTCGAACTCCAGCTTTTTCGGATGAAGTATGTGAAAGAAAGTTGATTGGACTAGAATTGGTAGAAGATATGGTAGAAAAAGTTCAGTTTATTTAGAATAACATGAGAACAACTCAGAGTAGGTAGAAAATCTATGCAGATAACTAGAGGAATGATCTATCTTTCTAGGTAGGTGATCATGTCTTTATCAAATTTTCTCTATGGAAAATTGTGATGTTTTTTGATAATAAGGGAAAGTTGAGTCTGAGGTTCATTATACCTTATGAAATCCATGAGAAAGTTGGAGAAGTTGTGTAAAAAGTGGCTTTACCCCCATTTTTATCTCAGGTACAAAATGTTTTTCATGTTCCAATGTTCAAGAATGTATATTCTAGACCCATATCATGGTTTAAGTTTAGAGGTAGTTCAGTTGGAAGAGAATATCTCCTGTGAGGAACAACCAGTCTAGATTCTTGACCATAAAGAGCAAGTATTTCAAAATAAGGTAATTTTTTAGGTAAAGGTTTTGTGGAAAACCCATATAGTTGAAGACGGAATGTGGGAATCTGAAAATGTTATGAGGGATTAATACCCCCACTTATTTGATAAGTAAATAAAAATTTGGAGGTCACAATTCTCAAAAGGGGGGAGGATGTAACATCCCAAGTTAATAAATAATAATACATTTTAATGTTTATTAATATTTTTGAATTAAAAAATAATTTTACTTTAAATGGGATGCTATGTTCGATAGCATACCCAATACGCCACAGTGGGTTTCTTTGAAATATTACATTGCACCCTAATAATATAATATTATTATTTTAAATGGTAGTTAAATCCTAGACATTTTATCGGTGGGAATGAATAGAACTAACTAAAATATGATTATACATGTTTGTAAAATATTTTTATATTTATCTAATAAAAGTTAGAGGCTTAAAATGTTAATGAATCTAAGCATAAATACTCTAATATTGTTTAAAATGTTGATTTACCACCTTTTGAAGGAGAACTATCTTTAAAAATAGATTTGGTCATTTTTATATGTTCTATTTGAAAAAAATAAAATTCTACTTTAGATTTGGGACATCAATATTTACTTTGTGAAATTTTTTTGTATTTGTATGGTAAAGTTCCTTTTTAAATGAATAGTGAAAATGCTATATTTTAATTCAAAAGTGCCTTTTAATCTAATATATTTATATGGTTAGATTATCTTTTTAATTGGTTATAAAGTGTTATTAGAATATATGTTTACTGTTTAATCCAATGTTAGAAATTGGAATTAATTTCACTTTGAAATTGAACATAAATAAGTGTCAATCTTTTTATAGTTATTATATCTTAAAAACACGCTTTTTGTTTTGACAGCGGGAATTAATTTTAAATTAATTTCTTCCACTTTTATGTTTTGAATTTAGAAAAACTAATTCCATATTTAGAATCAGTAGTTTCAAATTGTGTAAATTGGTAACTTGTAGTTTTATACATTTTAAATATTTACTTCATTAAACATTTTTTTACCAGGATTAAAAGGTAAATATAGTAAATAAAGGTAAAATATAATATTATAATATTATTAAATTACAGTAACATGTGTCCTAATCCTATTGAATTATACATATCCATCCATGGGTCTAATGTGGGACCCCATGGGGCCACATGGGAGTAATAATGACACATTATATTAATTAATTTAAAGTAATGAAAAAAATGTTATAAACAAATATCTTTTAATAAATCAATTTTTACATGGGGTTGTATAAGTTATCCTTTAGAATATAAATATTAATTGTAAATATAAAAATATTTACTACATCATGGTATTTGTTATATTTTTTGGACATCAAATAAATTATATTATTTATGACATAATAATTATGCAATATTTGCCTCGTTAATAAATGATTTAAACAAATATAATTATAAACAATATCCAAAACCAATTCAATTATTATTGGATGATTTTATTTCTACCATGAGTCATATTAAAATCTACTCTAACTATTATTTGACCTTTTTAAACCAAAGATGTGGTTATAATAAAATAATTGTTTCAAACTTTCTCAAAGAGCCCCTCCTCTCCCTTATAAATATACCTCACCTCTAACCCATTTCTCAAACTTCTCAACTATTTGGATCATAAAAATTCTGCTAAAATAAGCTCCCAAGTTCCTTCTATTCATCTTATAAGCCTTACCTTAGGCATAAAACACTTCAACAAACCCTTTTGGTTCCATCCAAAAGGAGTTACCTGATTTAAAGGCAAAGTCTTCTCTTAAATTCTTTTGTTTTATTTTACTTCTCCAACACCCTAAACTATTTTTATTATTTTATTTGATAACAACACTAGTATCCTCAATATACTAGTTTTTTATGAGATGTATTAGAACAACACTTACTTACACCTCCACTTAATGGTTGAAGAACGTACTGTTTCTGTGAATGGAAAATTAACGCCTCACAAAGCGATGATTGTTAAATTATTTCCTACCGCCTCTCACGGTGTCCATTAAGATGGAACTGTATTTTCATATAATATATATTCTGTTTATATATTCTTTTTTATTCTTTATTTTTCATTTTTATCATACCTTTATGGTTTTTATAGTGGGTAAACACAATAATTTCATTTGAGGAAGTACGGACTACCGCCCCCTCAAAGTGATATGACTCATTAATTCCATATGTGGGATGTATAAAGAATAGAGTTAATGGTATTATATATGATATTATACTAGAATTATAATATACCTAGGTATCATTATGTTTTAAATCTATTAAAGTATGAAATAGAAATGAAAGTAGCGTTCATGCGTATGTACGACTTACCGTCTCCATGAACGGTGCATTTCATTTATTATCTCCAAATGTTATGTACTATTATAAATACATATATATGATATATATATATGATGTATATGATATCTAAATCATAAATATAATTCTGGAGATAATGGATTGTAGGAAACATGGACAACTTGTAACTATAAGTTGTTCATTTTTACTCAAGTACCAAATATCGACAAAACAACTATTAATAACTTAAATTATTAAATAATGTTTAACATGGTAAATAGTGATATAAAATTAATTATAAACTTGAAAAACATTCTCAAGGAAGTATAAATTTAATTTTGTTTATTATTCAGGAGATTAATGGAAAAAAAATGTCAATTCGGACACGAGGTAAGAAACTTTATCTCAATCTCCTTTCACTAAGGCATATTTTGTTTTATTCTCAACATTATTTTATATAGTGTATAAATACCTTTGACATATCATTTCATTCAAAGTGAATATTTTCCTACGAGTTGTTTTACTAGACGATAAAAAAAGAATGTTTCTTTTTAACGTAAGTGATGACAACGACCTTTTCCTCCGCCACGAGTATTATTTGATCTTTGGCTTCCTTAACTAGCTGTAATGTTTTTAAAAGGAAAGTAAATACCATATAATTTTTTATGTATTTTATTATTGAAAATTATTTTGATAATTTATTTTTTATCTCAATATATATAAATGATATATTTTGATTAAAATGTGGAAAGGTTAACTTTCCTTAATTTTTGTTTTATGTGTCAGGAATATGTTATGGTTCTTGGGAATTATTTATGCCTATAGGTGGTTCCATGATAAACCATGGGAAGGTGAGCCCGAGTTAGCTATCCAATTCATTAGGTAACTTGATGGATGTAAATGTGTATGTTTTTTCTAAGACATTTAGGTAATATGTTGTTATGGTTATTCCAAATGTAACTCCATATGTAGCTGTGATAGCTACAATGTAAGTATGATATGGATGCCACAACTTACCTTTATGATTTATGTTTTCTATGTGTTATTCATAAATCATAATATTTCATTATGTATTTTAAACAGTTCTTGTTATGTATGTAATGATGAAATAATGTTTTCATTCTTTTTTATATAACCCTTACTGGGATTTTTATGCTCATCCCATGTTTTGAAATATTTTTCACAGGACTTAAAGATTAATAGGGACAAGGATGGGATCAAGGAGAAGTCATGTTGTCTAAAACATATAACTAGACATTACTCTCTTTTTTCAAGAGTTTTTATTTTGTCAAAAAAATGAAAACTGAGTAGAATTGTTTAATTTGTAATATTTTCAGATATAATAGTTATGTCCTAATTCTCTAAAACTTTAAACCTGAAAATATCATCAATTTAAATTATTCATTTAATTAAATATTATGTAATGATTTAAGGCCAGGTCCTTATACTCGGGATTAAAATTATGGTTTCATTGTTAATCATGTTTTTTGATAGTTGTTTAGGCATAATCACTAGATTTCATAAACCATATCCCATTAAAATTGTTTAATCATTGAGGTAATCATCACATTGTACCTCAAAACCAAGTTAAAATTTGATACTTTTTGTTTTTTCCCCCACTAATATAATAAGTGCTAACATTATTGATGGAAGTTTATCATCATACGGGGATTACAATAATCAATAACATAAAAGGGATTCAACAATAAAACCTTTTACCCTTTTACATGATCACATTAGTCCATAATTACTTTAGTTCAGTCTATAACAATCTTGGTTTAACCTTGGTTACCTTATGTTGAGTTATATTATCATTTTCAACCTAGTCCCTAAAATTAAAAATAAAATCAATACTGTAACGCCCTGACCCCAGCTACCCAGAGTCGGTGCATTACTTCACAACATTGGCATGATCACAAAAGATCATGTCTCGAAAGACCGATTAGTTTAGTATCCTTGGAAACACTAGATACATTCATAAGTCTTTCATTACATGAAAAAGTAAACAAACTACAATAACATGGTCTTCATAGTCCACACTCATATCCTCTTCTGACTATCCCTGCAGGTCATTCATAAAATACTTCTTCACATCCTGGAAAATATTAAAACATTGAAAGGGGTGAGCTCAGATGCTCAGTAAGGATAACAATAATGCGGAAGCTTTCATAAATAAACATTAACATTTAAGGCAATGTACAACTAAAAAAAGCCTTTTAAACTTGAACTTCAACATAACATGGCAAAAGTAAAATGAGATAATGCCATTCACTTCATCACATGGATATTCTACTGGTCGAATAATCACATGAAATATCAATAACCACTTTCATAATGAGGGAATGTATAATGCCGGACATTCTGAAACATTTTGTCAAGGCCTCGGCCAAGACGTCTAAAATGATTAAGGCCTCGGCCAAAATCACAAATCAAATTGGGAAAGGGCCTCGGCCAATTCCACGTCTAGTTGTCTCATGAGACCTACCGATGCATCGAGGAGCTATAGCGGGCTCCACCCGTCACTTATTAAGTCCAATACATTCCTCATATGAATAGGTTTAAACATATCATAAATCATAACATAATTGTATCACATAAAACATGCATAAAAGGAAACATAACATTTCCACATTTCAATCACGAGATATCAATACAACACATTGATATAATAAAAACGCTTTCAAAACCATTTTCAATACCAAAATAAAAGAAAGTTAAAACTTTGTATTTATTTTTCATTAAAAAAAGTGATGGCTTGTAGAGGAAGCCGAAACTCAAATAATGGTCATGGCGGCGGAGAAGTCGTTGTCGCCGCATATGTACGGGAAGAAAAACATTCCCTTTTGTCATTTACTAAACCTCTTTGTATAAAAAGATTCCTTTTGAATAAACTTAAAATTCAAAGGGGATTATACACCGTATAAATGAAAGTTGTGTATAAAACCAAATATGCCTCAATGAAAGGAGATTGAGACGAAGTCCTTAAAAAGATCATTTTTAAAATAAAATAGATCTATTATGTGTATTCACTATAGGTACACATAAAGAAAGTAAAAATACAAAATAGGACATAATAACATCATGACATAATTTGAAAGTAGGAGATTAACCCAAAGAATGGAAATTGGGTTAAGAAATTTTCTTACCTCGTGTCTGACTTGACTCAACCGTTCTTTAACCTCCTGAATAATAAACTAGAGTTAATATATAACTTATTAAGAAACATTTTCAATTTCATTATCCTTATTATATAACTTATTACAATGATATGAACATTATGTAATTATTTAAGTTAATAACGGTCGTTTTGTCGATCTTTGGTACTTGAGTCAACAATAAACTTCTTATAATTACAAGTTGTTTATGTGGTAGAATATCCATTATCTCTAGAATTATATTCATGATTTAGATGTCATATATATCTTATATATCCAGTATATACATTCATTTATAATATTACGTAACATTTAGAGGTAAGAAATGAAATGCACCGTTCATGGAGACGGTAAGCCGTACGTACGCATGAATGCTACATTCATTTCAATTTCATATTTAATGGAACAAAATAATAATGATATAAATGTATAATATAATTCCAGTATAATATAGTTTATAATACCATTTACTCCATCCTTTATACATCCCACATATGGCATTAACGATTCAAATCACTTTGAGGGGGCGGTAGTCCGTACTTCCTAAAATGAAATTATCGCGCTTTACCCATAATGGAAATCATAAAGTATGCCATAAATGAGAGATACAGAAGCATAAGTAAAACATAAACATATTATATATCATATATAAAAATAGTGACATCTTAATGGACACCTTTGAAGGTGTTATATGAGTGTTGAACAATCATCGTTTCGTGAGACAGAAATTCGCCATCCACAGAAACCGTATGTTCTTTAACCATTAGATGTAGGTGTGTGTAAGTGTAGCTTGAATCCTTCTTATAACAACATCCTAGTATATTTAGGATACTGGTGTTGTTACAAAATAAATGAATAAAAAGAGTTTAGGAGGTTGGAGAAGAAAAATAAAACAAAACAACATTAGGGAAGACATTACCTCAAAATCGGGTAACTCTTTTTGATTTGAGCCAAAGGCTTCCTTGGGAAGAGTTATGCACAACGTGAGGCTTATAGGAGTATGAGGGGGAAGTTGGTAGAGTATTTGGGAAGAGGTTGGCCGAGCCAAATGGCTTAAATGTGTGAATAAGGTGGGAGAGGTGGGGGCCTTTTATAAGTGGAGAGGAGGGGCACTTTTGGAAAGATTGAAATGTTATATTATTTCACAATGCTTTTTGGATTCTAAAGGTCCCACACATATATAATTAGAGGATAAGGTTATAAGGTTTCTAAATATCCTCATCCAATAGGCTTTGGACAAGTGTAAGACTTGGATTTTTCATTATCTTCTCATTTTATTTAAATCGTTAAATAATGAGGTCATCGTTGTATCATAATGATGTCATAAATAATTTAATTTATTTAATGTCTAAAAATTATAAAAAAAATACTATGATGTAGGAAATCTTTTTATCTTTCTAATTAATATTTATAGTCAAAATTCGGACTTGTGTAACTCCACTTAAAAATTGTTTTAGTAAAATAACTCATGTTTGTGTCAATTTAATTTTAACATTAAATAAATATATATTAATGTCATTTTACAACTAAAGTGGCTCCATGGGGTCCCCAAGTTGACCCATGGGTTGTCTTGGTCGGCCATGACTCATCCAATAGGATTAGGACAAGTTTCATGCTCGTCTCATATTATTAAAACATTATTTGTACCTTAAACTACACTAATTACCTCTAATCGCGATTAAGAACTTAAAAGTTACTATTCACCAAAAAATTATTTTAATCTCATTGAACCACATTTTACTTCTTAATGACAACCATGTATGTCGGATTTTTGAAAATCAAATCACAGAAGTGGTAATATTTCATTTAAACGAAAAATCAGTTATTTAACTACCACTTAGTTGTTTCACTATTCATCAAAAATTGAAGTTTTTCAGAACAAGGCCAAAATTTCACCCTAAGCTATAATTGATATTCCGAATTAAAAAATGATGTCTATTTTAAAAAATTCCAAACATATAAGTTGCATTAATTAATTTTATAATTAATTCCCGCTGTTACAACAAATAGCGTGTTTTTAAGAAACAATTTATATCAAAATATTGACAATTGTTTATGTCCAATTTCAATGTTAAATAAATTCTAATGACCACCATTGGATAAAATGGGAAAAATATATTCTAATTTTACCTTAAAACCACTAAATAGTATAATTTATCACAATAAATTATTTTGATTAAAAAAGTTTTTTTAAAATATTTTTCACTATTCATAAAAAATTAGAAGTTCTCAGAAAAATACCAAAAATTAAACATAGGCTAATTTCGATATTCCGAATCCAAAAATGAAGTCCATTTTGAAATATAAAATTTCTATAATTTTAAAAAGTGGTTATTACTATTCATAACGGCTACTTTGATTAGTCGCGGTGTTTTAGAACTCGAAGTTACGTACAATGAAAGCTATTGCATTATTGAATGAGAAGCGTATCGTGGAAGCTCGGGGTGTTACATTCTCCCCTCCTTCAATAAATTGCATCCTCGCAATTTGAAATTTTTTTTTTGAAAATAAAAGGTTGAAAATAGAAAATACCTTTGAGGAAAACCCACATCGAAAATAAGGTTAATAAATATATAACATTAAAAGAAAGCAGGATAAGTACAAAGGTCACCCGATATAGCCCATTCTAGGATTATATGAAAATATGGATATGGAGGAGAAACAAACCATCAAGGTCTGATGGAGATTTATAGAAAACAGGATTAGGAGAAAGTTTAACCACAAGAAAATCACAAACTTGTGATTGGTTAAACGGTCATTGAATCCTCAGTTGGAAAAGTTAACCGACAACATTTTTGTTTTAAGTTACCTTTTATAATGTTGAGGAATTTATTTAAGAGATTTAATAAGAACTTAAGGGAATATACATACTTGTTATGTATACTTTCATTCGTTAATAAATTTTTACCACAAACCCAACTTTTACTCCAAATGGTAACGGAACTCAAAAATATTCTATTTATCCTAATTGTATAACGTTCAAAATGTTAACACATACCATTTAGATTAGTAAAACTATTTTGTAATAACCAGGGACTTCCTGTAGGCTAGTGGTAGGAAATAAAGGCTTGTCTCACTATGGTTGTGGGTTCGATTCCTGCAGCTTTGTCTGACGTGACGGGTTATTCCCCACCCTGCAGGTTGTCCATTTCCTAAAACTATAGTATTATAATATTCCAAAAATAATCTTCATAAATTCTTTAACCTTAAACAATACTATCCATGGTTCAACTTAATCCATTCCAACCTTAATAGTTATCCAAAATACCTCCGTCTAGACTTTCTCTAAAAGGTCTCTAAATTCCAAAATCAATTGTAACATCAGATTCCCCAAACAAAGAAAAGTTTCTCTTATTGTCACATACTAAAAATATGATTACCTTAATCATATTAAAACCTTACTGAAATCAACAAGTACTACAGTAAAATCCATATATATATATCACATTATTCTTATAACCAGAATATAATCCTTGAGTCCAAAAGCACCAATACATTAATTATTCCGCTTCAACTGTAGTCACAGCATAAGATTGGCCTTGATCCCTTAGCCTTTTCTGAGGTAAGTTTCCTTGATGCTTAGGACATTCATTTGCATAATGCCCTGTTTCCCTAAAATTGTAGCATTCAACTTTGACAGCCTCTTTCTTTCCCTTGCAATCACGAGCCTGGTGACCCTTTTCTCCACATTTATAACAAACTCCCATTCCTTTTAGGCAAGTACCAGGGTGATTCTTCCCACAATTATCACATAATGGAAAATCCTTCTTTCCCTTTTTCCCTTTATCTGTATCTTGTTCCACCGTTCTCTTCTTCTCTTTCTTTACTTTGTTGTCATAAGACTTAGAGAATTCCTTTTCTGTCTTGATAGCACACAAGACAATATCTTCGTATGAAGAGAAAGATTGTGATACTAAAGCTCGACGGAGAAATGGTTTTAACCCATCAAAGAAACGATCAATATTACTCCTTGGGTTACGTATATAATCGGCAGCATGCCTCGCTAACCTTGTAAAGTTAGCCTCATACTTTGCGACATTCTCATCCTCCTTCTGCCTAAGACTCAGAAATTGCCTTTCCATATCTGCTCGATGGTCACGAGGAAAGTATTTTTCTAAGAAAAGCTCTTTTAACTCCCTCCATTCCATATTCGATACGTCATCATCTTCCTTTGTGTTTTGAATCAGCGACCACCACTGATCGGCATCTCCAGTGAGGCGGTAAACTGCCATGACAACCTTCTCCCTTTCACTACTCCCCAAGGCATGGAATATTTTCTCTAAGGAATTTATCCATTGCTCAGCTACTAATGGATTTGTACCCCCATTAAATGTTGGTGGTTGTTGCCTCATGAAGCGGTCTAAAATTGATCCTCCACGTTGCGGATCAGGGTGCTCCATACGAGTAAGGTTATTATTCATAACCTGCGTGAGTTGTCCCAGTACGGTGAGAAGCTGATCGGCACCAGTTGTATCACTAGCTCCACCATAATTATCTTGAGCAGGAGGGAAATCCCTGCACGGAGTGCGTGCATTGATACGGTTTCCATTCCTTCCACTAGGCGCCATTTCTAAACAATGGAATAAACTAGATTAGTTTATGAATCAAAATACATAATTCCATACTTGTTAAACACTTTACATAAATTGAACTATTTATGGATATAATCCATAATCATAAAAAGAAATGTTTTCTTTGATAAAGTATATACTCATAACTCTTCATTGTGTTTTGTAAAGAAAATGAGAATTATCCTAAGCATATCCCCCGAGAGTGTCGTAACCAAGAGTGCAGCAAGGCCCGTTGTCGTGCACCAGTTCCCATTCGAGTCTAGCTCAAAGCGGTGTTTTCGGGTTTTACACCTAGGTACATCTGTGCCAGAGCCGCCTCTACCTGCTCGTATCCAGACAGGGATGTATTGCTCGGAAAACTCAAAACATCTCTACAATACCAAAATTCTAGTAAGTTCTTCTATACTAATCCTCAAAGTCTATCTTCGGGATATGTGCTCTAATCAGAGTTTATCTAAATCTAGCTTCCAAGGTTAGTACTAAACTGCCTCTGATACCAACTGTAACGCCCCGACCCCGGCTACCCAGAGTTGGTGCATTACTTCGTAACATTGGCATGATCACAAAAGATCAAGTCTCGAAAGACCGATTAGTTTAGTAGCCTTGGAAACACTAGATACATTCATAAGTCTTTCATTACATGAAAAAGTAAACAAACTACAATAACATGGTTTTCATAGTCCACAATCATATCCTCTTCTGACTATCCCTGCAGGTCATTCATAAAATACTTCTTCACATCCTGGAAAATATTAAAACATTGAAAGAGGTGAGCTCAGATGCTCAGTAAGGATAACAATAATGCGGAAGCTTTCATAAATAAACATTAACATTTAAGGCAATGTACAACTAAAAAAAAGCCTTTTAAACTTGAACTTCAACATAACATGGCAAAAGTAAAATGAGATAATGCCATTCACTTCTTCACATGGATATTCTACTGGTCGAATAATCACATGAAATATCAATAACCACTTTCATAATGAGGGAATGTATAATGCCGGACATTCTGAAACATTTTGTCAAGGCCTCGGCCAAGACGTCTAAAATGATTAAGGCCTCGGCCAAAATCACAAATCAAATTGGGAAAGGGCCTCGGCCAATTCCACGTCTAGTTGTCTCATGAGACCTACCGATGCATCGAGGAGCTATAGCGGGCTCCACCCGTCACTTATTAAGTCCAATACATTCCTCATATGAATAGGTTTAAACATATCATAAACCATAACATAATTGTATCACATAAAACTTGCATAAAGGAAACATAACATTTCCACATTTCAATCACGAGATATCAATACAACACATTGATATAATAAAAACCCTTTCAAAACCATTTTCAATACCAAAATAAAAGAAAGCTATAACTTTGTATTTATTTTTCATTAAAAAAAGTGACGGCTTGTAGAGGAAGCCGAAACTCAAATAATGGTCATGGCGGCGGAGAAGTCGTTGTCGCCGCATATGTATGGAAAGAAAAACATTCCCTTTTTTTCATTTAGTAAACCTCTTTGTATAAAAAGATTCCTTTTGAATAAACTTAAAATTCAAAGGGGTTTATACACCGTATAAAAGAAAGTTGTGTATAAAACCAAATATGTCTCAATGAAAGGAGATTGAGACGAAGTCCTTAAAAAGATCATTTTTAAAATAAAATAGATCTATTATGTGTATTCACTATAGGTGCACATAAATAATGTAAAAATACAAAATAGTACATAATAACATCATAACATAATTTGAAAGTAGGAGATTAACCCAAAGAATGGAAATTGGGTTAAGAAATTCCCTTACCTCGTGTCTGACTTGACTCAACCGTTCTTTAACCTCCTGAATAATAAACTAGAGTTAATATATACCTTATTAAGAACCATTTTCAATTTCATTATCCTTATTATATAACTTATTACAATGATATGAACATTATGTAATTATTTAAGTTAATAACGGTCGTTTTGTCGATCTTTGGTACTTGAGTCAACAATAAACTTCTTATAATTACAAGTTGTTTATGTGGTAGAATATCCATTATCTCTAGAATTATATTCATGATTTATATGTCATATATATCTTATATATCCAGTATATACATTCATTTATAATATTATGTAACATTTAGAGGTAAGAAATGAAATGCACCGTTCATGGAGACGGTAAGCCGTACGTACGCATGAACGCTACTTTCATTTCAATTTCATATTTAATGGAACAAAATAATAATGATATAAATGTATAATATAATTCCAGTATAATATAGTGTATAATACCATTTACTCCATCCTTTATACATCCCACATATGGCATTAACGATTCAAATCACTTTGAGGGGGCGGTAGTCCGCACTTCCTAAAATGAAATTATCGCGTTTTACCCATAATGGAAATCATAAAGTATGCCATAAATGAGAGATAGAGAAGCATAAGTAAAACATAAACATATTATATATCATATATAAAAATAGTGACATCTTAATGGACGCCTTTTAAGGTGTTATATGAGTGTTGAACAATCATCGTTTCGTGAGGCAGAAATTCACCATCCACAGAAACCGTATGTTCTTTAACCATTAGATGTAGGTGTGTGTAAGTGTAGCTCGAATCCTTCTTATAAAAACATCCTAGTATATTTAGGATACTGGTGTTGTTACAAAATAAATGAATAAAAAGAGTTTATGGGGTTGGAGAAGAAAAATAAAACAAAACAACATTAGAGAAGACATTACCTCAAAATCGGGTAACTCTTTTGGATTTGAGCCAAAGGCTTCCTTGGAAAGAGTTCTGCCCAAAGTGAGGCTTCTAGGAGTAAGAGGGGGAAGTTTGGGGAGTATTTGGGCAGAGTTTGGCCGAGCCAAATGGCTTAAAGGCGTGAATAAGGTGGGAGAGGTGGGGGCCTTTTATAAGTGGAGAGGAGGGGCACTTTTGGAAAGATTGAAATGTTATATTATTTCACAATGTTTTTCGGATTCTAAAGGTCCCACACATATATAATTCTAGGCTAAGGTGATAAGGTTTCGAAATCTCCTCATCCAATAGGCTTTGGACAAGTGTAAGCCTTGGATTTTGCATTATCTTCTCATTTTATTTAAATCGTTAAATAATGAGGTCATCGCTGCATCATAATCATGTCATAAATAATTTAATTTATTTAATGTCTAAAAATTATAAAAAAAATACTATGATGTAGGAAATATTTTTAGCTTTCTAATGAATATTTATAGTCAAAATTTGGACTTGTGTAACCCCACTTAAAAACTGTTTTAGTAAAATAACTCATGTTTGTGTCAATTTAATTTTAACATTAAATAAATATATATTAATGTCATTTTCCAACTAAAGTGGCTCCATGGGGTCCCCAAGTTGACCCATGGGTTGTCTTGGTCGGCCACGATTCATCCAATAGGAGTAGGACAAGTTTCATGCTCATCTCATATTATTAAAACATTATTTGTACCTTAAACTACACTAATTACCTCTAATCGCGATTAAGAAATTAAAAGTTACTATTCACCAAAAAATTATTTTAATCTCATTGAATCACATTTTACTTCTTAATGACAACCATGTATGTTGGATTTTTGAAAATCAAATCACAGAAGTGGTAATATTTCATTTAAACGAAAAATCAATTATTTAACTACCACTTAGTGGTTTCACTATTCATCAAAAATTGATGTTTTTCAGAACAAAGCCAAAATTTCACCCTAAGCTATAATTGA
Source organism: Viscum album (assembly GCA_963277665.1). NCBI lineage: Eukaryota > Viridiplantae > Streptophyta > Magnoliopsida > Santalales > Viscaceae > Viscum > Viscum album. Next base: position 497,691,035 of record OY728148.1, on the reverse strand, counting down.
TATTCCGAATTCAAAAATGATGTCTATTTTACAAAATTCCAAACATATAAGTTGCATTAATTAATTTTATAATTAATTCCCTCTGTTACAACAAATAGCGTGTTTTTAAGAAACAATTTATATCAAAAGATGGGCAATTGTTTATGTCCAATTTCAATGTTAAATAAATTCTAATGACCACCATTGGATAAATGGGTAAAAATATATTCTAATTATACCTTAAAACCACTAAATAGTATAAATTATCACAATAAATTATTTTGATTAAAAAAGTTCTTTTAAAGTATTTTTCACTATTCATAAAAAATTAGAAGTTCTCAGAAAAATACCAAAAATTAAACATAGGCTAATTTCGATATTCCGAATCCAAAAATAAAGTCCATTTTGAAATATAAAATTTCTATAATTTTAAAAAGTGGTTATTACTATTCATAACGGCTACTTTGATTAGTCGCGGTGTTTTAGAACTCGAAGTTGCGTACAATGCAAGCTATTGCATTATTGAATGAGAAGCGTATCGTGGAAGCTCGGGGTGTTACAAATACTTTAAATCATTTCATAAAGATCATTTTATTTACCAAATTATATCCCCTCGGAATTTATATTCAGGTCTGCAGTTATGCCTATTAGTATTTCACCAAGTCACAGTTCAGTTAATACCCAACAAGCCCTCTTTGATTTTATTACCCATAGGTACAACTGAACCAGAGCCTGTATCTGCTTCCCAATATCCAAATAGTGTTTTAATAGTATAGAAAATGACACAGTTTTAACTTTTAAAAAATTATAATGTTCATCTATAATTTGGATTTTCTATTATAATTTTTTTTAGGTTTTTGACTAATTTTCTATCAGCCTAATTTCCAAAAATAAATATACCTTTATTTAATATTAACTATAGAACCAAATCCATAAACACACTTTATATCATAATTGTTAACATAATTTTACAATAAATATAAGTTGATGATTGAGTTATTTAGTTTTTTTTTAAAGAGTATACATAAAAATACGTAATCTTAAACCTCAAATTATTAAATTTATTAAAAACTCAAAATAGTTCTCCTAGATTCCATAGATCTTCTAGAAAATCATAGGATATATTGGGGAAAACACATAAGGAAAAGGGCGAGATAAAAATTCCAGTGAGGGAATAAACATTGAAATAATGAAAAACATGAGTCAACATGCAAAACATGATATCATAAAATTGATTACCATAAGAATGAAAACATGTCATATGTGAATAATGTAATAAGATCATAAATATTTTTAAAAAATATAAAACATTATGTCATAAAAAAATTCAAGGGTCACGCCCAAGTCCATCATCATAAAGAGTAAGAAGTCCCATTGTGGATTATGGTTACTGCCTAATATGTTATATAAAAAATCATAAGATATTAAGCTTTTCCCAATGAATTATATAGATATATAATTTAATTCCAAGACATCACATAAATTATAATCATACATAAGTGTGCCATGTGATGAAAATGAACCTTACAGAAATTAGAAACATGATCAACCACATTAGAATGAAGTGAGACTCCTAATTATTATTCAAGGAATAACCAATGACTAAACTATAATGATTAACAAGAGAATAATGAATAAAATAATATTGAACATTAATAAGTGAAAAATATATATTGGTCTCAAACATGTATTTCTAATGGAGAAATCCAAAAGAGATATCTAGGTGATGAAATAAAAAAATTAACCAATTGTGTGATGCTTTGTGAAATAAGTAAATGATTTTTTATAGAAAAAAATGAGATTATTATTTTTCAAAAAACAGGAATTAAAATAAGTGGGTCATATATTAAATAATGGTAGTTTTTATAATACTTTATCTGTTTAAAAAAATATAGGTGGGTGGTTCTTGATATGAAATAAGGAATATTAATGTTACTATAAATTGTGATTACAAAATTGTGGGAATTTAAAAGATAAATAAAAACTTATAAATAAAAGCAGTTAAAATGATATTTAACTAGGGATATATATTAGGTAAATATTTAAAGAAAATATTAGTATTTAATGATAGTAATATTAAATCATTGGGACAAAAAATAGAATTTGTTTCGAACAAGTTGCAAACAATTTACAAAAGATCCCATTTTGTGTTTTAAACCACCATTATCAAAATATCAAATCCAAAAATTCATAGATTAGTCACTTTAATATATTATAATATAAATATTTAGTTCACTTATAATAAACCAAAATATAGGTTTCAAATTAAATATGAGGACATTGGTGTAGAGGGAAATTATGGACAAGGAGGGGAAACCATCAATTAAGAGGATTAAGAATTATTCTTAACATTGTTTCATTTTAAAAAAGTATTAAAACTCAGGAATAAATATAATTTTAATCCAAATTTATCTTCCAAGATAAAAATAGGTTATAATATATGAAATAAAATATAATTATTAATGAGAAACGTTAAGACCCAGGATAGAAATTTGAGTTATGAAAAACACTTAAATTTTCGGAAAGACACTGATTATAGACCACAATATAGAATAGAATGAATTAAAGTGAATTTTCATAGTTTTAAAATAATTTATGATATTAAAAATCATGGTATTTGTGGTTACATTATACAGAATAATATTGGTTAATATTATCAAAGCATTCTTCAACGAAGGTTGATTGAGATGAAAACTCTTACCTCATGTCTGAAAGAGAACTTCACACGCACTAAACAACCTTAATCGTAATATTAAGTTTATTAAAAAATCATTAAGAATATTATCCTTCTATTTCAATTTTCATAATGTCTATTTATCACTATGTGTCACTAATTAATTTTTTTTCACTTATGTCGATCCCTTGAAGTTATGGGCTCAATTGATAGGAAACATTCATTGTATGTTGACCAACATCAAAATGTTATAAAATAGTTTCAAAATATACTGAATTGTAGATTATTGTTTCCTTTATTATACCTTTATTACATCATTTATACAGGTTAGAATGATTCCCTTGAATGGACTCATGTTATAAAAGCTACATTGATATATCATTTTTAGATTTTAAATTTTCTATAGACTTTTATTGTTAATATTACTTATGTAATGTATAATAATATAATTTCATAATATTAATGGTTCAGTAAAAAACATTTTTTCATTACATACATTTTTCTACCCATGTTATTCGATATGGAAATTGAAAGAGAACCATCATCATATAGCGGTGGTATTATACATGTACACACCAAGGGAGTTCTCATTTTTTATAGAATATAAGGACGGTAGAAAATAATTTATATTATAATATCATAATCATTAAAATATTATAAATATCATATTATCCTATCACATAACATTTTTCATCCATCTATGAATGAAGGTGGTGAAAATTTGAACACATCATTCATGGATGTGACAGTCCAAACACACACATGAGGATATTTTAATTTTTCTCAATATTTTTGGAGGAAGGTATAAAATTTATTTTCTATTATTATAAAAACATAAAAATAGTAATAATATTGGTCTTATAATACTCTTATTTATATAAGTTTTTTCATATGTTATAAGTAGAAAATATTTAACAAGGTGTGGTGTAAAATATTACATGTCGCTTTGGATGATCTCCTTTGGTCACCACCATAAGGAAACACAACTTTGTCATTTCAAAATTTCAATGATTCAATGAATTTGGGATAGGGTGATGGAAATTTATCATGGGGAATTCATCAAAATAATTTAATATGATAAATATTTAATAAAAGTGGGATTTGGATTGTCTCTATAGAAGATCATGTTTTGTGTGTGTTTAAATGTTGTTTTGTGAGTTCACTTTTTAAATATACAATAATTGTTTTATGATAAATAAATTATGGTATGATCAAGACTTGTATTCTTGCCCCATTCACCTAAAAAAATTAGTATTCATCAGTTCCTAGTCACTCTCTCAACAAGTGAATAAAAATGACTATTTTCACCAATAAATTTTGGTTCACGTAAAGAAACACAATAATAAATCTATTTCCCACCCATTACTAACCTTGTATTTAGATATCTCCATTTACCTTTGAATTACCCCTACTATTTTCTATTTTATATAGAGTACTTAATTAAAGTGGCTTATGAGAAATATTCAATGCTTAAATCAAGAACAATAATGAAAAAGATAAATCAGAAGAAACCTCTACCAAAAACAACCATAAAAATCTAAAGAGGAGTTAGTATTACTAAGGACTAACTATAATTAATCAACAAAGGATGTGATGATATTCTCCTTGGCTAAACCATAGAGGTTGTAGTGTGTCATCACTATAGTATTATCAAAAGGGAAATTAAATTACAGGAGTTTCATCTAATTATTCTTTCAAAGTATCCTTAAAAATAAATTTCTCCCCATAGATAATGATTGGATACTAAGGATCTATTCGATGGGAAAAAAATGTTTATTCATTTAATTAAATAATGTCTATAGGGATCAGGTATTCTTAAATCTTGAGGGTTGACATGAATATAAGAGGAAGGGTGTGGATGGATTTCATGAGTCATCAGTATTATTTCAAGATATGTCCCAATATTATTTTATAGGTGAAAAAATCGGGTGCTTTACTATAGTGGGTAAAATAAAATGGGATTGAGATTTTAATCAATTTCACATAATGCCTTGGTATAATTATTTTACTCATGATACATCAATTCTTTCAGAATCATCTCTGAATGCTCCCATAATTGTTTGGTGAAGGCTAAACATTTCCAAGATAGTGTCCTAGTAGATACTCTACATAATAGACATTCATTCTTATCTCACACTCCAAATTTCTACCTACTAGTTTCACTATTTAATCATGAGATGAGCTTTATGAAAAACTCTAATTGATGCTACTTCCTTACCTTCCCATAGATGGGATCTAGGTCCTTTGTCACAAGACTTAGATGTTGAAAGGAATAATTCAACTTCATGATAGAGAGGAATGATAGAGTTCCCCTAAAGTCTATACAATAAGGGTATGTTTCTCATGGTATGCTCGGATGGATCTCACCGTGAGTCAGTGAGGTTCAAAAATTGGTGCAGAGTATTGTCGTGATTCTTATAGTAGAGTGACTACACTCTATTATCATATCATGTTTTAGGGTGGAACCATAAGGTGGAATCATCATGGTAGATGGATTCCAATTTTCACTCATGAACGTTGAATTTAAATGTTATTAGATTATTTTTGGATCATTACTTAGTCTCTATATTCCTTTAACAATTATTTGAGAAGGCTCTAATTATTCATGGTAAGTGGAGTCTTGGGATTTATAATGGAAAATTATAAGGTAAAGCCATGGTCGGGTATATGGTTAAAGCTTTTTCAAATCATTATCAAAGATATAGTCATGGTTAGTGGGCTTACCATGAGCAGGTGGATGAAAATTAAGTCATCCCAGAAGGTATTAATACCATGATAATGGTAGCACATTAAATGAATTTTTTCATTTGGTCAGATTTCTTTTCCTTTTTTGAATCTTTAAGAACACAGTCAGCTGATGGAAGTCACGGATGGTAGACTTACAGTGAGATAATGGTATGTTAAGGTGGGAGGGTGACCATGAGTGGTGCTAATAGTCAATAAAAGGCATGTTCATTGTGCCTATTTTGTGATTGAAGATTCGTTTAGGGGTAGCATACAGTCATTACATGTGGTAAAAAAAAGTGACCATGGATTTCAAGGTCACTTGTGGCCTTTCTAACTTTTTATCCTATAATAGTTCACATTTTTTATATGTGTAGTATTAATTTCAACCCTAAAAATTTAAAAATAAATTATTTCATTAATAATGGATCCATAATTTATCAAAATATATATAAATAAATAAACACCATATTTATAATCATGTTATAACCAATTTATAATTTCAAAAAGTCAACAAAAATTTATAATCATCATGGAAATTTAATTACAATGTGGGGTATTTAAAATTAATAAAAGGAATAAAATGTTGAAAATTCTATCCCACATCACTCCCCCACACTTAGACTATTTCACACCTATGAAATATTGTCATTGAATTCAATTTATTTCAAATATAAAAAGAAAATTAATCATCCTACAAATAAATAAATATAATATAATGAGCATAGAGAATACCCGTACTCATCCAATTATCAATTTATTACGCCTCATCTATGTGTCACACAATTTCCAGACTTCAATTTAGTTAATGTATAATTTTTTTATTGGATTTAATTATATATTAGTGGAATTAAAATTTTTATAAAAAACACCTCCATTTTCCCCTATTTTTACGTTTCTTCATGATAAAGTTTTATTTTCCACTATATTGATACAACATAAATTAAATTTCTAAAAGTCAATTTTCCCTCTCTTTATGGTTATAATATTTCCCTCATTGAAATGGAGTTAGTTTTTATAGGGCCTTTTTGAATTTATTTTTCCCATCCATAATTTGGTGAAAATCACATTGAATAGAACATATCAAGATTTATTTTTTTAATTATTGAAACAAACTCAGTTCCATTGAATTATAGATCCCTTGTGGGATCACGATTGAACATTATTATTTTAGGTTCAAAAGGTTTATATCATTTTCATTCAATTTTTTTCCTACTTTTATTTTTATCCTAGAGTTCAGGTTACCTCAGATCAAGTTCAATGTTCATGTGACTTAATGTTATAAGATTTATTCCACACAAATCATTTCACTCACACTCTTAATCATAATTTTTATACCAAACATCCCTAATAAGTTCATTAACTTACTCAGTAATCACTTTATGTCTTAAAACATTAGAACCCATGAATTAAAAAAAGAAATAATGGTATTTGAAAACAAGAAAGAAAATGAGGTTCAAGAAAATGATGAAATATCAAATCTAAAATCATAAAAAATAATCGTGTATGTAACTATTTTTTAGTAAAAATGTTTTATATTTATTTATGGATTTTTTTTCTCTCTAACCCCAAACATGGTTCTATCATAGTGCCAATTGGACTTTGATAATAATTTTTTAATTAATATAGTTTAAAATAAAATAATTTGCATGACCCAAATAAATGAAAGATATAATATCGCAGTGTTTATTTTCTAGTAGTAGGGAGGTTTTTGGACTCCTCCATAGGTTCCTTCCAAAATTCCTCAGAGTATTTTTTTCTGGCCACTCACCATGATTGTTTCATTAAATCTATTCTTTAATATCAACTCTACCAAAAAGAAAATTATTAGTTACTAAATATGATCCAGTCGACTTAGATTGAAGCTTAACTTAAAAAAGATACATTCATGAAGAAAATAGCATTACATTGTCTCTAACTTGATATTATTTTTTCGGGATCAACATTTCATGGGAAAATTTGGTTTTCTCTGTGTACAAAATCTTGTTATCATATAACACTGTCCTCAATTCATCAAGATCCATTAATTCTAGTTTCCTTTATTCTTTAACATTAATAAAATCCATGTTTACTTGTTTGATTGCTTAGTAGGATTTTTCTTGAAGCTCAATATGAAAGATGAAATTCTTACCATAAACAATTCAGTAAGGGGACATACCTAATGGGGTTTTGTAAGAAATTTTGTATTCCCAAAGTGTATAATATATACTTGTACTCTAGTATTTGTGGTGGGATAAACTATCATTTCCAAGATCCTTTTTACTTCTATATTGGATACCTCTTCTAATCTATTTTTCTATGCGTGGTAGTAAGTGAAGGTTTTATAGTGCACTATATATCGTTTCATGAAGGTGGCCATGTTCTTATTTAGGAATTTCTCCCTAGGTCACTAATTATATCTTATGGTATTCTAAACCTAAAAAATATGCTTGGTTTTAGAAATTCAATTATAATTTTTGAGTAAACAACTTCATTGGATTTAGCTTCTGTATATTTAGACACTTATTCTACTACCAAAAAAATATAGGAAAAATCAAAATATTTAGAAAAAGATAATATGAATTCAATTACCTAGAAATAAAATATTTAAAAAATAATAATCATTGGTTTGGGGGGTATTTAGTATCTTTTTTAAATTCCACCATGATGCTGATAGTTGGGTTATTTTTTACCAAAAATATACGTGTTTTTTAATATGGATAGCCAAAAAATACAACTTCCAGAATTTTCCTCCTAATTTTTTGAGTTCCAAAATGGCCTCCATGTGAAAGTGTATAATAAAATAAGTACATAATGCATTTCATCCTTAGGAATACATAATCTAATGATTTGAGAATTGAACATTTTTCAAAAATAATGGTCTTCTCAAACATATTGTTTTGATTATTATTTTAATTTAATATTTATATTCTTAGAGAATAAAGAATGTACCATTCTTGTGTCCAAGAAGATAAAAATTTCCACATACTAGGGAACATTTGTTAGGCTGTACAATTTTTATCCCGGAAAGGAATCAAACAGAATAATCTTTTGAACTGGTTCTACCTCAGTAGTTTGAAGTAGACTTCTGATTTTATCTGCCACTAAAATTTTTATAACCCTTCTCATATTTATTCTCCAGGTCAAACTATTTCGTAAACAACATCAATCATAATATTATGGTATTTGAAGCATTATTCTTGATCAAATATATTAAAGCTTAAGGACCATAATTAAAAATAAATTTACTTCCAAATATATAAGAACATATTTATTCAAAAGGTATGAAAATAGAAAAACTTATTATATGTTCATCTGGGAATTTTACATGGATTTTGGCATGTAGTCTATCACTTGTGGAGTATTATCAATATTTTAGGATAGAAAAACTCTAACAGGTCTATTGTAAGCATAAGAAAGTATCCTAAATGGGTGACCCCAACTTTTTGGGAAGATGATGGTTGAAATGGTTAATCTTTCTTTTAATTTATCAATGGTTTAATTTCATCAGTTTTTAAATACAAAATCAGATTCTTTCTTGAGTAAGATATCAAGGGGAAAATTAATTTTTCTAATGTCCCCAAAAAATCATTAATAAAATCCAACATGGTGCAAAATGATCTAATGTGTCTAAAAGTGGTTAGATAGGGTAGTGATGGAATGACATCAATTTTGGATTTATTAACTTCAATTCTATATTTTGAGATCAAATTGTGGATAAAATTTCTTTTTCTACCATAAATATAATTTTTCAAAATTCAAAAATAGTTCTTTATCAATAAATATCTGTAAAAGCTTTTCCAAACACTCAAAAATGATTTTAAATCGAGTTTTATATATAGTTAATTCATGCAAGAACACGTATAAACAAATCTTAATTAGTTTTGAAGAGTGTCTTGACATGTAACGTTGAAAGGTAACTTGGAAATTTTAGAAACCAAAAGGCATTATCCATTAGGAAATTTTACCGAAGGGTCATGTGAAGGTGGTTTTTTATTAGTCATAGGGAGCTATGGGAACAAGAACATACCCCGAAAACCTATCATGGAAATATTAATTTTCTTTCCTCTCTAGTCTTTATAGATTTTGGTCTATAGAGGGTATGGGGAAATGTTCTTTTCATGGTTACATGGGTTAATATTATATAGACAATACAAAACATCTAGTTTTTATGTATTCTGATGGGTACCAATTCATTATTATTTCCATAAAAATTTACCATTCTTTCTTGGGAACATTCTGACTGGGGATTTACCATTGATAATCTGAGAAGGGATTGATTATTTCAGTGTTTAAAATTCTCTCTAATTATTTATTTCACCTATAGGAGTGTTGGATTTCTCCTTCACTGGGTTTGTCTTATTGAATTGGATCCTTCTTCTAATAAAATTATGTTTATGAAAGTGGTCAGGATAATTCCTATAATATCACCCAATTTCTATCCTATTTACTTAACATTGATTTTAAATATGTTCAGTTGTCTTTTTTTGTGATCATGTTCTTTGTTTTATGTAAATAATAACTAGAAGTTTCTTCTCTTATTTTAAGAAATCATATTTTAAATTTGATGGAAAAACATTAGTTTTAATCTATGGGAGTTCTCTAGAGATATACCAAATACACTATTATCCATATTGGACACCTTAAAATGTAAGGTATAATTATGTATTCGGGGTTTTTCTTAGATGTGTTCACCCAATAATACTACATAAAAAATGGGGGTTCAAAACCCGTTGGGCGCAGGACTGTAGCAGTGTTGTAGCAGTACTTTAGTAATGACGACACTATAGTAATGGTGGGAACTATAGTGGTGGAAGGGTACTGTAGTGGCAGTTGGGTACTGTGCGGTACTGTATTATAGGGCACATTAGTAGTGGGTACTGTAGTATTACTATTCACAGAATGGGCTTTAGGACAAAATTTTGGCCTATGGGCCATGTAAGGGGCTAAATGACCACTGGGCTTTCGGTTTATGTAATGGGTCTCCCTCAACCTATTTTAAAGAGGTTTTTCTTTGATTTAATAATAAATGTGGCTTCGGCCCCATCCTTTTATAAAATGTAAGGTTGAATTGTTATATCATATTTTAGTAACTCATCAAAATTATTTTCAATAATGTTTTTGAAATTTATCAATAAATGAAATGTTCGTTGGATTTAGTTCACATTCAAAAGATGATTTTTCTAGTGGTTAGGGTGTTTTCTGAGCTTCTACTAATCTAAGTATTTTATTAAACATCTTAACTTCCTATACATAAGAGAGAGATATTTTAAAAAAATTACGGTGAAAATAGAATTTTCATCATATGGATTTTTCATTGAATCTAAATTTCTAAAATATGTTGTTTCCTCACCAAATAATCGGGAAAGGGTGCCTTTAATGACCCTTATAATGGTTTTTAGCAATATTTAAGATGTTTATACCAATAATAATGGGAGAATGTTCTTTTCCTTTTCCTTATACTTTTTTGAGAATGTACATGTCAGTAGGGAATGGGTAACCTTGTACACTTACCAAGACGTCCTTAGGGACACCTATCGAATTGGTAGTGGCTCTATTGGATCATTGTACAACCAAAAGAGTGGGTCAAATTTCTCCTATGACAACAAATAATAAATGGAGTAAGGAATTACATTAATTTAATATCCCAAATCACATGGTGTGTTGGAAAATGTGAGCTCACCAATCATTAAGGGAACAGAAAAATTACCTAGATATTCACATTTTTTGGGGATTTAAGGGGTGAAAAGAGAGGATAAATTATTACCTAGTCATACCTCATCATTACCGATTAATATTATTTAACTACTACACATGTCCTTCATGAATTTTTCATACCTTTTAATCATTAAAATGGCTTCCATCAAGGGGATATTGATTTCTAATTTTGTGAAAACTTCCAGAATCTCTTACTTCAGTGATTCCTCCTTGGTTATTTTTGGTTATTATAATGTTACAGTGAAGGGGGTTGGGGGAATCTATTGATATTCCCCCATTTTCCTTTTATCTATTGATTTTTCTTTCCATTCCTCATCCTCAAGTTATTTTTCTATGTTATATTCATTAGATACTTGATGTTGTTTACTTTTACATTCAATTTCCAAAAAAAACCATCACTATCTTCTAGTTCTTTCCCAGTCCACAATTTAATGGAACTGGAATATCCCATGGGGTTTGGAATTTTTAAAGAAATAAGTTTTCCTAAATATTGATTTTTCTATATTATCCAAGGTTTTCATGAGGTGGATGAATATTCCTTTTAGTTATTGTAATTGTAACCCATGAGTCGTGATGGTGTTGAATTAGATATTTTGAGATTCTATTACATGTCTCTACATGTATTTCGTGGATTTTTTTATGGTTTTAATTACTATTGTCTTTAATATTGCTTTAATTTTTCTTCTCAAGAATATAAGAGGTTGGATTGATTATTGATAATCCTATTTAAAATGGTGTCCTTGAGTCTGTTGTCTCCCAGATCCAAATTGGTTAGTGGACAATTCTTTAAATACTATGTTTCCACTTGGTTTCTTATGAAATTATCTTTATAACATCGCATCACAAATTATAGTTTCTTGAACCCAAGGGAATCCATCAGTTAAGTTCTCAAATGAATAGAAACTATGTAAAGACATTGCGGTGTGGGCGTGAATGATTCTTGTAATTTTTTCATGTAATCCTCAATTTTTAGTCATCATTCCAAAAAATTGGGAATTTTATTAGATCATTTCAAAGAGTTCAAATACCTCAAATGGTGACATATTAGTCAATTCCCCTCCTGGAGAAGCAGCAAGAAGGTTCTTTCATTTAACTTCAATACATGGTAAAAAAATACAATGAAGTGATTTTATAAATATGGACATTGTGGTAAGGATGTATTGAAATTTCTAAACCTATCCCAGAATTCATAGACTTTCCCCTATTTTATATTTGTTCCCATAAATTTCTTTTAAAACATTGATATTTCTTGATTAAATAATGAATTTATAGAGGGGAATATTCTATAGATCCTCCAATGAGCTGACATCCATGACAAAGACTCAATGTATAGTGATTTCTTGTCATGGGGAACTCACCAAACAAAATTTGAACCTGAGAAATATGCAGAAAAAGTGTTAAATGAATTTTCCTCCAAGAATATAGTGTAATGTGTGTGTGTTTAAATATTGTTTTGTGGGTTCAATGTTTTATGTTATATTGAGTAAATTTAGTTGGTTTTAAGATAATTTACTAATGAAATGGTTCATCTTTCTATTATTCCCTCATTCACCTATTGAAGCATTATCCGTTAGTTTCTAATCAGCATATCCTTAATTAAATACATATTATTACATGAACTAGAAAATTTTATTTTAGGTAAAGAAACACAATGGTCAATATATTTTTCACCCTTACCTATGCTTTTATTTTGATATCTCTATTTAGACTTGAATTACCCCCATTGTTTTCTATCACATAAAGAAGACTTAAAAAAAGTTTCTTGTGTAAAATTCCTAGAATAATAATAATAACCTAAATAATAAATTATAGGAAACATCAATAGATAAAAAATGTTACCTTCTACATTTCAGTTATTATTAGTAAGGATAAACTATAATTCATAAACAGTGGAGGTGAGGATATTATCCTTAGTTAAGCCACATAGGTTAGTTTTCCATCACTAGATTATTAAAAAAAAATGAAAGTAAATTAATATATTTATATGTATTGATGATTTCTAGCTCTATATCTTGATTATGTTCTCCCCTTATATAGTTCTCATATATAAGGGTTATTTTAATTATAGTGGAATTTGTTTCTTTATTGAATTATGAAATGTATAGAAGGAGAAGGTGTTCATAAATATTGATGGTTAACATGTATCCCAGAGGAAGGTTGTGGATGAATTTTGTAAGACATTGGTATTCTTCAATTTTACGGGCCAATGTTATTTTAAAGGTGGACTGATCCAATACTTAATATTAGTGGGTTAAGGAAACTAGGTTTGTTATTTTAATAGTTGGAATTTCTATTTCGTGCATCATCAGGGTATACTTATTTTAACAATGAGATTCAATTTCTTCTATAATATGTACTTGTATTCTATCACCGTTGGCCATCAAAGGCCAACCATTTATCTTTATGTAGAGCTGTAGATACTCTATAGGTTTGATCTTCCTGCTTACCTCTCATTCAAAATTGTCTCATTCCAGTGAATCTATTAAATAGTGATAAGGGATTCTCCAAAACTAAACATGATAAAACTTCATTAACATAATGCAGATGGGATCCTAGTCCTTTATCATTCATCATTAGTGTCAATATGATTCATTATTCTCTATGAATGAGTGGAATTATAGAGCTACCACAGAGGTTATACATAAAGGAAAACTTCACTTTTTGAACACTTTGATTGACTTCAACCTAAGTTGGTGTGGTGCAGAAATTGCATTACAGTAATTCCATCATTGTTCTAGTATAGTGTCTTCACTCTATCTTTGCCTTATATTGAGGTGAGACAATATATGGTGGCTTTATCAAGGTAAAGGGAAACCTATTTTTACTCATGGAAATGGAAGAAAAATAGTGGTCGAAACATTATGAAGCATCACCCAATATTTAGTATTCCTTTAAGAATCCTTCGAGAAGGCTCTCATTCTTCAGGGGAAGTAGAGGTTGGGGTTTTTAATTGTATCTTAGTAGTTAGAGGCATTATAGGGTAGATTGTTAATGATTTTGGTAAGCATACTTACTATAAAGGTCATGGCCAATGTGCATACCAGGAGCCAGTGGATGAAAATAAGGGGTCATGGTAAGTATTAATATCCTGAGAATGGTAGCATGATAAATTAATTTTGTTCATTTAGTCGTCTATTTTTCCCTTTGTTTATTTTTTTAGGAACACGATCCTCTAATGGAACTCCCGATCAGTAGACATGCCACGAGACAATGGTGCAATAAGGTGTGTCGGTGATTGTGAGTTGTTCTCATGGCCAGTCAAAGTCATGTTCATCATTCCTACCATGTGATAGTATGTTCATGTATTGGAAGCATACAGATAGAGCCGGAGGTATTCATATGACCGTGGATGTCAAGGTCACTTTTTGACTTTTCCACTTTCAAGCCTGCAATAGTTCACATGTTTCCAAAATTCAGTATTAATTTCCACCATAAAAATTAGATACAAATAATTTCTTAATAACGGATCTAAAATTTATCATTATATTTTCACATCAAAAAACACATTTAATTCCATTTTTTAATCAGGTTCTAATTTTATAAATTTAACCAAAACTGCTATCAACTTATAAATTCAATTATAATGTGGGGAATTATCAATGAATAAAATTTAGAAAATGTTGAAAATTCTATCTAACATCATAGGGTTTAAGAGTTAATATGGTATATTTTATGTCCATACTATGTGGAATTGGAAGTGTGTAGAGGTGGATGGGTGATGGTTCCTTTTATAATTTAAGAGAATATCATTTTTGGGACATATAAATCCTTAATAAAAGGAGAGCACATGCTTCAAAAAAAATGGAAATAAAAATAAGAAAATAATAGATTTTGGTAGGGGTTGAGCTAAACAAATAATAAACAATAATTTTCCAAAAAAAAACAATTTTTCAAGTTATTTACTCTTATATTTTTAATTTTACAATTTTTTTCTGAGGTAAAGAATTTTTACCTAATAAATTTATTTTAAATTTATAAAAATAAAATGAGCATTATTTTATAATTTTAACCTAATGATTATAAATACTCTAATTTATAAAATAAAATTTCTATGTTTTTTGTAAAATTAAGTTCAACATTAGTGTATATAATGCATCAAAACATGTTTTTATAAAGAACTGTACCTTTTATCATAAGATTTATGTTTAGAATATAATTATCAATGCTACTAATTATATTTAAATTAAAATTTATATTATTATAAAAATTATTTTTTATTAACACTAAAATAATTTGAAAAACTACTTCCACTCTGTGAAAATTTTATTAAAATTAACAGACAAAAAATAGTTTTTGTTTAAACGTCACCAAAATTTTTAAAAATCATTAACATGGATTATATATATCAATATATTTTTAAATATATAGTTTAAATTGATAAAATATTTTATTTATAGTAAAAAAATTCAAAAACGTTTATTGAATTGTTTTATAACAATGTTATGAAAGTTACAGTATTGAGGAAATCAAATTTTTCCCTATATACCTAAAAACCAATTATTATAGATAAATCTTAAAATTTCGTACTAGAATAATTGTGAAATTATAAATCCAAAAAATATGTTTATATTATCCAATTTAGATTCTCAAATTTAAGAATTTATCTTTTAAATGAAAATAAAAAATATTAAAAAACCACTTTTATTGGAAAATTTCATTTTCATATATTAACTTTTCTTAATATTATTTAATATAAATTTATAATTTGAAATTTGTTAATATTTTAGTTTACATTTTTAATTTATAAATGTGTTAAATTTTACCGATTATGATAAAAAATCATTAATAAAAAAATTATTTATAAAAATAAATATTACATTATTAATAAATATGATTCTACATATTCTATTAAGTTTTAATTTTTTAATTTATAAATCTTAATTTTACTACTCCATTGATGTTAAAATATTTATATGAATTTTATATATTCATAATATAATATTTTTAAAATAATACTAAGAATTTTTCTATATGGAGGAAGAAACCTCTTTTTATTATGAAATTAAAGACCACTTTTTATCTTGGTAGAGTGACACCCATTACATAACCCAAAGGCTGAAGGAAAAGTTACCAATGAACATGCAGTGAATGCCTAGTGTAACACCATGTCTGCATCATCCTACCTACATCACCAGGGCTATGTCACTACTATCCAACATCATGCATTCATCATCGTCTTCATTATACATCCCCCCAAGGGGCATGTCAAGACTCGAACCCTAATCTTTGGGATGTAGTATTACAATATTTACCACTCGAGAACCACCCCAACTACCACAATAATATTACTAACATTTTTACATAACATATATATATTAAAATCAGATTTTTTTTTATTTAATTATGAGTTATAATTTTAAAAATTTACTAATTAAAAATACAAGAATTTTGTATGGATATTTGATATTTGAAAAATGAAAATATTTTCAATGACCATGTTTGTGATGAACATAATTATTACAACCTGAATTAATTAGTATATATATATATACTCAATAAATCATGCATTCCTTTCACTCTCACATTTCAAGGATTTGTTCTTATTTATTATTATAAATTTTTCATAATTCTTTATCCTTTCATGGTTAGATTCCCAAATAAATGTTTTTCTGGATATTTGTGATCCTCAAGGTTGAATATGATCCATGATATTTCTTAATTTTTATGATATTAATATTCTTTGTCTATTGTTCCTTGTTGACAAATTAATATTTAATAAATACAATTCATCCCTATTGAGTAATAACCAGTGGTGTGAAGTAATTTGTTTTATATTATTTTGTTATTAATGACTCAAATTTCACTGTATAATGTGTATTTAGGCTAGTTCATATCTTTTATGGAACATTTTATAATCATGTTTAAATCCATTATAATGAATATAAATCCATTATTTAAAAATATATATATAAATTATTATTATTATTAATATTATTATTATTATTACAATAATAATATTAGATTATAAAACATGGGACATTGCATTGTCCACCCATTAAATAAATTATTTCCTCAAAATTATAATTATCACATATGGAGATTTATTAAAATGTAATATAATTTATAGATATTAATTGGGATAAAATTTCTACAAATATGTCAACTTTTCAAACTTTTAAGAAATATACCTTTCCTCAGAATAGGCCTATCCATAATATTGATATTTTAGAAACTATTTAAAAAAAGGGTATACTATTATTTGGTACCAAGAATCATGTGATATATTTTTTCTCTAAAGGGTATTTATTATTATCCTTTCAAATTTTATCATAGTTTATTGTGAAATGTTCTTTCCTTACTCCATATAGTTTTACCTCTAATATGAGGGAACCAATCCCTCAATAAAAATTCTTTAAAAAATATCTAAAGGGAGGATAATATGATTTCCACAAGTCACATTCCTATAAAATAAAACAATTAAATATAATAATACCACTACAATATTTCTTTGAAAATCAATTCATTGAAGTGGGGATTAAACGATCTTAGAAAACCTCTTTAATATACTATACTTCCTAACATAAAATTACATCAAGACATTTAAAACTTGGATTGGAGGTATTTGTACCTTAAATATTATGATCAACTTTATGAGTAGTTTTTACTTAGGTGTTATATTTTTCTCTTGGTCTTAGAGGATATTGATTCTCATCATATTCAATATTATTTGGTTTAATGAATTTACTTGGATAATTAGCAATTTCACCACATATAAGACATTGAATTTTTAATTACTCCTCTACAAGAACTCTATTTTTTCATTCATGCTAACTAATATATTCATTTTCTCATTACTGTTTGATTCTCTATGAACTACTCATCTAAATGTAAATAATATTACAATCCCATTAGGTTTATCCCCTTGGTGCATATTTCAACATTTTTGGCATATAGGTTATTGGATATATCGTATTTAATCATCTTTAATTCCTGAATTTTTTGGAGACTTAATTCTTCTCTACTTTAGTATACTCAAGATTTCAACTATATTTACATTATAAATCATGTTTCAAGATATTTGGTTTGTAATATTCAACAAATTTCCTAGTATATCTATCATTCTAATGGAATTATCATTGATTAAATAATTTAATTTTCTCTAAAACCCAATTTTATCTTAGTTTCCTTTTAGTTACAAAAATTACTAAATCCAAAAGGGTTAACATAAGTGATGAACATTTAACATCGTAGCATGATTATCATAACCAATAACATAAAATATATTCAACATCATAATATTAGCTCATTATTCCTTTAGATCAAACAATTTGAATCTTGGTTTACTCATAGTAGCATTATGTTGGTTTGTCTAATACTTCTCTACCTAGTCACATAAAGTAACTAGAAAAATATGTAACACCCCGAGCTTCCATGATACCCTTCTCTTTCAATAATGCAATAGCTTGCATTGTACGCAAGTTTGAGATTCTAACACACTGCGACCAATCAAAGTAGCAGTTATGAACAGTAATACCAACTTTTTGAAATTATATAAATTTTATATTTCAAAATTTACTTCATTTTTGTATTCTTAATATCGAAATTATCCTATGTTTAATTTTTTGTAATTTTCTGAGAACATCCAATTTTTTATGAATAGAGAAAAATACTAAAAACAACTTTTTTAATAAAAATAATTTATAGTGATAAATTATACTATTGAGTGGTTTTAAAGATTAATTAGAATATATTTTTACCATTTTATCCAATGGTGGCCATTATAATTAATTTCACTTCGAAATTGGACATAAACAATTGTCAATCTATTGATATATATTATTTCTTAAAAACAAGCTATTGGTTGTGACAGTGGGAATTTATTATAAAATTAATTAATGAAACTTATATGATTGGAATTTTGTAAAATAGACATCATTTTTTAATTCAGAATATCAATTATAGCTTAGTGTGAAATTTTGGCATTGTTCTGAAAAACTTTATTTTTTGATGAATAGTGAAACCACTAAGTGGTAGTGAAAAAATTGATTTTTTGTTTAAATGAAACATTATCAATTCTGTGATTTGATTTTCAGAAATCCGACATACATGGTTGTCATTAGGAAGTAAAATGTGGTTCAATGGGATTAAAATAATTTTTTGGTGAATAGTAACTTTTAAGTTTAATTAATCATGATTAAAGGTAATTAGTGTAATTTAAGGTATAGATAATATTATAATAATATGAAATGACCTTTACACTTGTCCTACCCCTATTGTATAAGTCATGGCCGACCGATACAATCCATGGGTCAACTTGGGGACCCAATGGAGCCACTTTGGTAGGAAAATGACATAAAAAACTTTTTATTTAATGTTAAAATAAAAATGTCACAAACATGAGTTGTTTTACTAAAACAGTTTCTAAATGGGGTTATACAAGTCATATTTTTGGATATAAATATTCATTAGAAAGATAAAATGATTTTCTACATCATGGGAGTTTTTTATAATTTTTAGACATTAAATAAATTAAATTATTTATCACACCATGATGATGCAGCGATTACCTCATTAATTAACTATTTAAATAAAATAAAAAGATAATGTAAAATCTAAGACATACACTTTTCAAAAACCTATTGGATGAGTATATTTAGAACCCTTATTGCCTTATCCTCTAAATATATAAGTCTGGGACCTTTAAAATCTGAAACTCATTTTATAATAAAGTAACATTTCATTACTTTCCAAGAGTGCCCCTCCTCTCCTCTTATAAAAGGCCCCCACCACTACCACCTTATTCACACCTTCCAAGCCATTTGGATCGGCCAACCTCTTCCCAAATACTCTATCAACTTCCCTCTCTTACTCCTATAAGCCTCACTTGGGGTACAATTCTTCCCAAGAAAGCCTTCTGCTCAAATCAAAAAAAAAGTTACCCATTTTTAAAGTAATGTCTTCTCTTATGTTATTTTGTTTCATTTTGCTTCTCCAACCCCTTAAACTATTTTTATTCCTTCATTTTCTAAATACACAAGTATAATTAATATAATAGGATGTTTTTATAGGAATTATTTGATTTACACTTACACACACCTTCGTCCAATGGTTAAATAACATACTGTTTCTATGGTTGGTGAATTTCTGCCTCACGAAACGATGATTGTTCAATCTTCTTTTCACACCTCTCATGGTGGCCATTATGATGACACTATTTTTATATATGATATATATTATGTTTTTGTTTTCCTTATGATTCTGTATTTTTCATTTATGGAATACCATTATGATTTCAATTATGGGTAAACACGATAATTTCATTTGAGGAAGTGCGGACTACAGCCCCCTCAAAGTGATTTGAATTGTTAATTCCATATGTGGGGTGTATAAAGGATGGAGTAAATGGTATTATACATTATATTATACTGGAATTATATTATACCTTTATATAACTATAATTTAATTCCATTAAATGTGAAATAGAAATGATAGTAGCATTCATGCGTACGTACGGCTTACCGTCTCCATGAACGGTGCATTCCATTTCTTACCTCTAAATGTTACGTAATACATAATGTTCATAACATGGTAATAAGTGATATAAAAGGAATAATGAACTTGAAAAAGGTTCTTAAGAAGGTATAGATTAACTCTAGTTTATTATTCAATAGGTTAAAGAGCGGTCGATTCAAGTCGGACACGAGGTAAGTGGACTTCTTAACCCAATTTCTATTCTTTGGGTTAATCTCCTACTTTCAAATTATGTCATGATATTATTATTTCCTATCTTGTATTTGTACTTTATTTTTGTATACTTATAGTGAATACACATAATAGATTTATTTTATTTAAAAAAATGATCTTTCTAAGGGACATCGTCTCAATCTCTTTTCATTGATGCATATTTTTTTTTATACACAACTTTCTTTTATACGGTGTATAAAGCCCTTTGACTTTTATGTTTATTCAAAAGGAATATTTTTTATATTAATCTTTTTTCTAAAAGACAAAATGGAATGTTTTTTTATCGTACGTATGTGGCGAAAATGACTTCTCCGCCCCCGTGACCATTATTTGAGTTTCGGCTTCCTCTACAAGCCATAACTTTTTTTAAAAATGAAAAATAAATATAAAGTTTTAATTTTATTTTATTTTGGTATTGAAACTGGTTTTGAAAGTGTTTTTATTATATCAATGTGTTGTATTGATATCTTGTGATTGAAATGTGGAATTGTTATGTTTCCTTTATGCATATTTTATGTGATATGATTATGTTATGGTTTATGATATGTTTAAACCTATTCATATGAGGAATGCATTGGACTTAATAAGTGACTGGTGGAGCCCGATATAGCTCCTCGATGCATCGGCTGGTCTCATGAGACAAACTAGTGTCTTGGCACGAGGCCTTGACAAAATCATATTTTTAGACTTGTCATGAGGCCTTGGCTACGTGGTTATGATAGTCTGGCATTATGCATTCCATCATTATGAAAGTGGTTATTGATGTTGCATGTGATTATTCGACTAGTAGAATATCCATGTGAATATGTAAACAGCATTATTTCATTTTACTTTTTCTATATTATGCTAAAGTTAATGTTTAAAAGGCTTTTGTTTAGTTATACATTGCCTTAAATGTTTATGTTTATTTTTGAAAGCTTCTGATATATTTTTATCCTTACTGAGTATCTGAGATCACCCCTTTCAATGTTGTAATTTTTCCAGGATGTGAAGAAGTATTTTATGAATAACTTGAAGGGATAATATAAGGGGATACGAAGACAAGATTTTGTAGTAGTTTTCTATTACTTTATGATGTAATGTAAAACTTATGAATGTATCTATTGTTTCCAAGGCTACTAAACTAATCGGTCTTTCGAGACTTGATCTTTGTGATCATGCCAATGTTACGCAATAACGCACCAAATCTGGGTAACTGGGGTCGGGGAATTACAGTTGGTATCAGAGGAAGTTTAGTACTATCCTTGGAAGCTAGATTTAGATAAACTCTGATTAGAGAGCATATCCCGAAGATAGAACTTGAGGATTAGTATAAAATAACTTCCTAGAATTTTGGTATTATAGAGATTTTTTGAGTTTTCCTAGAAATACATCCCTGTCTAGATACAATAAGGTATAGGAGGATCTGGAACAGATGTACCTGGGGGTAAAACCCGAAAACACCGCTTTGAGCTAGACTCGAACGGGAACTGGTGCACAACAACGGGCCTTACTGCACTCTTGGTTACGACACACCCAGGGGATATGCTTAAGATAATTCTCATTTTCATTACAAACCACTATGAAGGGTTATGAGTATATAATGCCTCAAAGAAAACATTTTTATGATTATGTATTATATCCATAAATAGCTCAATTTATGTTAAGTATTTTACAATTATGGAAATATGTATTTTGATTCATAAACTAATCTAGTTTATGCCATTGTTTAGAAATGGCGCCTAGTGGAAGGAATGGAAACCGTATCAATGCACGCACTCCGTGTAGGGATTTCCCTCCTACTCAAGATAATTTTTGTGGATCTGGAGATACAACTGGTGCTGATCAACTTATTACCGTACTGGGACAACTCACTCAGGTTATGAATAATAAGAATACTCGTATGGAGCACCCTGATCCGCAACATGGGGGATCAATGTTAGACCGCTTCATGAGGAACAAACCACCAACATTTAATGGGGGTAAAAATCCATTAGTAGATGAGAAATGGATAAACTCTTTAGAGAAAATATTCCACGCCTTGGGGAGTAGCGAAAGGGAGAAGGTTGTCATGGCAGTCTACTGCCTCAGTGGAGATGCCGATCAATGGTGGTCGCTGATTCAAACCAAAAAGGAAGATGGAGAAGTATCAAGTATGGAATGGAGGGAGTTTAATGAAATTTTCATAGAAAAATACTTTCCACATGACCATCGAGCCGATATGGAAAGGCAATTTCTAAGTCTGAGGCAGAAGGAGGATGAGAATGTCGCAAAGTATGAGGCTAACTTTACAAGGTTAGCGAGGCATGCTGCAGATTATATACATAACCCAAGAAGTAAGATTGATCGTTTCTTTGATGGGTTAAAACCATTTCTCCATCGAGCATTAGTATCACAATCTTTTTCATCGTACGAAGATATTGTCTCATGTGCTATCAAGACAGAAAAGGGATTCTCTAAGCCTTATGACAACAAAGTAAAGCAAGAGAAGAAGAGAACGCTGGAACAAGAGACGGATAAAGGAAA
Organism: Viscum album; assembly: GCA_963277665.1. Taxonomy (NCBI): domain Eukaryota; kingdom Viridiplantae; phylum Streptophyta; class Magnoliopsida; order Santalales; family Viscaceae; genus Viscum; species Viscum album. Next base: position 497,667,772 of record OY728148.1, on the reverse strand, counting down.
AAAGGGAAAGAAGGATTTTCCATTATGTGATAATTGTTGGAAGAATCACCCAGGTGCTTGCCTAAAAGGAATGGGAGTTTGTTATAAATGTGGAGAAAAAGGTCACCAGGATCGTGATTTCAAGGGAAAGAAAGAGGCTATCAATGTTGAATGCTAAAATTGTAGAGAAATGGGGCATTATGCAAATGAATGTCTTAAGCGTCAGGGAAACATACCTATGAAAAGGCCAAGGGATCAAGGAAAATCTTATGTTGTTACTACAGTTGAAGTGGAATAATTAATGTATTCGTGCTTTTGGACTCAAGGATTATATTCTGGTTATAAGAATAATGTGTTATATATAAGGATTGTACTGCAGTACTTTTTGATTTCATTAAGGTTTTAATATGATGAAGGTAATCATATTTTTAGTATGTAACAATAAGAGATACTTTACTTTGTTTGGGGAATCTAATGTTACAATTGATTTTGGAATTTAAGGACCTTTTAGAGAAAGTCTGGACTGAGGTATTATGGATAACTATAAAGGTTGGGGGATAACCCGTCGCGTCGGACAAAGTTGTAGGAATCGAACCCACAACCATAGTGCGAAAGGACTTTATTACCTACCACTAGCCTACAGGAACTCCCTGGTTATTACAAAAACGTTTTCCGATTCTAAATGGTATGTGTTAATATTTTGAACCTTATACAATTATGATAAATAGAATATTTTTGAGTTCTATTACCTTTTAGAGTGAAATATGGGTTTGTGGTAAACATTTATTAATGAATGAAATTCTACATGACAAGTAAGTATATTTCCTTACTTTCTTAGTAAATATCCTAAATAAATCCCTCTACTTTATGAAAGGTAACTTAAAACAAAAATGTTGTCGGTTAACTTTTACAATTGGGGAATCAATGACCGTTTAACCAATCACAAGTTTGGGATTTTATTGTAGTTAACTTTCTCCTAATCCTGTTTTATACAACTCTCCATCAAACCTTGATGGTTTTTTTTCCTCTATATCCATATTTTCATAGAATCCTAGTATAGAATATCTTGGGTGACCTTTGTACTTCTCTTTCTTTCTTTTAATGTTATATTTTTATTAACCTTATTTCTGGTATGGGTTTTCCACAAAAGTATTTTCTATTTTCAGCCATTTATTTTCAAAGAAAAATTTCAAATTGCGAGGACGCAATTTATTGAAGGAGGGGAGAATGTAACACTCCAAGCTTCCATGATACGCTTCTCTTTCAATAATTTAACAGCTTGCATTGTACGCAAGTTCGAGATTCTAACACACCGCGACCAATCAAAGTAGCAATTATGAATAGTAATACCCACTTTTTGAAATTATATAAATTTTATATTTCAAAATGGACTTCATTTTTGTATTTGTACTATCGAAATTATCCTAAGTTGAATTTTTTTAAGTTTCTGAAAACTTCCAATTTTTTTGAATAGTGAAAAATACTAAAATACAACTTTTTTAACCAAAATTTTTTATAGTAATAAATTATACTATTGAGTGGTTATAAACTGTAATTAGAATATATTTTTACCTTTTTATCCAATGGTGGTCGTCATAATTAATTTCACATTGAAATTGGACATAAACAATTGTCAATCTTTTGATATATATTGTTTCTTAAAAACAACCTATTTTTTGTGACAGTGGGAATTAATTATAAAATTAATTAATGAAACTTATATGTTTGGAATTTTTTAAAATATACATAATTTTTGAATTCGGAATATCAATTATAGCTTGGGTAAAATTTTGGCATTGTTCTGAAAAACATCTTTTTTTGATTAATAGTGAAACCAATAAGTGGTAGTTAAAAAACTGATTTCTTGTTTAAATAAAACATTACCACTTCTGTGATTTTATTTTTGAAAATCCGACATACATGGTTTTCATTAGGATGTAAAATGTGGTTCAATGGGATTAAAATAATTTTTTGGTGAATAGTAACTTTTAAGTTTTATTAATCGCAATTAAAGGTAATTAGTGTTATTTAAGGTAATGATAATGTTATAATAATATAAAATGACCATTACACTTGTCCTACCCCTATTGGATGAGTCCTGGCCAACCAATAAAATCCATGGGTCAACTTGGGGACACCATGGAGCCACTTTGGTAGGAAAATGACATTAAAAACTTTTTATTTAATGTTAAAATTAAAATGTCACAAACATGAGTTGTTTTACTAAAACAATTTCTAAATGGGGTTATACAAGTCATATTTTTGACTATAAATATTCATTATAAATATAAAACTATTTCCTACATTATGATTATTTTTTATAATTTTTAGACATTAAATAAATTAAATTATTTATGACACAATGATGATGCAGCGATTACCTCATTAATTAATGATTTAAATAAAATAAAAAGATAATGTAAAATATAAGACTTACACTTCTAAAAACCCTATTTGATGTGTATATTTAGAACCCTTATCACCTTAGTCTCTAAATATATAATTTTGGGACCTTTAAAATCCGAAACTCCTTATATAATAAAGTAAAATTTCATTACGTTCCAAGAGTGCCCCTCCTCTCCTCTTATAAAAGGCCCCCACCACTACCACCTTATTCACACCTTCCAAGACATTTGGATCAGCCAACCTCTGCCCAAATACTCTCTCAACTTCCCTCTCTTAATCCTAGAAGCCTCACTTTGGGTAGAATTCTTCCCAAGGAATCCTTTTGCTCAAATCAAAAAAAGAGTTACCCGATTTTAAGGTAATGTCTTCTCTTAAGTTATTTTGTTTCATTTTGCTTCTCCAACCCCTTAAACTATTTTTATTCCTTTATTTCATAACAAAACCAGTATCTTTAATATACTAGGATGTTGTTACAAGAATTATTTGATTTACACTTACACACACCTTCGTCCAATGGTTAAAGAACATACTGTTTCTGTGGTTGGCGAATTTCTGCCTCACGAAACGATGATTGTTCAATCTTCTTTTAACACCTCTCATGGTGGCCATTATGATGACACTATTTTTATATATGATATATATTATGTTTTTTTATCCTTATTATTCTTTATTTTTCATTTATGGCATACCTTTATGATTTCCATTATGGGTAAACGCGATAATTTCATTTGAGGAAGTGCAGACTACCGCCCCATCAAAGTGATTTGAATCGTTAATTCCATATGTGGGATGTATAAAGGATGGAGTAAATGGTATTATACATTATATTATACTGGAAGTATAATATACCTTTATATAATTATAATTTCATTCCATTGAATAATAAATAGAAATTAAAGTAGCATTCATGCGTACGTACGGCTTACCCTCTCCATGAATGGTGCATTTCATTTCTTACCTCTAAATGTTATTTAATATTATAAATTCATGTATATACTGGATATATATGATATATATGATATCTAAATCATGAAAATAATTCTGGATATAATGGATATTTCACCACATGAACAACTTGTAATTATAAGAAGGTTATTTTTGACTCAAGTACCTAAGATCGACAAAACAACCGTTATTAACTTAAATAATTACACAATGTTCATAACATGGTAATAAGTGATATAAAAGGAATAATGAACTTGAAAAAGGTTCTTAAGCAGGTACATATTAACTCTAGTTTATTATTCAGGAGGTTAAAGAGCGGTCGAGTCAAGTCGGACACGAGGTAAGGGAACTTTTTAACCTAATTTCTATTCTTTGGGTTAATCTCCTACTTTCAAATTATGTCATGATATTATTATGTCCTATCTTGTATTTGTACTTTCATTATGTATAATTATAGTGAATACACATAATAGATTTATATTATTTAAAAAAATGATCTTTCTAAGGGACTTCTCCTCAATATCTTTTCATTGATGCATATTTTATTTTATACACAACTTTCTTTTATAAGGTGTATAAAGCCCTTTGACTTTTACGTTTATTCAAAAGGAATATTTTTTATACGGAGCATTTTACTAAAATACAAAAGGGAATATATTTTTTTGTCATACGTATGCGATGACAATGACTTCTCCGCCGCCGTGGCCATTATTTGAGTTTTGGCTTCCTCTACAAGACATAAATTTTTTAAATGAAAAATAAATATCAAGTTTTAATTTTATTTTATTTTTCTATTGAAATTGGTTTTTAAAGTGTTTTTATTATATCAATGTGTTGTATTGATATCTTGTGATTAAAATGTAGAATTTTTATGTTTCCCTTATGCATATTTTATGTCATATGATTATGTTATGGTTTATGATATGTTTAAACCTGTTAATATGAGGAATGCATTGGACTTAATAAGTGACGGGTGGAGACCTCTATAGCTCCTCGATGCATCGGCAGGTCCCATGAGACAAACTACTGTCCTGGCACGAGGCCTTGACAAAATCATATTTGTAGTCTTGGCATGAGGCCTTGGCTTTGTGGTTATGATAGTCTGGCATTATGCATTCCATCATTATGAAAGTGGTTATTGATGTTGCATGTGATTATTCGACCAGTAGAATATCCATGTGAATATGTAAATGGAATTATTTCATATTACCTTTTCCATATTATGCTGAAGTTCATGTTTAAAAGGCTTTTGTTTAGTTATACATTGCCTTAAATGTTTATGTTTGTTTATGAAAGCTTCCGCTATATTTTTATCCTTACTGAGCATCTGAGCTCACCCCTTTTAATTTTTTAATTTTTTCAGGATGTGAAGAAGTATTTTATGAATGACCTGAAGGGATAATATGAGGGGATATGAAGACAAGATGTTGTTGTAGTTTTGTATTACTTTATGATGTAATGTAAAATTTATGAATGTATCTAGTGTTTCCAAGGATACTAAACTAATCGGTCTTTCAAGACTTGATCTTTGTGATCATGCCAATGTTATGAAATAACACACCGAATCTGGGTAACTGGGGTCAGGGCGTTACAAAATAAATCAGTTAAAATGGTTCTTAAAGAACATACAATTAGCCTATGCATATCCCTCATGCGTGTCTAGATAGATTTGTAGTTAGGCCACTATTTTGTTCACCAAGTTAAGGTTAGAATAATACCAAACATTCCTCATTAAGAGTTATTACCCTAAGATAAAATTGTTACAGATCCTTTATCAACTTTACAATATGAAAATAAGGATATTATTTCAAGAAAAACACACACAATCTCTAATTTAAAAAAAAATGTTGTTCTTCTATACATATTATTATACCTTATTCCTATCCAATGGGTTTTAACTAAGGTCATTTGAATCTAATATTCAAAAGTAACTAGACCTTCTTTTGATACCCACTATTGTGGCACAATACTTAAACACGCATTATTTCATAATTCAAAACATTATTTTCCAAAAAAATATAATCCAATGATCAAGAGTTCTAGTTTCTTTGGAAGATTAGACATATAAATACATCATCTTAAAAATAAAAACATCATCTATATTTAATACTCTAAATAATGATACTGACACTCAAAATGTTCTAAAACTACAGAGTATATAATATGGAAAATGAATAAGTAAAATAGTGTTCTAGAAATCTTGGTAAGAGAAAAAACATTGAACTAAAGCATAACCTGATTGTCAGGAGGCATAACATGATATAATAGTGTGTATTTTCATAGTTATGGATACATGGGATTAGGTAATGATTTTATAATATCATAAAAATGTGGAAGAAATATAAAACATGATATCATAAACATAAGTTATGGGTCACTCCTAAGACAATCATCATAAATTGGAAAAACATACCCTAGTGGATTAGGTTCACTCCCTAATCCCTGAGATAAAATATCATGCCATATAAAGCTTTACCTGGGGCATAGAATGGATATATAATTTTTTTTCCCATAACATAAATAAAAATCAAACATATATATTCCACATGAGGAAAATAACCCATATATAAATCATAAGCGCGATCATACTCATGAGAAGGAAGTGGGTTTCATAATTCTAATTCAAGGCATAATGAAAGGCTAATTCAGAACGATTTTCTATAGGATAAGGAATTAAATAATTTTTGTAATTTTATAATTGAGAAAGAGACATATATCATGAATATGTAGTTCAATTTTAGAAATTCATTAGATGGTTCTAGGAGGGGAATGAATAAAAATAAACCATTTGAGTGATGAAATGTAAAATAACTATAGTATATTTTTAAGGAATGAAGGAAAATATTATTTTCCATAAGACTATAATTGATCTAATGGGTTTATCCATAATATAATTATGGTTTTCAAAATCTATTGATGGATAAAGAAAATTCCATGGGGTGATATTTAACATGAGATAATAAATATGAAGGTTCAATAAAAAAGGTTTATTTAAAAGTGGGAATTAAAAAGAGAGCTAAAATATTTTATAGACCCATAAGTGAAAAAGAACTAGCTAAATATTTAAAGGAAATATTCAAAAAAATCATATTAGGTACATGATAATAATGTTGTATAAAAGGTAAAAAAAATAAAGAGAATAAGTAATTAGAATCTCATAAGGGAGAAACAAATTATCTTTTTTATGTTTTAAAATTACTTTTGTTTATATCCCACATAATTTAAAAATAAGAAAAATTGATTTTGAAATTATTATATTCTAAATATGAAGTTATTATGGGATAAAACATAATTAAATTTCCATGATAAAAGGACAACATTTTTGGGAAGGAAAATTATAAAAAAGGAGGGAAAATCGACATTTAATGGGATGTGAATTAATCTGACCATAGTTTCATTTTCAAGTATGTTAAAAAAGGAAATGTTTGGTCTTCACACTCATCAATGACGGTGTTTTTTTTTAATGTTCTAATGTGTGGTTGTCACTACTTCATTAGATCTTCTTCTTCCTGGATTTTGTTTTTCTATTTTCCCCGACGCTAGTTGTTTCTTGGTGTACAAGGCAACGATGATCTCTAGTGGTGTTTTTTTGCTCCTCCTAGCAGTCTTGGTGTTCAACTGAAACTCTACTCTAGTTTTATATTCCAATGCTCCTCTCCAAGTCAGTCTGGTGTGTTGGTTCTGTTGGAGGCTTTGGGATGTGTTGTTCATAAAATCATCCATGGTCATGAGGTGTAAGCAGATCTTGGATCCAGTTTAGGTGATGTATTTTCTCGACTCAAGGTGTGATCCGGTTGATCACTCAGTCATAGGATCTTTCATTCGACTTTAATTTCAGAAGCATAAAATGTTGAGTGTGGCCACTTGAGGTATGGTTATGGTTGTTTGAATTTCAAATTTCAAATGGTGATTGTATATTAAACTGTGTAATGTGTGTTTTGTATTGGTGTTACTTATTGGTGGAGGTTGTTCTAGAAGTTCCCACTTACCCTCAAAGTGGCTTCTCAATAAAATAAAAATAATGGATTGTGGTCAAGTAGGTTTAAAATTAAAAAATAAGAAATATTTCAATAAAAAGTGATCTATCAAGATAAAAATATGTTATAACATAAGAAATTAAATTCAAAACTAAAGCTGAACTAATATAACTTAATAAAGAAAATTTAGATACGAAATACACTAATATATTAGGTAATACATCAATAGTATCCTACAAAATGTAAGGTTATTAATTAATTAAATTTATAAATTTCAAAAATAATTTATTCTACTAATATTAAATGTAGAAATATTTACACCATAAAAATGAATATTGGTGGGTAATATCAAAGCATGACCCAATGAAGTGTGGTAGAGATGGAAGCCCTTACATCATGTTTGAAAGTGAACTGCATGTACACTTAAGATCATGATTCATCAAAATAAAATTATTAAAAAGTTTCCTATGAAACATATCTATATATATTTCTTTTTCTATGGTCTATTTATCATCATTGGTTGACAATTTGTTACATTGATTATAATTATGTCATTTATGATAAGTTCTTCAGTAAATTTGATGTAAACATTAATGAAATGTTGACCAATGTTAAAGTGTTAAAAATATTTTTATAATATTTGTAACATTAAAAACTTTTGTCTTTTGTTATTCCAAAATCACATAATTTATACAGGAAATTAGTTTTTCCTTGAATGTAGTCAATTAAAATATTTACTTTGTTATGACCTTTTTAGCAGTTAAATTTACTATAATTGATTGTTGTTTCTATTAATTATGACATTTATAATATTTTCATTATATAAAGTTATTGGTTTAGTGAGAAAACATTATATAAATTATATACATGTTTTCATCCACAAAATTTAGTTGGTATGGAAAATGAAATGGAAACATCATCATGTGATGGTGGTAATCTGTATGTACACACAGATAATGGTCTTGTTTTTTGATAAAATAAAAGGAAGGAAGAAAATAATGTGTCTTATAATTTAAGTGTAATTTAAAAATTATAAATAAAATATTGTCTTATTAAATATCATTTTCAACTATCCAGTAATGGTGGTGATGGAAAATATATCACGTTATTAATAAGGTGTTAATTTGTACACACACATGATGATGTTTTTATTTTTCAAAATGATATTAAAAGAAGGTATAAATAAGTGTTTCATTATTATAACATCATAACATAATTTTAATAATAATTTTTTAACATAATATGATGTATAAAAGAAGTTTTGGGTGGTGTAAGTAGAAAAGAATTAATAAGTTTTAGTGGAAAGTATTAATTATCACTTTGGATGTTCCCCTTTTCTCACCAACTTAAGGCATCATAGATTTTTATTTTGGAAACATAAAGCTTATATGAAGTTTTTATAGGGTTTAAGAGATAAGGGGGGGTTTATATAATACTAATAGTATTTGGATTTGTTTAGAGGTATAAGGATGGTAATTCCTTTTAAAATTGAAGAGGATGGCCTTTTTGGCACAAATATCTCTTTAATTAAAATCTATCACATGTTTCACATGGAATGAATATAAAAATAAGAAAATAATATAATTTTGGAAGTATTGCGGTTTTTAAATCCTTAACCACACTTTTCCACACATGTTGTAAACATTTTTTTAATTAACTTACTCTTAGATATTTACTTTTACCATTTTGAGTTCGTACTATGGTAAATAATTTTTACCTAAGTAATTTATTTTAAATGCATAAAAATAAAATGAGAATTATAATATAATTTGAAAAAAGAATTAAAAATATGAAATCCAATTTAGAAAATAATATTTCTCCATGCAAGGAAAATTTCTTACAACATTAGCGTATGTATTGGGGAAAACACCATTTTTTGGAAAAAAATCACTTTTACCATAAGATTTTTGTTGAGGATAAAATCGTCAATGTTATTGATTATATTGATCTTCAAAGAAATATTATTATTAAAATAATAGTTAATTAACATTATACTAATTTAAAGACATAATTTCATCCTTTGAACATTTTATTAAGAGAAACAAATGAATGATAGTTTTCGTTAAAACATTACCAAAATTTTCAAAAATGTTAAGCATGGGTTATATATGTAATTAATAAATATTAAAATAATTTGGTTAACTTTATAAAATATATTTTTTTTATAAAAAGGTATTAAAACATATTCACTCCATTATTGTATAAAAATAAAATAAAAGTTGTAGTATTAATGAAACTTTTATTTTTCACTATTTAACTACAAATCAGTTATTCTAGAAAAATATAAAACATTCATGATCATATAGTTTCAATATTATAAATTAAAAATTAAATTTATATTTATCTAATTAATATTATAATATTTAAAAATTTATCTTTTAGATGAAAATAATAAATATAAATAAATCTTCTTGTATTGGAAAATAACTTTTTAAATCATTATGTTTTCTTAATATAATTCTATGTAAATTTATAATTTAAATGTTGTTAATATTTTAGTTCTCGTATAATATTTTAATGATTTTCAATTTAATCTATTACCATATAAAATACAGTAATTAACAAAATTTTACTTTCAATAAAATATTACTTTGAAACCAAAAATGATTTAAAAAATAATATCAAAAATAATTATTTATATTCTAATATTTATTTTAACTACTACACCGACATTAAAAACATTATTTTAATTTTATTTATACATCATATCATATTTTAACAATAATAGTAGTAATAATATTTATAGATAACACATACATATATATATATATAATATTATAATATCGTATTTTTTCATTTTGAGTTATATTATTTTAAAATTACTACTTAGAAATACATGAATTTACCCTCCTTTTTAATATATGACCAACTACCATATTTTCTATGACCATATTTTCAATGAGCATAATTATAAGAAAATTCATATATATAGACTTACTAAATAATTATTTCATTCCACTCTAACTTTGCAAGGCATGATCCTTATTTCATTTTATAAATTTTGAACATTTGTTTATCCTTTAGTGGTTCTCTTCCTTACTATATATTTTTCTGGATATTAGTAAGCCTCATATTCGAATATTATCTGGAATATTTTCTAGTAATGAATATTTTATTATTTCCTATCTATTTCCCCTATTTATTTATGCACTTTTAATGGAGTTACTTCATCCATGGTGATTAATAATCCATTGTGTGTAGTAATTAGTTTAATATTATTTTTTGGAAATGTCCCACCTGTAAATGAAAAAGTCTATTTAGTATGATTTATATCTTATAGGCCAAATTTTCTAATCTTGTTTCAATCCTTTTGAAAGAATAAAGAAAAATTATACAAAATTTTTAACATTAATAATAGTAATAATAATAATTATTATACTAACAATACTAATAATAATAATAATGGCACCTAAAATAAGGGGAGTTACATGAGTTATTTCTTTATCTATAATGGTATTTATTGATCTCATCCTCCATTGTTCTAATTCTATTCTTCTCAATTTAGGTTTAATATGATGATTTCAATAAAAGGTGGTGAAATTTTTATTTCTTTCATGTTGGTTTTTCTAAAATGTTATAGAGGATGTCCTTTAAGGATATTTTCCTTCTTTAGTTCATTGATTAAATGAACATACATCATTTCATGGATATTTTTGTATGAAAGTAAAATAATTTAATGATTTAATTGGTGGTGTGTGTTATATATTTAGATCAATGTAATTTTGGGGGTGTGACCAGGATGGTCGTAACCCTATTTTTCAAAGATAAAGAAACCATTAGATGCTTAGTGAGATTTTAGAAAATATTTATGGTTTATATTAAATTTATTAATTAACTATAATTTCTATAACCAATTTTTATATATTTTTCAACATGATATATGGTATTGGATTGATTAGCAGTGGCTAGATGAGTAGTGAAAATCTATATTATATTTAATAAAGACTTTGTGTGTGTAGGAAAATCTACCAAGCTGAAGAATTAAGTGGAGTTATCTTCATTAATGGTATGTGGTATTTAGTAAGTTCCCTTTAGTGTTAATAAAAATTTTTATGTTTCATTTTATATTTGGTATCACCACTGAGGGTGATAAACTTGATTTAAGAAAAACAATTATTTAAAATGAAATTCCATGTGAAACATAATAATGTGTCATGGACACTGGGGTCCTTGTAACTGGCTTTATTTCCTCAGTTGATAATGTTCATAGCCTTTATTATTATTTAGTATGTATTGGGAAATTCAACCCTATGAATTGTTTCAATTAAATTTTCTGAATCCCTATGAATGGTTTCAATTAAATTTTGTGAATTTGATGCATTGGCATTAATACTATGATCTCTTGAACACCTCCAAGTATAGTTTAGTGAAAATAAAATATGAATAACCTAGGGGATATCCATTTAAAACCTAAGATATAACTTTAATCATTTAGACTCAGGAGCTAGTTGGGTGGTCTTCTTCCCCAATTAAGACAAGGTGATCTTGGTGGGCAAACATAATCTAAAAAATCAATGGGTTTTGAATTTTGACCAACCTATAGTGGTTTGGAAATTGGATGTGTTTGAGGCTATCATCCTTGTGCTACATTCCTAGGATTCAAGTGAGGCCTTATTGACTATTAATTATATCGAGATATGTCATGTCCTCTAGTGTTGGGTATTGACCCAAGTGATGTCTTTGAAATAAGAGTACCTATGAATGGTTACTTAGTTATGATTAGACTAAGGGGACCATAGTTTGTCCACTAGTGCGATGATGAATCGAGTAAAGGATGTGTACAAAAATGGATAGTGATGATCACAGGTGTAACCTTAGAAACAAGATCTATGTTTTGACCTATTTAAAATTGTGAAAATTTAGGGTCTCTTAGGATCATGATCATTGTTTTCATCAAATGTTTGGAATATGGAAATTATTTTTTATGTTATATATGTAAATTTATGGTTGATATGGTTAAATTACTTGGGGTCTAGAAAACACTCTTGAAGTGCTTATGATATTTTGGGTTTCCTTGGACAACCTTCAGGGGTCCAAATGATTATACATGTGGGACCCACATTTATTTGGATCAAGAATATTATTATTGTGTTGGTAAGTCGTAAATTATACATGTTAACCAAAAGGGGGTCTTATGGTGGGGGGTTGTAGTATATTATCATACAAGGGATAGTAATTTAATGAGTTATGGTTCATCTCTCTATATATCAGGTACATGAAAACACATGTTATGTGATATTTTAGTGGGGTATCATGGATGGGTTTTGTAGCCTATAATATCCTTGGGCCTCCTCCCTTCTAAGGCATGGTTAATCATGTATGTCGAGGTGAATTTATCCCTTGATCTGTTATTACTGTATACCAGGGTGGGTTGGACCATGCGTTATAATATTGTTTGGAATGGTCTATATGGTGTTCTTAGAGACACCGTGGAAATTAATGAAGTGGTTATGTTCAGTTCTTTATATTTCATAGGAATTTATGGTGACTATATTTTATACCCATTGGGCGGGTAGCGTTGATATGGTTGGTCAGGTTTTACGATGTGCTCAGAGCCACTCTATCACTGGTCGAAGCTGTTAAAACTAGCCTTTAGTGTCACTTGAGAAACCAAGGGACATTAGTTTTTATTTATTTATATATACTAGTATATTTATTATTGTTTATGTCACATGAAAATATACATCATTTACTGGTTATGTATGAGACCATTTTGGTGGATCCCTACTAAGTTTCACTCACACCCTGCTCAGATGGACATGGAAATTGGGTACCCAGGAAGACATCACTGATTGTAGGATTGGTTTGGGTATAGTCCCATAATGATATCTTTTAGCTAAAAGGATTGGGAAATTTCTATAAGTCAGGATTAGTTGTGGATCCAGGATTTTCATGGAGCATCATTTGTATTTTATTTATTTTATTTACTCTACATATATGACTTGTATAGTAAGAAATCAGTATTGTATATGGGTATTCAATATTTCAATGTGTTACATAATGCTTTTTTATTTATTATTACAATGTTCTATAATATGTGTCATTATTGTTTATTTTATGGTTATTTTTTCCCTTATATGGGGGGTATAGTCTCCCTACAGTACTACCTTAGGCCCCCACTGCTAGTTAAAAGCCTCTAGCGTACAGGGAGGTGTGCCTTAGGTCATGTAGTGCCACAAATCAGGTTACTGTTGGTAGTGTTTCAGTGTAAGATGTTATAGAAATAATTGAAATATCTTGTAGTGCTTATTCAAATACTAAATCAACGGATTTGTAAATCCTTATTTTAATTTAAAATAAATATATGAAAAATTGAGATATCTAAATAAAGGATGTGTATATTTATCTCATTTATCTTATATAATAAGACGTTGCTTATTTAAAAATAGTTTTTATGAAAAAATAAATAATGATGGCCTTGATAAACATAGATTATAATTCATTATATTCAATAACATGTTTGAGGTGAGACAGGGATGAATGAAATTTTACCTTGGATAAACTTTTCAATCCAAAGTATTTGTTAAAATATTAGGAGAAGATTTCCCACCGTCCAAAACTGGCATATTTTATAGAATAAATTCTTTTATAGAAAATTACTGTAAACACATATAATACCATATATTCTATAGATACAATAGTTTTTTTTTGAAAAAATATTCCCACCAAAATAAAGTATTTTTATTTATTATCATAAAAGAGTGTAATTCATAGCATGATATTCAGGATATAATATAGTTTCTAAGAGGTTAGTGGGAGTATTTTTGGCCATATAAAAGATAAAATTTTATAAATAAAATATAATTTTAGTTATAATTCAAAGTAAAAATCACTTGATATTGAAAAGATGTATAGGGTATAATAGAAGGATAAATTTAAAGATCTATATTTAGTTATTATAAAAATTTGAATATCACATTGTATATTAAAGGGTTTTACGATGTGTTGGTAAATATAAAATGTAAAGAGTTTCATTTATTTTGAAATTTATTATCAAATTTTTCAAATAATGATGATACTGATGAACATGGACAGAGATCATGATAGAATATAAGAGTTATTAACATCATAAAATGTTATGTATAGAAGTAATGGGTTTTGAATACCTGTTAAGGGCGATGAATATTAAAAGTTTGATTTTTAAGGATTGTTGTTATTCAAATAGGATTTATTCATAGAGATTACACACTAAATGGGTTTAATGGGAGGGTTTTATTATATGTTCACAAAAAAATATTGAAAACATTATATAGACATTATATGAAATTAAAAAATGAGAAAATGTATAGAAAACATAAGGTATATATGGAAGTCTATCATGTGTGATATAGTAGGTAATGTGCTTATGTACTGATTTTTTTAAAATTATTCAATGGGTTTTACAAAATAAAATATAGCGTTGTGGGCAATATTTATATTTCTTATTAATTTCCATTAAGTTGGATACATATATTTTATAAAGTGAAATGATAATTTACATCTCAAGGTGTTGCTTAAAACTATCTTTAATCGATGTACACCATGGTGTATGATAGGTTGAGTTTAAATATTAAGGTTATTTGGATCGGGATTTCATATAGTGATATGAAATAAGTTCATGAGTAACAAAAAATGTTTTTTAGAATAAATGACCCCCCCCCCACACACACAATATATTACACATAGAGTGTCATACTCGATATGTGTGCTATAATAGGGGTATATGTTTCTTATTTTTATTTCCTTATAACTATGGATATAAATATACCTAGTATGAGAACCTTAATACTTTGATAAATATCAAACACAATACTTGAGGCTTAGCTATTCAGTGGTGGTTTTTTATGTTGTTGATCATGTTATTTGTTACATCTTAACCAATATGGGTTTTTCCCACTCATATGAAAAGTATAACATTTTTAACCTCAACTAAGATAAATTAATATGTGTATGTTTGTATCATGATAGCATATATGTTGTTATTATGTGTTTGGGTGAGGTTAATGTGATATATGTGATGTATTAATTGACTTGTTCTATCTATACATGGCGAATCAATAATGTATGTGTAGTTGTACAAGAATGACAAGTTCTCTGTCTCGTGATTAATCTATGTTTTGGGAAAAGGGATTATATGATTATGCATACAGGTATACGATACAACTGGTGAACATAAGTATAGAGATACATGTTTTTGATAGATGTCATTATAGAACACTTTACAGATTGAGTAACATTGATTATATTCAGGATCATACTCTTTGCATTAATTTATGAATATAGTAATTAATTGTTATTTTTCATTTTATAAAGGCCTATTGGGTTAAAATAATTGATCATGTGAATAGTGATCATGTTTATGAAACATTTAATGTTATCCCAAAGTGTTTTGGTGGATATCCTTAAGAAATTGTTGATTAATATTCACAAGGTATTGTATATCATGTCATGTATAGTATATTAGTGAAATCTCTTCTAATATAATTTTTTGATAGCTTTCATGAGTTTTTTCATAAGATGTTACATAAGGTAAAAATTCACTAAGTCCACGAGGCCTTTGTGCAGGTGGTATATAATTGGAATAGTGAATTAATGGTTCCACCACACCATTGTGGATTAGACTTTGTCATGTTCAACCATGGGATGCTCCATTACATGGTTAATGTCTCTATGATATGGTTATTTTCACAATAATTATCATGTTATGAGATGACACAGTAGATTATCACTTATCTCACTCAAATTTCTATCATACTTGGTTCTTCATTATATGATGATAATTTTGAGGAGTTAGAAAATTTTATATCTTCATTTAAATGTTAAATAGTCATTATTAGAGTGGATAATTTTGAATATTTGGTGAAATTTGTTATCAATATATTGTATAAGGTTTTGTTCTTAGAGGATAATATAAATCAGTTTAACCCTCTTACATTAGGTTTTTAATCTTATAAGATTATTATTACTAAAATTTTTATTCTCTCATTATATCCCACCATTAACTAAGGTTCTAGTAGACCTGGGTGTTGAGAGGGGTCCTTCCCAAGTGGTGTGTGGTTCCCATGATATATGCATAAGAATAGAGTAAGTAGTTTTCATCCACCTCTAAATGATATCAATAAAAGGATTTTGAAAAAAATTGATATTTAATATTGATAGGTAGAAGTTATTCATTTTTTATTCATAATATATTTTTATTCCAAATTTATAGACTTATTCAACGATTAATGGTGTTTTGGAGTTATTATTACACTTCATTTAGAATTACAGATATCCCTTTCAAAACTATTACTAACCATTAATTCCTATATAAACTGGTTTAAAACATTAATTATGAATGCTAGTTTCCTAGTCTTAATCACTCAATACATACACAGTCATTGTATATAGACTTCATGTGACTTATCCATGTTTATTCTCCCCCACCTATAGATCCACTATCATGGAATAATGCCTCAATAACCACCTAGAAAATCAATTATATACTAGATAACTATGGAAGGAGAAGCTAGGTTGAGTATATTGTAGAATAAAAGAACCTTAATGAAGTGAAATTATAGGTAATTATCACTAATCAAAATCACACATTAGCTTTCATATTTATTTTATGAAAATAAAATGATAATTAATATAAATATAATTATTCAAAATCAAAATTTTCATAAAGTATTTCCTTGCACCAACTACAGTTGAATTACACTCTATAGGAATGGATTTCAATACATTGTAGAGAGTGTCACTATTGGGGCTAGTTGATTATTATGAGCATCCCAAGGATGTAAGAACCCAGTTATTCTATCAGGTTTGATTCTAATAAATTTTAGTCTAACTCCTTTTTTGGACCTAATATGGATTCCAAATATGTTTATGGTTGTTTCATGGGTGTCAGGGGATTTCGCAGAGCTCAGAACCCTGGCTAGAGAAAAATGTATTGATCCACATGGTTAGTAAAAATCATGTGTTCTAGTTTAAATGCTTTACTCTAACATTATGGTTCATGTTACAGGATAAATCAAGGTAGAAGGCTTTTATTAACCATACACCAAGGACCACACACCTGTGTAGGTATCTCAAAAATATATAGTAGAGCTAACGTTCATGGTTGGTCTATGGTTTCCCTAATCGTGTGGCCTAACCATGAGGGATACCTCTTTAAGATAGTGGTAGGAGCATTATTTGGACAATTGTGTGGCTAAACTAACTGACCCAAATATTATTGAGTGAAATAACATGTTTTCCCTTAAATTAATTTAAACTTACCCATCTCCTCCTTTTCTCATTATTGTAAACATGAGATATCTTTATCTTCTATTGTGATCTCCCAAAGCCATATTTCATAGATTTTAATCTCTTTCCTTTATTTTATTTGTGATTTTGTTCTCTTTCATCATGTTGGATGCGTATTGTAATGTAATATATTTATCTTGAGGAGTTCATCATTTGTATTTCCATTGACGATGATATTTTGATGCAGGCTCATATGACCTTTTTTAGGGCATTGATCTATTCTTAATCTTTATTCCAATATATTCCAAAATAAAGTATTATATTTCATGATTTGTGTTTTACAGGGCTATGTTATGTGTTCTATGACTCATTCCTCAAGTCTCACCATTTTATAAACTTTCATCATTATGTGTACGCTGATTTCATTAGGGTTTTCCTATTTAATTCTCATGTCATTCTTATAATTGTCATGCTCATATTCTAAATCATGTTCTATATGTGTCCTTCATATTTGGATGTTATGGACTCAATTAAGACCACCCCAAGTAGTGTTATTTCATTCGTTATGCCTCTTATGAATTTTTTATGACTAACTGCACCACTATCGGGGTGATCTAAACTTGGCCTCCTTAAACGTACGTGTTATAATTGAGTGATTTATTTGTTAATGGATATTAAATTAATAATACCACTTAACCCCTCTAAGATAAGTGTCCTAATTTATTAATTATCCTTTCACCTATTAAATATAAAGTATATTTATGTATATCACTTGGCCTACTTAATTATAATGGGATTTCATGTTGTTTTTCATCCATAGCCATATTTTTCATAGTTATGAACGTTAAAGGATTTAACCTAATAATTAAATATGTAATCAAACCAGTAAATAGTTTCATGTATTTATTATACCATATCACACTAATGAAAATTTACAAAATGAACCAATTTACTTATTAAATGGCATGATAATTTCAATGCCTATTTAATTACTAAACTATGTATAAGGTTCCAATTTTTTATGGTCTTATACCACATTATAGAAGTGGTCAGGCTTGATCCAACCTTGGATTCCTAAGGGAATTATTTTTTCACTAAAAAGAAGTCATTCTGAATCAAGGATAATGGTTTCCAATGGAGATACCCACCGTGCAACCGGGGTAATTGTCTATTAGTGGATTCCCTTCATAGTGTCGTAGGATTACATAATTATTATTAAAATATTAGAATATGTTGAATAAACTCGTTGGATCCATCTTGGCATCTTAGGACATGTGGCGCCATGGATACAAACATTCAATCCAGTCATTTCTTATCCCATTTTATCTTAGAACAGATCCTTAGACTTGGTTAGACTCATACGTCAATGGATGGCCTTGGTTGATTCCCCTTAGATTACATTTAGACCCCTTAGAGAGGCTAAAAATTATTATAGAGTTATCACTAACCCTGAGGTCATGGATACCTTTATTACTACCATAGATCATTTTCATTATTTTCATTATCAATGATTCCATAGTTGTTACCTTGGATCCTTTATTATTAGTATTATAGGGTTTCATGGTCATACCTTGGATCCTCTTTCATCACTTATTATAAACTAGAAATTAATATATTAACTGATAACATGTTCATACACTATCTGAGGATGAAGTAGATACTGGAGTATTTTTATTATTGTACTTCTTTGCATTTATGTACTTGCACACTGTCAGTTTGTGTTTTGAAGATTGGATGGAATAAACGACATTGGTGGGGACCTACTGACATTTATCTCGCACCCTATCCAGGTCTCCTATGGTACCCTAGAAGATTATAAGTATGCAGTTTATTATAAGGGTAATCTTCCTATTTTGTACACCTAATCTTCACTACTTTCTTAGGATGGAGGTTGGTAGTAGATGACATGAGTTAGCACTACAGATTTTGGATAGTTTTTTGTTTCCTTTTTCTTATTTTGTATATCATGTATTTCCTACTTCCATGTATACACGTTTTTAGTTTTCTAGAGGCATGACATATATCATCATTATTTTTTATAATATATAGTTTTCAACTTTTGATTATTATTCAATGTTTGGGTGTTTATCCTCATCTTCGGCTGTTAAGTTTCTGTTCATTATTATGATTCTTATATTTATCCTATTATTATATCTTTTTTGCTACACATTGTTTATGATGTAATAGTCTCTCCATGTACACATTCTTGGACTTCACTACTAGTCTGCAGCCTCTGGCGTATGGGGAGGCATGCATGAGGACATGTGGGCAACCAGGTTCATGGAGCACTTGAGTGGTACCCGGGTATGGACATCACAGTGTTGTGTCCAAACAAATTTTCTTTTCATTTTTCTTATTGTTTTTTAATATATAAAGGATATTATGAACTTGATATGACTTGGTTATAATCCATTCCTGAGAGTAGCTAACCCATGTTTGGGGTAAATTCCATGTTGCATGGGAATGGGAAATTATTATTCTATATTTTGCATATTATAGTTTATATCCTCTCATCATTGGGTGATTACCATGAAATATAGTGTTTGATATGACTTATTGATATTTATCCAGAACCAGATAAGATGAGGGTAGGTAATCATCTTTATATGCATCACTATAGGCACCTAGTATTCAAATTCCATGCATATGTTTTTCCATATTGGGGAATTTCACTACTTTCATTTCTTCTATTTCCAGTTAGTGATCCAGGGTTGTTTATATATATGTTTGTGCTACTTACATATTTTATAGGGTAGGGAGTTAGATATTTAAAGTGTCATCATCAATCTAAATAGTTTTTTCCTACATTGGTTGATGGTGGCATCTTGAATAGCTAGTTTCTACCCATATCAACTATGAACCAATGGTTACATGAGCCTCTCTTTGTCTATGATTAATTGGTTGCATGTTTCCATTCATGAGTAATATTGTCCCTCTTGGATTGGGATTGGTGATTTACCAAGTTGAACCATCGTATATTACTGTTGCATTCTGAGATTTAATGTAGATGGGGTTAAATCGAAATTAAATGCATGTCAATTTTAGTGATAAGGTTTATGGGACCTTATTTAATGGTAATGGTGACCATTTTTGACCAACATTGTCATATATATATAAGAAAATACAAAATGTAAAAGTAAATATTGACTTAAAATGAAATAGTTTCCAGTAAATGAAGAGGCATAGTTCAAATATCATTTCACATACAAGAAACTTATTAAATTAAACCTGCAAAATTAAAAATAAGTTTCCTCCAAAGTTGGTATTTGGGGTAGTGTACCTTGGGTATTGATCCCTTATCCTTGTGATCTGCTTCCACTAGTGCTTCAATCAGCTCTTAAATCTTGATCTATGGTGTCTGAATTCAATTAGTAGAGATTTTCCACTATGATGTATTCATGTCATGCACCAAGAGTGTTGTAACACCCCAATCCTCCATGGTAAGCTTCTCTATGAATAATGAAATAACTTGAACTGTATGAAACTTCATGTTCTAACACACTTGGACCTATCAAACTAGCTGTTACGAATAGTAATACCCACTTTTTGAAATGTTATAAATTTTATTTTTCAAAACGGACATCATTTTTTGATTTGGAATATAAAATTAGCTTGGGGTGAATTTTTGGTATTTTTTGAAAACATTCCATTTTTGATGAATAGTGAGAAACATTGTGTTATTGTTTGAAACTGGATTTTTATTTAAATAATTATTTATTTTATTTAAATTTATTTTAGGTCAAAATAGATACATAATACCTATATATGTTTAATGTAATTAACTGGAGTCATTTTATAATAATATTAGATATATAAAGTTTTAATGAACTTTTGACATCATTTACCCACCTTCTAGGCACGTTAGAAAATTTAAAAAAAATGTAATTTTACTGCTTATGTTATTTGAAATTAAAAAATCCAAGTGACACAGTTTAAATTAGTAAGTATAATTTGGTTTAATAGGATGAAAATAATTTTTGGTGAATAGAAACTTCTGAATTTTATTTACCACGGGTAAAAGTTAATTGGGTAATTAAAGGTAAAAATGATATTATAATTACCCTAACACATGTCATAATTTTATTGGATGAGTTTATTTCGACCAAAATAAACATTATAAATAAAATATGATCCTTTAGGTCTACTTGGATTAGATTAGGACATTTGTTATTATTTTATTTAAATATGAGTTAAAAGTGTTAAATTCAATGTTTAATAACTAAACCATTTTTAATATAGGGGTATAAATAAGATAAATTCGGTTATAAATATTAATTATAAATATAATAAGATTTCATACATAATGGTATTTTATTTATAATTTTTAGACATTAAATAATTAAATTTATTTATGACACAATGATGATGTAGTAATTACCTTTTTATTGAAAGATTAAAATAATTGATATTATAAATATTAATATAATTGTAAATTGAGACTTTTTATGTATTACAATAATTTTATAGGACAATATTACATGTTAGGGTTGACTAAATGAATTCTTTTTGAAGTGATAATGTTCTTATCACTTTTATAAAAACCAAATACTAAATAGTATCAAAATTGACATAAATGCGTTTTTCAAACAAGTACTATATTATTAATTGATATAATATTTCTTAAAATATAATGATCATCAAAAGGACTTATACAAGGTTAGATATATCAATAATGAACAACTTGGTGTTTTTTTGGTTTTTTATATTAATTTTTTAACCAATTATGATAATAACACAACAATACATGGTAAAAGTTAAACTATTTAACTAAGAGTTAAATCTAAAATATAAGGTTACTATAGTGATCTAAACCTGTCTAAAACATATTGGTTTAGATTATTTGGACCCAACACCATATTTTCCTCAAAATAAATCCTTTTGGAGCCATTATAAATAGCATATAATTGTATAATAAAATAATATTTCAAGCTTTTCCTAAGTGACCCTCACCTCTCTTATCAAAGGGTACTTCCCCTTCTCTTAATTTCACACCTCTAAATCCATTTTCCTCAACCAAATCCTACACAAATATCCTTCCAAAAACCATTAATTCAACCTATATTCCTTAATTTTATTATAATCCAACCTAAGGAGCCCTTTTGATCAAATAAAAAAGTAAGTACCTGAAGAAGAGTTAATAATTTCATCACCTCTTTCAAAGTTATTTTCTTATTCCACTTATTTTTTCATTGTTGTTTCCATAAAAAAATAATAAATCCAGTACCTTAAAATTAATATGATTTTATTATAAATATGGTACAACTATATTCATTATTCTATCCATCCTATGAATGACAAAGTCACCATACATGCATACGTATGGCTTACCGTCACCACGCCGTGGTGTAGTTTGTTATTCAACACTTAATTATTTTGATGGGTTTAATAATGAGTATAATTCAAGTAAATAATAAATATAACATGTTAATTATTCATTATATGTGATATAACATCGTATTACATATTATTTCGCTATCAATATAATGATATTGTCGCTCGTACGTACATACGGATTACTGTTCTCCACGAACGCGATGAGATTCATTCCCCATCATAACCATTCAGTAATAATTTTCATTTTATGATTAAAAATAATGTTTAAGAACTTAATATAATTCATTATATGAATAAAATACTTCTTATCCTTAACAAACATGACTTACCTAACAAAACATATGAATGAAAATGAATCAATTAACACCTGAAACAATAATACTACTGAAATTTTATTAACAAAGAAACATTATAAGATCATATATGATATCATATTTACGTATGTGGTTCATGTATAATTTTATAACTATTATTTAACTATTATAAAGGGTATTAACATAACCTCTATCAAGTAAAATTACAACTTAAGGGTTAATTTTGCAATCTCTTCATTATCTGAGGTTGATTATTCGTGAGTTTCTACTAGGACCTCTTTATCATCCACATATGTGTTTCTTAAAAATTTATTTCAAAACATTTTTAATATTGACTTTTTACAAATTTTTTATAAAATAATCTTTCTATCATTTTACAAACAAGGTCTTTTATGACATTTTCGACAAAATTAAGGAAAGAATGTTTTTTTATCATATGCAGAGAGTGTGGCTATTTTCCGTTGTTATAACACCTTTAAAGCTTCCATTACAAGATTATAAGAATATTTTCAAAATTAATTTTTTCTTTTATAATTATTTTACTTTTAAATGATTTCAAAATATAAAGAGATATTTCTCTAAAATAGTTTTGATTTCATCTATGTCAACATCTGTTAATGGATTTCACACTTGTTTGAATTTGATTTATTATGATACAATCTTCCATATTGTATTAAAGGTTTTGTTATATGTTTTACTATGGATATGTTATTTTTATACCATTCATGGTTTATGGTTAAGGTATTAACATTTGGTATGATAGTTTTAGTACGAATGTTTATGTTATGTTTCAACCTTTTCATATGAGGAATGGATTGGAGTTAGTATGTGACGGGTGGAGCCCAAAATATCTCCTTGATGCATTGATAGGACTCGTAAGATAAACTAGTGTTTTGGAATAAGGCCTTAAAAATATTATTTTTATTCTTGGCATGAGGCCTTGACTACGTGGTTATGATGTATGGAATTATGCATTCCATTATTATGGAAGTGGTTATTGATATTATAAGTCATTATTCAACTAGTAGAATATCCATGTGAATAAGTAAATGGAATTATTTGATTTATCTTTGAGATATTATAATGAATTTTATGTTTAAGAGGCTTGTGTTTTAGTCTTATACATTAACATAAATGTTTATGCTTATTTCTGAAATTTTCCACTATATTGTTATCCTTACTGAGAACCTAAGCTGACCCCTTTCTATGTTTTATTTTTTCCAAGATGAGAAGAAGTATATTACGACTGAATGGTTGGGATATACAGAGATATATTAATATTTTAAAAGGAGACACAATGTTGTTGTTTTTCATTTCATAATGTAATCTAAAACTTATGTATGTATCTAGTACATCCAAATCTACTAAACTGATTGGTCTTTCGGGATTTGATTCCTTGTTATCATTCTAGTGTTATGTAATAATGAACCAACTCTAGGTATCTAGGGATGGGTCGATATAGTTGGTATCAGAAGAAGTTTAGTACAATCCTTGGAAACTAGATTTAGAAAAAAAAACTCTGATTAAAGAACATTACCCTAAGATAGAATTTGAGGATTAGTATAAGAGAACATCCTAGAATTTTGGTAATGTAGAGATTTTGTGTATTTTCCAAGAAATACATCACTTTTTCGATACAAGAAGGTAGAGGCGGATATGGCACAGATGTACCTAGGATTGAAAAATCTGATAAAGAGTTTTGGGCTTGACTTGGGGTGTCCTGGTACACGACAACAGGTCTTGATGAACTCTTGGTTACTACACTCCCGGGGGATATGCTTAGGATAATTTGCATTTTCTTTACAAAGTTTTATGAGGTATTTATGAGTAAATACTTCATCAAATAAAACTTCTTTTATTATTTTGGATTATATGCATAAAATTTTCAATTTATTTTATATATTTTAATAGTTTGAAATTGTGTATTTTGAATCATAAACTAATCTTGTGTATTCTATTTCTTAGAAATGGAAACTAGAGGATGGAATGGAATCTTTATCAACTCACGTAACCCATGTAGAGATTTTCCTCTTAATTAAGATAATAATAGTGGAGCTGGTGATGCAACCAGTGTTGAACAACTTATAACCATACTCGAACAACTCACTTAGGTTATGAGTAATAAACCTTACCCATATGGAGCACACTGATCCACAATGCAGATGATCAATGTTAGACTACTTCATCTGGAAACAACCACCAACATTCAATGGGACAATAAATCCATTTTTAGCTGAGCAATGGAAAAGTTCCTTTGAGAAAATATTTTATGCTTTGTGGAGTATTGAAAGGGACAAATTTTTCATGGAAGCTTATCAGCTCACGGGAGATGCAGATAAATGGTGCACATTAATTAAAAACAAAATGGGGGATGAAGAAGTATCGAATACGTAATGGTGGGAGTTTAAATATATTTTCTTAGAAAAATAATTTCCTCTTGACCATCGAGCTGATATGGAAAGAAAATTTTTGAGTCTGAGGAAAAAGGAGGATGAGAATGTCACAAATTATGAGGATAACATTACAAGGTTATCAATGCATGCAATAGATTATATACGTAAGGAGTAAGATTGATCTATTCATCAGCGGGTTAAAACCATTTATCCATCAATAATTAGTCTCAAAATCATTCTCATCATACAATGATATAGTGTCAGGTGCTATCAAGATAGAAAATTAATTCTCTAAGTCTTATAACATTAAAGAAAAGAAAGAGAAGAGAAGATCTATTGAATACTCTGGAAATGGAAATAAATGGAAGAAGGGAAAATTTGAATTTCCGTTCTATAGTTAATGTGAAAAGTGACACCCTTGTACTTTCCTTAAGGGAATGGGAGTCTATTAAAAGTTTGGTGAAAAGGCCACCAAGATCGCGGTTAAAAGGGAAAGAAAGGGGATTTCAATATTAAATCCTACAATTGTAATGAAATGGGGAATTATGCAAATCAATATCCTAATCACCAAGAAATATACCTCAGAAAAGGGCAAGGGATCAAGGACAAGCTTATGCGATCACTACTGCAGAGGTTGAAGCTCCGAATGATGTGGTAGCAGATAATTTAATGGTTTCCTCAAATTTAAAAAATGCTTTATTTGATTCTGGATCATTGCATTGTTTCATATCTTCCCATTTTTCTAAGAAAAATAGATATTTTCAATTTAATTTAACAAGGAAGTTGTCGGTCAAAACTCTTAAGGTAAGTATCATTGTAATAATGTTTGGTGAATCATTTCCCATTAGGTCAAATAAATGTTCGTTATCTATTGATCTCATCACCATACCCATGATTGAATTTGATATAATCCTTAGTATGTATTGAATTTCTAACCATGATGTTAAAATTTATTGTATGAAGAAGTAGGTTATAATTTTTTATAATGATAATGAGTTCCTTATCATTATAGTAGAAACATCACCACCTATTTCTTATCTAGATCCTCCCCTAGTATCTCTATTAAATTCAATGATTGGGGATGAAGAGAATGAAATGAATATGGGTGAAGAGAGGAATGTTTAAATAGAGGACGTGCCTATTGTGTAAGAATATGTTGATGTATTTTAAGAGGATTTATCTTGACATCCTCTAGAATGAGAAATTGAGTTTTCTATTGATTTAATTTTTGGATCAAGGCCCACATAGAAAAACTCTTATAGAATGGACATTGTGGAATTAGTGGAACTAAAGAAACAACTATAATAATTGACTAATAAAGGATTTATTATCTCAAGTGTTTCTCTGGGGGTAGCCCTTGTTTTTTTGTTAATAAGAAAGATGGATCTATGAGTATGTTTGTTGACTACAGGGAGATCAATGCTATAATGATAAAGAACAAGTATCCCTTTCCTCGCATTGATGATTTATTCGACCAAATTCATGGAGATAAACATTTTTCAAAGATTGACCTCTGATTTAGATATCATCAGTTGTGTATGAAAAAGGAAGACATTCCAAAAACAGCATTTCAAACCAGGTAAGGGAATTACGAGTTTATAGAAATGCCTTTTGTACTAACTAATTCACCCTATGATTTCATGGATCTAATAAAAATAGTTTTCAAGGAATATATTGATGAATATTTAGTGATATTTATAGATTATATCTTGGTATACCAAAAAATCTATGAAGATCATCAAAATCACTTTCTCACTATTATGAAAACCCTTATAATAAATGAATTATATTGGAAGTTTTGAAAGTGTGAATTCTGGATTAAGGAAATTTCTTTTCATGGACATATTATCTCTAAGGAGGTAATCTCTATCAATCCTTCTAAGAAAAGAGAAATTCAATAATGGCCAGCACCAACAATTATAACTGAGGTACGCAGATTTATTGGTTTAATAGGTTATTAACAGTTTTTGGTCAAGAATTTTACCCGATTGGAAAACCCATTAACTAATCTCACAAGTTATGGGGTTAAATTTGTTTGTAAAAAAGAGTTTGAAGAATGTTTTGAAGAACTGAATAGAAGTTTTGTCAAATCTCTTATCTAGACTCTAACATCATGAAAATATGGGTTTGTTATTTATAGTGATGCCTCAAAGAAAGGACTTGGTTGTTTCATAAGGAATAATGATAGAGTTATTTCCTATGAATAACGACAGCTAAAAACTCATGAACAAAACTATCCCACTCATGATCTTGATTTAGACATTATAATATTTACATTGATGATATGGAGACACTATCTCTATAGTGAAAAATTTGATATATATACCGATCACAAGAGTTTGAAGTATATTTTCTCACAAAAAGAACTCAACATGATGCAATGAAAATGCCTTGAACTATTTGTAGATAATGATTGCACGGTATACTTCCACCTAGGGATGGAAAATAAGGTGTAAGATGCTTTGAGCAGAAACGATGTGGGAGTTTTGAACAAGATGAGTGTTTAAATTGATCTTATGTTCATGGATCTTGTAAATATGGATACAGGAATAATCATGGAAAGTGAAACATAAATACTTTTTCGAATGGTTTAAAAACCATCTTTACTAGAAAGGATATGATGGTGTGGATTTTAAAAAGAAAATTAATGATGTGAATGATGGGATATTGATTGACATCGTATATGAAGATGGATTTTTGAAATTTGGGAAGATACTTTGTGTTCCTAATATACCTGATCTAAAAGGGGATTTGTCAGATGATGATCATAGCTCTAATTTCTCTATATACCATGGTAGCTTTAAGATGTATAGATATTTGAAGGAACGTTTTTTGTGGGACAACATGAAAAGGTCGATTGCTGATTATTTGTCAAGATGTATGGTTTTTCATCAGGTTAAAGCTGGATGACAAAATCTTGGAGGAGTCATGAAACCTCTTCCCATACCTGAGAAGAAATGGAATGATATTACGATGGACATTGTCAAGGGACTACCAAAGACTCCTAGAAGAAATGATTATATATGGGTCATTGTTGATCATCATACCAAGTCGGCACATATTCATGCAATAAGAGAAGATTTACGACTTGAACTTTTAGCAAGAATATAGATTAATGATGTTGTAAGACTTTATGGAGTACCCCTATTGATTTTTTCTGATCATGGTCCCTATTTTACATCAAGATTCTGGAAAAGTATTCAGAAGGCCTTGGATATTGAACTTCGTTTGAGCACTGCCTACCACCCTCAACTGTTGGAAAATCAAAACGGACTATTCAAACCTTAGAAGACATGTTGAGATATTGCTCACTTGACTTTCAAGGTATGTGGGATCAATATTTACCTCTGGTAGAATTTTCCCATTACAATTTCTTCCATTCAAGTATTCATATATCACCAAATAAATAATTATGTGGAAAGAGATGTCGCACACCAACTTATTGGGATTATATTGGTGAAAGAAAACTCATAGGCCCAAAACATGTTGAGGAAACAATGTAAAAGGTAAAGATTATCCATACCCACATCAAAGTATCTCAAAGTAGGCAAATAATTTATGATGATAGCCGAAGGAAAGATTTAGAATTTCAAGTAGGAGATATTGTTTTCTTGAAGGTGTATCCATGGAAGGGTGTTATATGATTCGGTAAGAAGGAAAAATTAAGCCCCTGGTACATCAGACCTTTTGAAATTCTAGAATGAATTGGAGTTGTAGATTACTGTTTGGTGATGCCTCCCAGTATCTCCAATGTTCATGATGTGTTCCATGTATCACTGTTAAGAAAATACATGTCTGACCTAATGCATATACTCACCTATGAATAAATGGAACTAGAACATGATATTTATTATTGTGAAGAGCCATTCAAGATTCTTGATACCAGAGAACAAGTTCTGGGAAACCGGACGACTCATCTGGTAAAATTTCTATGGACAAACCATAAGATGGAAGCAGAAATGTGGGAATCCAAGGAACTTATGATGAAGAACCACCGGAATATTTTTATGTCGTAGTATTCTAGAAATTTAGAGGGTGAAATTATTTGAAGGAGGGTAGAATGTAACACCCCAATCATCCACGATACGCTTCTCTTTGAATAATGAAATAGCTTCTGTTGTGTGCAACTTCGAGTTTTAACACAACATGACCAATAAAACTAGCTTTTATGGTTAGTAATATCCACATTTTGAATTTTTATATTTTTTTTCAAAATGGACATCAGTTTTGGATTCAGAATATCAAAATTAGCTTGGGGTGAATTTTTGGTATTTTTCAGAAAAATTTCAATTTTTGATGAGTAGTGAAAAACATTTCGTTAGGGTTTAAAACAGACATTTTATTTAAATAATTAATTATTTTATTTAAATTCATTTTAGGTCAAAATAGATAGATAATACTGATATAATTTCAATGCAATTCATTGGAGACATTTTATAATAATATTAGATATATAAAAGTTTTTTGAACTTTTAACGTCTTTTACCCACCTTCAAAGCACATTAGAAAATTTGAATAAAATGTAATTTTACCACTTCTGTGAATTGAATTTAAAAACTTTGAGATACACGGTTGATATCAGTATGTAAAATATGGTTCAATAGGGTGAAAATAATTTTTGTTGAATAGTAACTTTTGAATTTTATTTACCACAGTTAAAAGTAAATGGTTTAATTTAAGGTAAAAATGATATTATAATTACCCTAACACATGTCCTAATTCTATTAGATATGTTTATATCGACCAAAAACAACCATATGAATAAAATATAACCCTTCTGGTTCACTTGGATTAGATTAGGACATTTATTATTATTTTATTTAAAAAAGAGTTAGAAGTGTTAAATTCAAATTTTAATAACTAAAACATTTTTAATATAGAGTTATACAAAAGGTAAATTCGACTAAAAATATTCATTATAAATCTAAAAATATTTCCTAAATAAAGGTATTTTATTTATAATTTTGTTTCATTAAATAATAAAAAAAAATTTGACGCAATGATGATGCAGTAATTAAATTATTATTGAAAGATTAAAATAATTGATATTATAAATATTAATATAATTGTAAATTGAGACTTTGTATGTATTAAAAGAATTTTCTAGGTTAATATAATATTTTTGGGTTTATTAAATGAATTTTTTTAGAAGTGATAATTTTTTTATGACTTTCACAAAAACCAAATAATAAATAGTGTCAAAATTGACCAAAATGAGTTTTTAAGACAAGTACTATATTATTAACTAATATAATTTTCCTAAACATATAATTTTCATCCAAACGAATTATATAAGGTTATATATATCAATAATGAACCACTTGGGGTTCTCTTGTCTTTTTATAATAGGTTTATTAACAATTTATTATAATAATACAAGAATACATGGTAAAAGTTAAACTATTTAACTGAGAGTTAAATTTAAAAGATAAGGCTAATATGGTGACCTAAACCTATCTAAAAACTATTTTTTGAGAGTCTTGTAACCCATACCCACCTTATCCATTATTTAAATCCTTTTTTATCAATTATAAACTGAATATTATTGTATAATAAAATAATATTTCAGGCCTTTCCTAAATTGACCCTCACCTATCTTATAAAAGGGTACTTCTCCTTATCTTAACTTAACACCTCAAAATCCATTTGGATCATCCAAACCCTAATCAAATATCCTCCCAAATACTCCCACTTCAACCTAGAGGACTTACATTGATCATAATCCAACCTAAGGATCCCTTTTGATCAAATCAAAAGGAAGCACCTGAAGAAGAGGTAATAATTTCACCACCTCTTTCAAAGTTCCTTTCTTCTTCCATTTCCTATTTCTTTGTTGATTCCATAAAAAAATACAAAATCCAGTAAAGTATACATTATTTGATGTTATTATAAATATGGTGCAACCATATTCATTATTCTATCCATCCTATGAAAGACAAAGTCACCATACGTGCGTATGTACGGCTTACCGTCTCCACGTCATGGTGTAGTTTGTTATTCAACAATTCATTATTTGGATGTGTATAATAATGAGTATAATTTCTGTAAATAACATATATAAAATTCTAATGATTCTGTATAAATGATATACCATCTAATTACATATGATTTATTAATAAATAGAACGATATATTTGCTCGTACGTACGTACGGATTACCATCTCCACGAACAAGATAAGATTCATTCCCTATCATAACCATTCAAGAACAATTATCATTTTATGAATAAAAATAATTTTTCAAAACATAATATAATTATTTATATGAATCAAATACATACTATCCATAACATGCATGACTTACATAACAAAACATATAAAGGAAAATGAATCAGTTAACACTCAAAACAATGATAATACTGAAATATTATAAACAAATAAATATTAGAAGATCATATATGATACCATATTTATGTATATGGTTCTTTTATAATTTAATGATAATGATTTAACTATTATAGAGATATTAACATACCCTTGATCAAGGAAAGTACAAGTTAAGGGTTAATTCTACCATCTTTTCATTATCTGAGAATGTTTGGGACCTCTTTATCATCGACATCTGTGTTTCATAAAAATGTATTTCAAAACTTTTTTAATATTTTCTAGACTTTGTTTTAAATTCATTTATTCCATTGTTTGAATTTTTATAAAATTATTATAAATTATTCTTTCTGTCAGTTTCCATACAAGGTTCTTTACGACCTTTTCCAAAAAATTATGGAATGAATATTTTTTTAACTTATACGGTGAGTGTGGATATTTTCAACCATTATAACATCTTCAATGTTTCACTTACAATTTTATAAGAATATTTTCATAATAAATTTTTTCTTTAATAAATATGTAACTTTAAATTATATCAAAATAGAAATATATATTTCTCTCTAATTGGTTTGATTTCATCTATGTTAACATCTTTTGATGGATTTTACACTTCTTTGAAGTTGATTTATTATGATACAATCTTCCATATTATATTTAAGGTTTTGTGATCTGTTTTACTATGGATGTGTTAATTTTATACCATCCAAGGTAGATGGTTAAAGTATTAACATTTTGTATAATATTGTTAATACGAATGTTTATGTTATGGGACGACCTTTTCATATCAGGAATCCCTTGGACATAGTATGTGATGGGTGGAGCCCTCTATATCTCCTAGATGCATCCATAGGTCTCATGAGACAAAATAGTTTCTTGGAACAAGGCCTTGACAAAATATTATTTTTAGTTTTTGCAGAAGGACTTGACTATGTGGTTAGGATGTTGGACATTATGCATTCCATCATTATGAAATTAGCTATTGATATTATATGTGATTATTCAAAAAGTATAATATCTATATGAATAAGTAAGTGGAATAATTTGATTTATCTTTTCCATAATATGACTATGTTTAAGTGTAAAAGTCTTTTGTTTTAGTCATATACATTACCTTAAAAATTTATGCTTATTTATGAAAGTTTCCACTATATTGTTATCTTTACGGAGCACTAGAGCTCACCCCTTTTTATGTTTTATTCTTCCCAGGATGTGAAAAAGTATACTATGACTGACCTATAGAGATATTCTATGGAGATAAGTGTGTTAAAAGTAGAAACAATGTTGTTGTTTTTTATTTCATAATGTAATGTAAAACTTATGTATGTATCTAGTACTTCCAAGGCTACTAAACTGGTCGGTATTTTGGGATTTGATCCCCTGTGATCATGCCAATGTTATGTAATAATGAATCAACTCTGGGTAACTAGTGTCAGAGCATTAAATTTGGTATCAAAGGAAGTTTAGTACAAACCATGGAAGTTAGATTTAGAAAAAAAAACTCTGATTTTATAACATTACCCAAAGATAGACAATGATGATTAGAATACAATAACTTACTATAATATTGGTAATGTAGATATTTTGTGTATTTTTCATGAAATACATCCCTATATGGATATGAGTAGGTAGAGGTGGATTTGGGATAAATGTACCTTATAATGAAAACTCTGACAAGGAGTTTTGGGCTTGACTGGGGTATCCTAGTATATGACAATGAGCCTTGCTGCACTCTTGGTTACGACACTCCTGAGGGATATGATTAAAATAATTCACATTTTCTTTACAAACCATTATGAAGGACTTATACATAAATACTTCCTCAAAGAAAAGTTTTTTTTATGATTATGGATTATATGCATAAACTTTTGAATTTTTTATAAGTATTTTTCTAGTTAGGAATTTTGTATTTTGAAACATAAACTAATATAGTGTATGAAATCATTTATAAATGGAGCCTAATGGAAGTAATGGAAACTGTATCAAGACACCTAATCAATATAAGGATTTCCCTCCCACTCATGATAATTATAGAGGATCCGGTGATGCAACCGGGGCTGAACAACTTATAACCATACTAGGAAAACTCACTCAGGTTATGAATAATAACATTACCCGTATAGAGAACCCTAATAGAAAATGCGGAGGAGAAATATTAGACTTCTTCATGAGGAAACAACCACCAACATTAAATGGTAATAAAATTTTATTCGTATCTGATCAATGGATAAGTTCCTTAGTGAAAATATTTCATGCTTTGGGGAGTAGTGAAAGGGAAAACATTGTCATGGAAGTTTATCGCCTCATGGGATATGCAGATCAATGGTGGTCATTAATTCAAAACAAAAAGGAGGATGAAAAGTATCAAATATTGAAAGAAGGGAGTTTAAATAGATTTTAAAAGAAAAATACTTTCCTCGTGACCATCGAGTGGATATGGAAAGTAAATTTTTTAGTCTAAGACAAAAGGAGGATAAGAATGTCAGAAAGTATGAGGTTAACTTTTCACGGTTAGAAAGGCATGAAATAGATTATCTATATAACCCAAGGAGTAAGAATAATTTATTCTTAGATGGGTTAAAAACATTTCTCTGTCAATCATTAGTCTCAAAATCTTTCTCATTATACGAAGATATAGTTTCATGTTCTATAAAGACAGAAAAGTAATTCTCTAAGACATACTACTTTAAAGAAAATAATGACAAGAAGAGATCTGTTGAACACTCTTGAAATGGAAATAATAGGGATAAGGTAATGTTGAGTTTCTATCATGCAGTAACTGTGGGAAGAAACGCCTTGGTACCTTCATGAATGTAATGGAAATATGTTAGAAGTGTGGTGAAAAAGGCCAACAAAATTGTGATTGCAAGGGAAAGAAAGAGGAGGTCAATATTGAATTCCACAATTGTAGAAAAATTGGACATTATGAAAATGAATTTTCTAAGCGCCAAGAAAACTTATCTCAAAAAAGTGCAAGGGAGAAAGGCCAAGATTATGCAATCACTACTACTGAGGTTGAAGGTCCGAATGACGTGGTGTCAGGTAATTTAATGGTTTCCTGAAATTTATCCAATGCTTTTTTTGATTCTATATCATCCCACTATTTCATATCTTCCCAGTTTTCAAATAAAATTATATATTTCCAATTTTATTTAACAAGGAAGTTCTCAGTCAAATCTCTTAAGGGAAGTATCATCATAACAAATTTTTTTTAATCAGTTCCCATTATGGAAGATAAACGTTCTTTATCTGCTGATCTCATCGTCATACCCATGAATTAATTTGATATAATTCTTAGTATGTATTGGATTTTGGTCCCTGATGTGAAAATTAATTATAAGAAGGAGGATACAATTTATGATGAAGATAAGAAGTACCGTATCTTTAGAATAGAAACGTCACCACCTAATTCTTATCTAGATCCACCCTAATAGCTCTATTGAATTCAATTATTGGGGAGGAAGTGAATAAAATAACTATGGGGGAGGAAAATAATTTTAAAATAGAGTATATGCCTATTGTGTAAGAATATGTTGATGTATTTCAAGAGCATTTACCTAGACATCCTCTAGAATGAGAAATTGAGTTTTCCATTGATTTAATTCCTAGTTCAAGGCCCATATTGAATACTCCTTATAGAATGGACACTATGTAATTAGTGGAACTAAATAAATAACATGAGGAATTGTGTGATAAAGGATTTATTATCCCTAGTGTTTCTCCATGGGTATCCCCTGTTATTTTTGTAAATAAGAAAGATAGATATATGGGGATGTGCATTGACTATAGGGAGATAAATGTTATAACAATAAATATCACGTTTCCCCTACCATTCATTGATGATTTATTCAACCAACTTCAGGGAGCTCAATATTATTCAACGATTGACCTTCAGTCTGAATATCATCAGTTATGTGTGAAGAATGAAGATATTCCAAAAACAGTATTTTGAACCGGGTATGGGCATTACGAGATTACAGTAATATCTTTTGGACTGACTAATGCTGCCTTTATTTTCATGGATCTAATGAATATATTTTTCAAGGAATATCTTGATGACTTTATAGTGGTATTTATTGATGATATATTTTCATACTCAAAAATCTACGAATATCATGAAAATCTCTTCTGCAATATTCTGAAAACTCTCAAAACAAATGAATTACATGGGAATTTTAGCAAGTGTGAAATATGGCTTCATAAAATTTATTTTCTTGGCCATATTGTCTCTAAGGATGGAATCTCTATTGATCCTTCAAATACCAAGAAAATTCAAGAGTGGTCAGCACCGACAAGTATAAATGACATACGCAGTTTCATTGGATTAGCAGGTTATTATCAGCATTTCATCCAGAATTATTCCTAATTGGAAAACCCATTTACCAATCTCACATGTGAAGGGGTAAATTTTGTTTGGAAAAAAGACTTTCAAGAATTTTATTGTGAACTTAAGACAATATTAGTCAAATATCCTATCTTGACTCTACCATCATTGAATGATGGGTTTGTTATTTATAGTGATTCTTCAAATAAAGGACTTGGTTGTGTCCTAATACAGAATGATAGCGATATTTCCTATGCGTAACAAAAATTAAAAATTCATGAAAAAAACTATCCCACTCAAGATCTGGAGTTAGCAGCTATAATCATTACCTTGAAGATATGGAGACACTGTCTCTATGGTGAAAAATATGAGATATATAGCACTCAAAAGATTTTGAAGTATATTTTCTCACAAAAAAGAACTCAACTTGAGGCAAAGACGTTGGCTTGAACTACTCAAAGATTATTATTTCACTATACAATACCGCCTAGGGAAGGAAAATAAGGTGGAAGATGCTTTGATCAGAAAGGATCGTGTATTTATGAACAAGATGAGTGTTTAAAGGGATCTTATGTTCATAGATCTAGTAATGATGGATATGAGAATAATCATGGAAGGTGAAACATCAATACTTTTTCAAAAGGTTTCCAAACCATCTTTACTAGAGAGGAT
Organism: Viscum album; assembly: GCA_963277665.1. NCBI lineage: Eukaryota > Viridiplantae > Streptophyta > Magnoliopsida > Santalales > Viscaceae > Viscum > Viscum album. The sequence goes on along the minus strand of OY728148.1, from coordinate 497,630,899 downwards.
AAAAAGTTCTTAGACTGATGATGAGGAGTTTATGAAGAAAATTAAAGCTGTGAAGGATGGGAGATTAGTTGACTTCGTATATAAAGATGAAATTTTGAAATTTGGAAAAAGACTTTCTGTTCCTAATATACCTGATCTAAAAAGGGACTTGTTGGATGATGCTCATTAATCAAATTTCTCTATACACCATGATATCACTAAGATATATAGATATTTGAAGGAACATTTTTGGTGGGACAACATGAAAATGTAGATTGTTGATTATGTGTCATAATGTATGGTTTTTCATCAGGTTAAGGCTGGAAGAAAACATCTTGGAAGAGTCACGCAACCTATTCCCATACTTGAGTGGAAATGGGATGATATTATGATGGACTTTGTCATAGGACTACTAAAGACTCCTAAAAGGAATGATGCAATATGGTTCGTTGTGGATCTTCTTACCAATTCAGCACATTTTCTTGCTATAAGAGAAGATTTACCACTTGAATGTTTAACAAAACTATATATTAAAGAAGTTGTAATACTTCATGGACTACCCCTATAATTTTTTTATGATCATGACCCCTGTTTTACATCATGATTATAGAAAATTATTCAAAAGGACCATGATATTGAACTTCGTTTGGGCACTTCCTTCCACCCACAACTAATGGAAAATCAGATCGGACTATTCAAACCATAGAAGACATGTTGAGACTTCATCACTTGACTTTCTAGGTATGTGGGAACAATATTTACCTCCATTAAAATATTTCTATAACAATATCTGTCATTAACATATTCATATAGAACCATATGGTGTGTTATATGGAAAGAGATGTCACACACCAACTTGTTGAGATGATGTTGGTGAAAGAACATTCGTAGGCCCAGAACCTATTGAGGAAACAATGGAAAAGGTAAAGATTATCAAAACCCACATCAACATAGATCAAAGTAGGCAAAAGATCTATATCGATAAGTGAAGGAATGATTTGGAATTTCAAGTAGGAGATCATGTTTTCTTAAAGGTATCTCTATGGAAGTGTGTTATACAATTCAGTAATAAGATAAAATTCAGTCCCTGTAAATCGGACCTTTCGAAATTCTATAACAAATTGGATTTGTAGCGTACTATGTGGCATTGACTACAAGTCTCTCCAATGACCATGATGTGTTCCATGTGTCACTGTTGAGAATATACATGCCTGAACCAATGCATGTACTCACCTATGAAGAAATTGAACTGGAACCTGATCTGTCTTTTTGTGAAGAGTCTGTCAAGATTCTTGATACTACAGAACAAGTGCTGAAAAACCGGACAACTCGTCTAGTAAAAGTTCTATGGAGAAACCATAAGATGGAAGAGGCAATGTGGGAACCCGGGGAACTTTTGATGAAGAACCACCTAAATCTTTTTATGCAGTAGTATTCTAGAAATTTTGAGGATGAAACTATTTGATGGATGGAAGAATTTAACACCCCAATCTTCCATGGTGCGCTTCTCTTTGAATGATTAAATAGCTTGCGTTGTCCGCAACTTCGAGTTCTAACACACCACGACAAATCAAAACTAGCCATTATGAAAATTAATACCACTTTTTGAAATTTTATACCTTTTATTTTTCAAAATGGACTTCATTTTGGGATTCAAAATATCAAAATTAGCTTGGGGTGAATTTTTTGTATTTTTCAGAAAACTATCAATTTTTGATGAATAGTAAAAAACATTGCGTTGTTATTTAAAACCGAATTTTTATTTAAATAATTAATTATTTTATTAAAATTTATTTTACATAAAAATAGTTACATAATATCTATATAAGTTCAATGTAATTAATTTGTGTCATTTTATAATAAGATTAGATATATACAATTTTATTGAACTTTTAACGTCTTTTACCCACCTTCTAGGAATGTTAGAATATTTGAATAAAATGTAATTTTACTACTTCTGTGAATTAAATTTCAAAAATATGAGAGACACTATTAGACATAATTATGTAAAATGTGGTTCTTTAGATTGAAATAAAAATTTCGAGAATAGTGACTTTTGTATTTTATTTACCAGGGTTAGAAGTAAATAGGGAAATTATAGGTACAAATGATATTATAATAACCCTAACACGTGTCCTAATTATATTGTACAAGTTTATTTCAACCTAAATCAACCTTATGAATAAAATATTATCTTTTTGGTGTACTTGTATTAGATTAGGACATTTATTATTATTTTATTTAATGAAGAGTTAAAAGTGTTAAATTCAAAGTTTAATAACTAACCCACTTTTAATATAGGGTTATAGATAAGATAAATTCTATTATAAATATTCATTATAAATCTAAAAAAATTCCTAAATATTGGAATTTTATTTATAATTTTAAGTCATTAAATAATTAAATTTATTTATGACATAATGATGATGCAGTGATTACCTTGTTATTGAAATATTAAAATAGTTGATATTATAAATATTAATATAATTTTAAATTTAGACTTTTGATGTATTAAAATAATTTTCTCGGATTATATGACATGTTAGGGTTGATTAAAGGAATCTTTTTTGAAGTGAAAAAGTTTTTATGACTTTCACAAAAACCAAATACTAAATAGTGTCAAAATTGTCAAAAATGAGTTTTTAAAAACAATACTATATTATGAATTGATATAATATTCCTAAAAATTTAAGGATCATCCAAATGACGTATATATGGTTATATATATCAATAATAAATTACTTATGGTTCTATTGGATTTTTATAGTATGTTTATTAACCATTTATTATAATAATACAAGAATACATGGTAAAAGTTAAACAATTTAACTGAGACATAAATCTAAATGATAAGGTTAATATGGTGACATAAAACTATATAAAACATATTTTTTGAGTGGTTTTTGACGTAGAGCCACCTTATCCTCAAAATAAATACATTTTGAGCAATTAAAAACTGAATATAATTGTATAATAAAATAATATTTCAATCATTTCTTATAGTGACCCTCACCTCTCATATAAACGGGTACTTCCCAATATATTAATTACACACCTCCAAATCCATTTGGATCAGAAAAACACTACTAAAATATCCTCCAAGCTACCCTCACATAAACTTATAGTCTATAATTTTATCATAAACCAACCTAAGGATCCCTTTTGATCAAATCAAAATAAAGCACCCGAAGAAGAGGTAATAATTTCGTCACCTCTTTCAAAGTTCTTTTCTTTTTCAAATTTATCTTTATTCATTGTTTCCATAACAAAATAATAGCTCCATTACCTTATACTTACTGGAATTTTATTAAAAATATGGTTCAATCATATTCATTATTATATCCATCTTATAAATGACAAAGTCACCCTACGTGCATATGTACGGCTTACCGTCTCCACGTCGTGGTGTAGTTTGTTATTCAACACTTAATTATTTTGATGGGTATAATAATGAGTATAATTGATGTAAATAATAAATATAAAATGTTAATGATTCTATATATATGATATAACATCCAATTACATACGATTTCACCAACAATGTAATGATATTGTCGCTTGTGCATATGTACGGATTACCGTCTCCACAAAAGTGATGATATTAATTCCCCATCATAAACATTCAAGAATTATTGTCATTTTATGATTAAAAATAATTATTAAGAACTTAATATCATTATGGATATTAATCAACTACATCCTATCCATAAAAACATTACATACATAACAAAAAAATTAAAGGAAAATGAATTTGTTAACACCCAAAACAATGATACTACTAAAATATTATTAACATAGAAATATTAGAATATCATATATGATATCATATTTATGTATGTGGTTCTTGTATAATTTAATAACAATGATTTAACTATTATATAGGAGGTTAACTTACCCTCGATCAAGGAAAAATTCAAGGTAGGGGTTAATTCTACAATCTCTTCGTTATTTGATGTTGTTTATACGTGATTATCTACTGAGACCTCTTTATCATCCACATATGTGTTTCTTAAAAATGCATTTAGAAACATTTTTACTACTTGTTATATGATGGGTAAAAGTCATTTATACCCTTTTTTTATTTTTTATAAAAATTTTATAGAGTAATCTTTCCGTCATTTTCCATGCAAGGTCCTTTACGACCTTTTCCAAAAAATTATGGAAAGAATGATTTTTAACTTATACAGTGAGTGCGGTTATTTTCTGTCGTTATAATACCATCTAAGAATCCCTTACAAGATTATAATAATATTTTCCAAATAAATTCTTTATTTTATAATTATGTGTCTATTAAATTATTTTAAAATAGAAATAAATATTTCTCTCAAATAGTTTTGATTTCATCTATGTTAACATATTTTTATGGATTTTACACTTATTTTAAGTTGATTTATTATAATACAATATTCTGTATTTTATTGAAGGTTTTGTGATATTTTTTATTGTGGATGTGTTATTTTTATACCATTCATGGTTTGTGGTTAAATTATTAACATTTCGTATACTAGTTTTAATAAGAATGTTTATGTTATGTTTCATCCTTTTCATATGAGGAATGCATTGGACTTAGTAAGTGATGGGTAGAGACCACTATAGATCCTAGATGCATCGGAAGATCTCATGAGAAAAATTACTATCTTGGAACATGGCCTTGACAAAATCTTATTTGTAGACTTGGCATGAGACGTTGAATATGTGGTTATGATGTCTGGCATTATGCATTCCATCATTAAGAAAATTGACTATTGATATTACATGTGATTATTCAAATAGTAGAATATCCATGTGAATAAGTAATGGAATTATTTGATTTATCTTTTCCATATTATGATAATGGTTTGGTCTAAAAGGCTTGTGTTTTAGTCTTATACATTACCTTAAATTTTTATGCTTATTTATGAACGTTTCTGCTATATTATTTTCCTTACTGAGCACCTGAGCTCACCCTTTTCTATGTTTTATTTTTTTAGGATTTAAAGAAGTTTATTATGACTGAACTATAGGGATAGTCTAAGGGAGATTAATGTGTTAAAAAGATACAAAATGTTTTTTTATTTCATAATGTAATGTAAAACTTATGTATGTATCTAATACTTCCAAGGCTACTAAAATGATCAGTATTTCGGAATTTGATCCCTTGTGATCATGCCAATGTTATTTAATAATGCACTGAATCCGGGTAACTAGGGTTGGGGTGTTACAAGGGTGTTGATGACCACACTCTGAAGATGGTGGTCCCTAAACTGCAAGTCTTACTGCTAGTAATTTCACTTGAGAAACTACCTGTTATACTCAAACTGGGAAATTACACTCAACTTTATGAGGGTTTCTTACATCTGACGTAATACATATAAGATGTTATGTCAGTCATGGATTATATATCTTTTTTGATAGAGTAAAAACGCTTTCCACCACTTTTAGCTGGGGATGAGCTGTCATGAGCGTGAAATTTTGAGTATGGGCTTTGATATGACCTTAATACTCAATCCAATGTCCTTCACCTACCTAATTTTTCTGAGAATTTGAATCAGTATCTTATAACTAAGTGCAACAAATGGGAATAAAATAGATATGGGAATAGAGGTTTAGTGTTGTGGTAGTCAAGTAGTTCTTATGAAAGTAGGAAGAGTTCCCTCAAAGTTTCTTGTCAGAGTTGTGGTGGTCATAGTAACCACAGTGGAAGATCCGTTATATGCCATTAGTATGGATAGAAAGGGAATGTAAAGCCTCTCTGTGATTGAGACCATATTTAGTGTCATTATTTTAGTCATATAGGGCATATTCAGATATTCTTTCATACCTTTACATATACTTCTAGTGTAATAGGGACTACATGAACTCCACATTCAGTGGTAGGATCTTTTTTTCTGTGTCAAGCAATGACTTTGAGTATCACCAACAAGACAGGAGGATGAGGAGGTCATGTCTATGGTAGCCAGACACCAGATTATCAAAGTTTGTAGAGTGGACCTACTCAGGGTAGTCCAGTTGTAGCACAAGGTCATGGATTAGGTCAGTTGTATTCATTACAACTAATACCTAAGGGTTGAAGTTAAGTTTCATCTATAATATGAGGAACTATTCTAGTTTCCTCCATGATTGTATCTTTGTTATTTTATATAGATTCTTTTCACTATTTTATCTCCTTATCAACTCTAGAAAGTCTTAGGCTAGGAATTATGTGTTACTAGAATTTTATGGTCCTAGATACACGATTGGAAGTGAGATCAAAGGGAATATAAAATTTTAAGGACTTCCCCCATGAGGTTGGAAGTTATCCATCCTTATGGGAACTCTTTGCTCTCAATATGGAAGGATTTGATTTCATTCTTGGGATAAATTGGATAGTTCAATATCAAAATTATGTGGACATCTATCACCAAAGGATGTCATTTACATCACCATAGGGTGTTAGTTATTTTTATAAGGGTGATTGGGATATATAGGAAGGTAGATATGGACTATAGCATCATAGGCTAGGTGGTGTAACTGCCCAGATTGCTAGTCTCTTCATGGAGGACTAGGGACTATGCCTGAAAATTTTTCCTTTTTTAGTATACCTTTTCAAATATTTTTTCCTTGATGTATTTTTTGGATTACCTCCTAAGAGATTGGTAGATTTTATGATTGAACTCATTCTAGGAGTAGCTCCATTTTCTATTCCTCTGTACAATATGGAACCTACTGTGCTCCATGAGCTCAAGATAGTGCAAGAGGATCTGGAGTATAATTTATTTATCAGACCCAGTACATTATCTTAAGTTCACCCATGATTTTTTCCTTGAATGAAAATAGGACCCTTAGTATTTTCCTTGATTACTGATGTTTAAACCAGCTTATAGTTAATAACTAGTATCTACTACCCCTAATAGATGATATTTTTGACCAACTATACGGTGGTAGGGTATTCATAAAGACCAAAATAAGATCTAACTATCATTAGGTGTGAGTTATGACATTAGGAAAAACTTATATAACTTTTCTTAAAAGGAATTTTCTATATTAATGTCTCACTATTCCATTCAGTTTTATGAATTTTCATTCCATTTTCATGGATTAGATGAATATGGTTTTACACCCCTATTTATATTCCTTTTTCATGGTCTTTGTGAATAACATGTCGGTGTATTCTCATTCTCATAGTGAGCATGATCATTATCCTGTCATCATTCTAAATACACTAAGAGAGAATCATATATAGGAAAATATTTATATGTTCTACTTTTGGATTGAAAATTTTCACTTCATGGGTCATATAATTTCAGAATCAAGATTATTTTTTGACCTAGAGAATATGAGTAATGTAGTTTCCTAGGAGAATTCTAAGAGAATTTTTAAAATACTGATTTTCTTTAGGATTTATAGATATTACTGAAATTTTAAAAATTAATTTCATTCCATGAGTCTCCTCTGACTAGTATTAGAAATAAGGGTGTTAACTTCATATGGTTATAAGATAATTAGAAAACATTTCATCAATTGAATGGAATGCCTTTTGTGGAAAAAATTCTAATTATTCCTGAGCCTAGAAGAGGCTATATATTGTCCTGTGATGCATCAAGGATCAGAATGGGTATTTTTCTAATATATAACGATAGATTTTTTGTTTATGTATCTCGAAAGTAGAATACACATGAGTTAAACTACATGTTGAATGATCTCAAGCTATCAGTTGTTGTTCTTGCCTTATATTACTGGAGATAATATCTAATAGGTGAGTGTTTTATGGTGTGTAAGGACTAAAAGATCTTCCAATGTATATTTACATGGAATGAATTGAATCGCAGATAGTGAATATGGGTCAAATACCTTCAGTATTTTAATTTTAAGCTTGTCAGAATTTCTGAAAAAGTCAATGTATTAGTGGATGTGATGAGTAGTAAAATATAGGCACATGTCGTATAAGAATCCATTAAGGAATAGAAATTAATGGCCCTCTATTCTGAGATATATATAGAGATTCATGAGGGTCATAATAATTACTCTATTAAAAACTTGAAACTTAAATCTTAACTTCCTGATAGGGTGAAGAGATTGTAGTTTTTAGATCCATAAGTTTTTGTTCTTCCGGATAATATTTCTAGTGATAACCTACCTCCAGATTGGTCTATGGATAGAGGTAACATTATCTATATACCTGGATGTGTTTTAGTTCATATAGGTATAATATAGAAACTAATGCGAGAGCCTCATGCTTCTCAGTGGGTAGTTCAACCATGCATTTCCAAGTTGTATTAATATATGTGATGCTAATATTAATGGTTAGGGATGAAACGTCAAATAGAAGTTATTATTCCTAGGTGTTCCACCTGTCAGCAGGTGAAGGGAGAGAACCATTGGCTTTTGGGCTAGTTGTAGTAGCCCCTAATAATGGAAAGGAAATGGGAAGATGTTTCTATAAATTTTCCAGTCAGCTTACTATGGTCGTCTCGAGGTAGCGATTTGGTTTGGGAAGTCGTTGAAAGGATGAAAAAAGTAGCCCATTTCTTATCTACGATAGAGACTTTATCAGGTGATTATTAGGGAAGATCGTATGTCTTTGAGATCATATGACTACATGTGGTCCCTCAATCTATCATTTAATAAGGGCTCACTAATTTCGCACCATATATTTGGAAGTGGTAGTAGAATCCTATGGGTATAGAAGTGGTCGCAAGCACAACTTTTGTTCCTCAGATCGATGACTAGTAAAAAATAGATGATATGGGTTTTAGAGAAAATTCCATAGGAATGAATCCATGATTTTATCAGTTTTTGAAAGAATTATATCCCTCACATTGACTTATCCTACAATATTTTCTTTTAGGAGATGATTCATATGGATCCTTTTGAACCCTTCTTTGGTACACCATGTCATTAACCCCTTTACTTTTTAGAGGTAGGAGAGGCAATGATACCATGTCCTCATCTCATTCAAGAGAATTTAGAGTGGGTTTATCTATTCAAAAATCAAATTTCTACTACTCAGTCTAGACACAAAAAACCTATCATGATTGTTCTTGATGATATCTGTAGTGCATGTTCTGGGATTTTGTTTTCTTATGGGTATCACCCAATCTTGGGCATAGATGATTATAGAGGCAAGGAAAGTTGTAACTATCCTTTTTTGTTCCATTTGAGATTCTAGATATAGTCATTTAGGTGGAAAATCATTTTATGTTACCTCAACGGTACCTTCCCATGAACGACTTCTTCAACACTTCACATATCCATCATTATCATGCTATCTCAACTCATAATTTTGATCATAATTGGGTAGATCAATATTTAGATGCTTATTTTGAAGAGTATATTATACGAATCATTGAATGAATAAAGAAGGCTCTTTGAGGATGGGATAACCCTTTAGTATAGGTGCTCTGGTAGCATGGCTAGTTATAGGAAGAGACTGGTAGCGGGAGGCTTACAAATGTGCTCAATGGCTATAGTTATTCTTATACAGTGTTTCTCCACCATTGGAAGATGAACTTGGGGATGAGTTCCTTTAAGGGGGTATATTTTAAGAACTTTATTTTTTATTAATTATGGATCCCTTAAATTTCAGTAAAACTATTTTTATGGGAACTATTGTGGATAAATAATGAGTTCGCGGTTGTTTTTTGGGTGTATGGGGATTCTTCAGATATCGGAATACCTTCCAGTGGAAAATTTACTATTTCACATAGTTAATACAAATTGTGCAACCGTGTCCACATGGTTTACTCTAACCCTATGTGAAATTTTAGAGGAGAAAGGAAGGCACACAGTTTATCAAAACCATGAACCAGGGGATAAACTCCTATGTAAGTGTCTCAGAAAAATGTATGAGAGATGACTTCTATGGTTGGTGTAGAGTTTCCCTAATTGTGCAGCCTAACTCTATGGGGTACCTCTTTATGATAGTGGGAGGTTCATGGTTGGAAAACCGTTTGGCCATCTATGCAGCCAAATACATTGACCTAGATATTTTTTGGTTGAAATTACAATTTTTTCTTTATATTCATTTAAAATTACCCCTCTTGTCATTTTCTCAATCCATTATACGTAAGAGATCTTTCTCTACCATTTTGAGCTCCCAAATCCCTATTTCATTCATTTTATCCCATTCCTTTTTCCAAATTCTGATTCAATCCTTGTTCATTATGTTGGATATGCATTGGTAAGAAATCCTTTCATATTAATCCATTATTAATTTGTCTTTCACTATAATATTCGATTTTGATGTAGGATAATATTCCATGTTTTCAAGGAAATGATACGTTCTTCATATTTTTTCTGACCTAGGCCAAACTAAAGCTTGATCCTAGATGAAGATGGTGTGATAGGTCTAAGGTAGGTGTTCTATGACTCATCCCTCAAGTATCTCTATTTTATAAAAAAAAATTTGTGTGCATGACTCTTACATCATGTATTTCCTATTTAATTCATGTTTCATGATTATAATCATCATTATCATATTCTATATCCTATTATATATGTTTCTTTCATCATTGGAGTTTATAACCAAAATAATTTCCACCCCAGGTAGGGTGATTTCATTTTTATTCCTCTTAAGGCTTTGTTATGACTATCTGCACCACTATTTGGGTGTAATTGACTTTGAATATTTAATGGTAAGTTTTATAATTAAATAACTGAAATTTCAAATTTAATTATATGAAAAGTAACACTTGTCCCTTCTAGGGTAAGTTTCCTAATTTATTAATTAACCTTTTAATATTTAATTCGCATTTATTTTATAGATATCAATTTTCTTAGTGAATTATAATGAAATTTATTATGGTTGCTCATCTATAACCCACATTTTCATGTTTATGAAAGGTAAATGTGTGAAAATAATAATTGAATATTTAATTGAACCAAAAAATGGTTTAATTTACTTATTATACCTTGCCACACTAATGAAAGGTAATGGAAAGAACCAGTTGACTTTTTAAATGGCATGAATATTACATGGACTAATTAATTAATGAATTATGTACAAGGTTCATGTTTCATATGGACCTATTCATCCTCATAGGGGCGTTCATGGTTGAGCCATCCTTTGATTCCTGAGGGAATTTATTGTGCACTCAATGGATGACATTCCGATTCAAGGATGTCATTTTATAAGGGTGGTACCCACCTTAGAACCTGGTCCTTGTCTATCAGAGGATGTCCAAAATGAATTTTTAGGATCCCGTCATTATTATTATGATATTAGGATTCCTTGTATACAATAATTGGATCTATCTTGATGTCCTGGGATATGTGGCTCCATGGATACACCCGTTGCCCCAATCATTTCTTGTCCTATTTTACTATGAACAAGATACTTGGACTCAGTTAGAATCATATTATGGTGGAATTACATGGGCTATTCCCCTTGGATTATAATCAGTCCCCTTTTCTAAGCTATAGATTATTACTTAGTTGGCTTGACCACTATGTTAAAGGATTCTTTGGTTACTAACATAGATCCTTTTAATTATTATAATCATGCAGGATGTCTTGGATGTTACCTTAGATCCTCTATTATTATTACTATTATAGGATTCCTTGGTCATACCATGGGTCCTATTACAACAATTATTATAAACTGGAACATAATTAATTAAATTATTATATGTTTAGACCCTAGTCAAGGCTGAATAAGTTATGAGGGTATTTACATTACTGTACTACTTTACATTTGTATACCAACACATTGTCAATTTATATTTCTCATATTGGATGGTATAGACGTCGTTGGTGGTGACCTACTAAGATTTATCTCTCACCTTATCCATGAAACTGATGGTACATAGAATATTACATGTATTCAAGTCTTGATAAGGTGAAGTTTCTTGTTTTAGGAACCTGATCTTGACTTTATTCTTAGGATGGAGCATGGTGGAAGATGACTGAACCATGCTCAGGATGCTAGATTGTTTTTTGTTTCTTTTTGATTTATTTATGTAGCATGTACAAACTGATTCCATGTATATCTATTTATGTTTTTCTAGATACATAATCTATATAATCATTATTCTGTATATGATTCAATGTCAAACTATTGATTATTATTCTGTGTTTGGATTTTTTCACCATCATCCACTACCAATTTGTTTTATTCATTATTTTTATTCATTTATTTACTTTATTTTTATATATGTTGTTATACACTCTTCTAATGAGGGAATAGTCTCACATAGACACACCCTAGGACGTCGTTTCTATTCAGCATCCTCTAGTATATAGGGAGGACCACTTGAGGCTATGTGCCCATATAGGTTTAGGGTACCTTTGAGTGGCACTTGGGACATGATTTTACATAAGAACCCTATTAATGGTTTTAATTATGATTATTTTAAAAGAAACCATATATCCTAAAACCCTCATACATAATAATTTTTCCCCCATTTTATAACGAATAACATTCAATCTATCTCTCCCACAACTACACCCATACTAAGTATTGAATAATAATATAGAAATAAAAGCACATGTAGACACATTTATTTTTCATAGTTCACTCACAGAAAGTTATATTCAAGTATCATAATCATTTTCAGGTTCAATTTCACAAAAATACACTATATGAATATTGTTTAGTGGATATAAGATTAAATTCATTGTTACTCCATACTAAGGTGCACTGCCTTTACAATGGTTTGGGGTATAATCAATAATCAAACAAGGCTAGCTATCTTTGTTTCCTCTATGGTACACTGCTTTGAGAAATATTTCTTCATTTATAGACTTTATTATCTCTTCATGATCAACATATTAGTCTGATATGGTTTGCATCATAAATACAAAAATTGATGAAACCTTGATCTCCCGGTGGTGAATTTTTTATAACTATATGAGATCAAACACATACAAATAATTGATTCTATATATTAAAATCAATAATAATATAATTATTAAATACATTAAAATTAAAATAATTTCATGATAGGAATTATATTTATTATAATCCATATTCTATATACAATTATTCAAAAGATATTAATTCTGAGTTAAGGGAATTCTCTTTTTCATATAGTGAATTTTTATCCTTTGACCATATTATTAAAAACATTCAATGAATAATAGAAATTACCTTCATGTAAACTAGATATGTAAAAGATATTCCTATTTCTCTTCAAAAACTCTCTACCATGACCTAATATATTGATAATATTTAACGTGTATCTTTTCATTCTGAGAGACTAAATAACCTTTCTCAGATATATTTTTTATTATGAATTTATGTCTTATTTCTTTCCTTGAATATTAAGAAATATATGTAAATAATATTTCTATTAATGTTTTCCATTTTATTAGTTTTAATATATTCTGAAAAACATGAACTTTCAATCAATAACTATATATTAATTTATTTCCATACAAAACCACTAGATATCGTGATCAAAATTCTACTCAAATATTCTATAATTCTCCCCATTTAAATCTTAATTTATATTGTCTTATCATATTTAAATAAATTACCATGATATTAATATTACATGACACAATAAAATTTAATACCTCTCTAAATAATTGGAAACAAAATACATAACCATACACTATTAGCTAAGTCTTAATGTAATTATTACATGAGTTTTAGTGCTTTGTATATAATCTTATTTTATGTCCACATTAATTATCCTCATATAGATGAGTTTGAATGTTACTCTTATGTGATCTAGGGAAATCAGATCCAATATTATATGGGACTCATTTTATTCATACATGTTCAGTTTTTTTCATAAGTTAATATTATGTGGTATTTGAATAATCCACTTTATTCTTACACTATCTTCTCAGCAAGCATCTTAATATCTTATCACCTAGAAAAAAATTAGTTTAATATTATGTGAGTCCTTAAAATGATTTCCAAAATTATATTGCCTACTTATTTTATAATTTAATATCACATTACCCATTTTCCAAAAATTCACTTATACATATTTATTTGAATTTCTATGTTATTCTTACACGTCATGTTCAACATTCAACACAAAACTACATAAAATAAATTTTATTCATACATAACCTTTGAAAACTCCACATTAATATTATATAATTACATAATTTTCCAATTATATACACATTATTTGAACTCCACATACTCCTAAATGAATTTATCCAAAAGTTTAAGAAACCAAAACACACTCATTAATCATCCTTCAATTATAGATTTTACATAACACTTCAAGCAATCTACATATTCAATATCTCTAATATGTAAATATTAATTTTTCAAGGAATTCCATTAACTTCATTCATAATCATCTTAATGTAGTTCCTAATGTGACACAAATAATTACACTCTTGATTTCAAAATCTATCCCTCATTTTTCAATTCCATATATTCCAATTCCAATAAACCTTCAGAAAGTGTTGTTTCAATGTATGGTAACCATCTTAATCTTCAATCATGTATCACCATTTCAATATATACAATATTTTCAACATTACATGACATAATTATCATATAGTAAATCAATAATTAATGGTCCCAACATTAATTTACAATAATTACAATATAAAAACATTGGTTTCAATGTTATAACCCTTTGGATTTTTTGTTCAATTCTTACATAAATACGACACTATAAACAAACATTAAATATTCCATTGAAATGTATGGATTTTTAGTGAATTCTATCATCTCCAACTTGGATAATAAAATTCAAAGTGAATTTTCTTTATATTTTTATCCATTTTCTTCCACTATATCAATTTATTTTTTTCCCAAAAGTTAGGTAGACTAAAATCCCCCATTGAAATATAGTTCAATTCTCTAAAAATATTTAGGATTTCTTTATGTCACGAACTGAATCTAGTTTCCACTATTACTGTCACCAAACCCAGCCTGTTCCAAGGCCCGAAGGGTGTTACCTATCCCCATGGTCTGGAAAATGTTCTCGGGAATCCTTAATTTAGTTTGGGAATAGTTTACCAAATTTTGAAAGCATAAAAAATTAAAAACAATCCATAATATAAATCTAAAATTTCTGTGCCGAACCAGTCTTAAATAAAAAAAACAAGAACTAAATACATTGGTTTAAAGATAAGATAAGTGTTCAAAAAACAAATAAATATAACATCACGATAGCACCAAGGACTCCGCATGACTAGGGTCCATCGCCCACAAGCCGTCTCTACAATTCCGCCCCAAGGATGGGGACTAAAACCCCGAACCGCCATTACCCTTAGCATTTCCATTACCTGAGTCAAACATAACCAAGTATACTTACACCCAAGGGGTGTAAGTAGGGTGTGATCCTAATCCCAGTAGGATACCACCCAATGATTTTAATGAGTATGTAATATTATTTGAAAAATCAATCAGTTTTAGTACGCAAAGAAAGGTAGTGATAAAATCCATGAAATGCAACTTTCAATTGAAAACAGTTTTCAAGCTAAAATTTTTAGAAAGTTCACACATTTAAATAGACATGTTATCTACTATAAATTACTGACAAAAACAACAAAATACAATGGAAAATACCACAAACACAATGAGAAACCAAATCAGGAACACCTTTAGTCACTAGATAGTCTCAGGCCCCATGTACCTCATACCTCGGTGTAAAATAACCATAGTAAAATCTTTTCTCGTCCATGAGACACTACTAGGGAACATACCCATAACCTAGTGGTCCCCAATCATCACCCACATAGTTTAGTTAGAGTTTTCTTTATCCAAATTCTAGTTAAAACAGGGACAAAACACATCTGGTCCACTAGTCGTACTAGTACACATCCACCCCACCTAAGTACTCAGGCTTCCCCCTTTGTGCTCAAACAAATTCAGCATGCCAAATGATTCAATTTTCATATAAAAACACAAATATTGGCCACTTACAAACATTAAATTAGCTATACGCAATTTATACCATTTAAAACACACAACAAAACACTTTGATTTTCCATAAAAAAATTCTCAAAAACCCGCATTGTTTTGCACCCAAAAATCCATAAACACCCCCACATTTCACACTATATGCACACCTATAAGTTACCAAAACAGAAAAGGCAGCCTTATACATTTCAATTAAACCAAAAAATCAATTTTAGGTCAGCCCCATGTGAACCAAGAAATGTATTCTTTGTAAAACATTCATTTTTAAACAAACACGACACTTAAAGTTCACAGGTTCCACAACACCATTAAAACCAACTTTCACATCAACAAAAAAACGGATAAACATTCAAAACAGTATTTTCAGCTCTATTAAATCCAAATAAAATAAAATAATTAGTGATAGGGTATCCCCAAAAGAACCAACAAGAGTCTTCCATGAAAAAACCCCAAGTTCACCTAAAATTGGAATTAAAAATTCATTTGCATTACAAAAACCACTAAAACTATTTTTTGCAGCAACCATAAAATTAAATGAACATGAAAATGTCATAAAAAACAGCATTTCAATTCAAAGAGATTTCATACATATGGAATCACCTACCAAATTAGTTAAAACCTTGAATCATTTGTGAGAAAACCAAATCGCACCACCGCCGCACCAAGAGGGGCCTAAATCAAACTTGAGAAATCTTGAATGAATCTCCCCAAAACACCAGTAGCTCCTCAAATATATCCAATTTTAGAAACCCTAAGACGTTCGTCCCTAAATCGTGATGCCTAAGGGCTCCAAATAGGGGTGAATGAGGCTGGGGAGCGGGTAGGTGTCATAGGCTCGTTTGAGACTTGAAATCACCGGAAAATACATAATATTGAATAAGTTATTAAATAAATAAAATTCATTTTCAAAATAAGATATGGGCTTCCAGGCAGGCCCAATCCATTAAATAAAAACCAAAATAAACCTTGTTTATGGATTTCTAAAGTCTACAAATCTTAATTTTGGGTGTTAATATATCTAGGGAGGACATTTAGGAGTTTAAAAGAGTGAGAAATATTAAAAAACGAAAAAGTTATAAAAGAAACAAAGTTTATTTTTAAATCTGGAATTGGGCTCACGATATGGCCCAATTCATGAAAACTCACCTATTCTCTATAAATCCTTTTTAAACCTCAAAAACAAAGCATTAATGGAAATTAAATGAAAAATACCTTTAAAATATTTCATTTATATGACAATTCTCCACACCATGAAAACTTTCCATCTCGGAAAGTCAACTTGAAACTTAATCAGAAAATAGGAATGGATACTCTTTCTTAACCCATGACTTCCACTCCCATGTCTCATGTGTATCCTTACCATGCTTCCAATTAACCCGAACTAGCGGAATCAACTTCCTTCGAAGAACCTTCTCTTGGGAGTCCACTATTTTCACTGGTTGCTCAAAAACAGACAAGTGAGGCTCAATCTCCAGTTCCTCCCAACTCAGCACATGGGAAGGATCTAGGTTGTATTTATTCAACTGGGAGTCATGGAAGACGTCATGGATGGATGTAAAATGAGAAGTTATGGCCAAACTGTATGCCACCTTTCCAATATGCTCATTGATCTCAAATGGGGCAATATATCGCGGAGTCAGCTTCCCTTTCTTCCCCAATTGACGATGGACCAAACGAGGGGCCACTTTTAGGAATACCCTATCCCCCACAAAAAAATCTAGGTCTCGACACCTTTGGTCAGTATATGATTTATTATGACTCTGAGCATTCAATAAATGCTTCCTAATCAACTTGACCTTCTCAGACGTCTCCTGCACCAAAATTGGCCCCAACAGTGAAGTATCTCCTACCTCGGCCAAACATAGGGGGAACGACATGGCTGACCGTAGAGTGCCTAAAAAGGGGCCATTTTAATTGAGGATTCGTAAATATTATTATAAGAAAACTCAAAAATCCCCAAATGGATATCCCAGGAACCTCTAAAGTCCATGACACATGCATGAAGCATGTCCTCCAAAATCTGATTCGCCTGCTCTGTCTGACCATCCATCTGAGGGTGGTAAGATGTGCTCATCTTAATATGAGACCCCAAGGCCTTCTTAAGGCCTTCCCAAAATCGAGAATTTAAGCGGGGGTCTCTATCAGAGACAACTTATAATGGTACGCCATGGAGTCTTACCACTTCCTGAATATACAAATGGCCCAACTCATCCAGTTTAGTTGTATCTTTGATCGAAATGAAGTGGGCTGATTTGGTCAGATGATCAATCACTAACAAAATGGAATTATTACCTCGAGGTGTATGAGGTAATCAAATAATGAAGTCCATGGTGAGCTCGTCCCACTTCCAGGTAGGAATGGGTAATGGCTGGAGCAAACCGTAGGGCCTTTGGTGCTCTTCTTTCACCTGTTGGCATATATAGCATCTCGACACAAAGTCTATTATGTATTGTCTCATACCAGGCCACCAAAACTACCTACAGATATCATAATAAATCTTTGTGGAACCCGTATGGATAGCCCACTCTGATTGGTGTCTTTCCTCCATCACCACCTTTTACAGAGATAACGGTACTACTGAACGGCCCGTGAAGCACAAGATGCCCTCAGGAGATGATGATCAATTAGAGGATGTATCCCCACCATGAAGAAACTACTTTGACTGCTGACAAAGCTCATCACTGAGTTGTTCCTGCTGAATCAACTCCAACTGAGAAGGAGTCAACTAGACACTCACCATGAATTCCCCTCCACTGTGTTCCATAGTCTCCACATGCATCTGAGAAAAGAGCCCCATAAAATCCCACTCATCACTGGACTTCCTCAAATCCTACATTGATACTATTCTGCTCAAATGTAACACCCCAAGATTCTACGGTATGCTTCTCTTTGAATAATGTGATAGCGTGTGTTGTACGCAACACCGAGTTCTAACACACTATAACCAATCACACTAGCCATTATGAATAGTAATACCTAATTCTTGAAATTATCTATATTTTATATTTCAAAATTGACTTCATTTTTAGATTCGGAATATTGAATTTAGCCTAAGGTGAAATTTTGGTACTTTTTGGATAACAATAATATTTTGATGAATAGTGAAAATTACTAAATTTTAATTAAAAACAACTTTTTTAATCAAAATAATTAATAGTGATAAATTATGAATTTGAATGGTTTTAAAGTATATTTTGAATATATTTTTACCATTTAATATAATTTTGTTCATTTTACATAATTTCACAATTAAACCAGACATAAACAAGTGTCAATCTTTTGATAGTTATTATCTCATAAAAACACGTGTTTTGTTTTAACAACGGGAATTAATTTTAAATTAATTTCTTCCACTTCTGTGTTTTGAATTTGGAAAAATTTATTCCATATTTTGAATCAGGATATTCAAATTGTTTAAATACGTAACTTTTATTTTTATACATTTTGAATAATTATTGCGGTAAATATTTTATTTACCATGGTTAAGGGTAAATTCGGTAAATAAGGGTTAAAAAATAATATTATAATAATACTAAATTACCCTAAAACGTGTCTTAGACATATTGGTTGATACATGTTCGAACATAGGCATCTTTGGGTCAATTTTGGGACCTCATGGAGCCACTTGTAGGTGACATGGACACTTTATTTTAATTAAGTTAAAATGAATACAAAAATGACACAAGCATATATCTTTTAGAAAAAAAAAATTTACATAGGGTTATATATGTTGGATTTTAGACTATAAATATTCATTAGAAAGATAAAAAGATTTAATACAAAATGATATTTTATTTATAATTTTTAGACATTAAATAATTTAATTTATTTATGACACAATTATGAGGCAGCAACTACCATAATAGTGAAAAAATAAAATAATTGATATTATAAATACCCAAATAAATATAATTTGAGACTTTTTATGAATTACACTAATTTTATAAGTTAATATGACATGTTAGGAATGATTTAATTAAATTTTTTCTAAGTAATCATTCTTTTATGAGTTTCACAAAAATCAACTATTGAATAGTGTCAAAATCGACATAAAAGAGTTTTAAAAAATTATTATATTATTAATTGATATTAAATTTCTAAAAATCTAATATTCGTCCAAGATACTTATTTAATGATATTGGTATCATTAATGGACCACTTGGGGGTCACTTGGATGTATATTGTATGTTTATTAAACATATAATATAAAAATACAAAGAGACATTGTAAAAGTGAAACTAATTAACTTAGAGTTAATACTTAAAGATAAGGTTAATATAAGTACCCAAACCTATATAAATTCTATTGGTTGAGTTTTTTTCGACCCATCCACACCTTAAAATTTAAATAATCAACTTTGGAGCCATTAGAAACCGAATATGTATTTATTATAAATTAATATTTCTAGCTTTTCCAAAGGTTCCCCTCACCCCTCTTATAAAAGGGTACTCCTCCTTCTCATTTCTTCACACCTTCAGAGCCTTTTTGTTCAGCCATAATCTGCCCAAATACTCTCCCAACTTCCCTCGCTACAACCTAGAGGCCTTAGTTTGATCAGAAAGCCAACCTAAGGATCCCTTTTGATCAAATCAGAAGGAAGAACCCGAAGAAGAGGTAATGATTTCACCACCATTTTCCAAGTTCCTTTCTTCTTCCACTGCTTATTTCTTTGTTATTACCATTCTAAAATAATAACTCCAGTATCTTATATATATTGTGATGTTATTATAAATATGGTACAACCATATTCAGTATTCTATCCACCCTTTGAATAACATGTCACCATACGTGCGTACGTACGGCTTACTGTCTCCAGGTCGTGGTGTAATTGTTATTCAATATATTATTATTTGGATGGGTATAATAATGATGTGTAACTCATGTAAATAATACATATAACACGATAATGATTCTGTATATATGATATACTATCAAATTATATATTATTTTAATATCAAAAGAATGATATTGTCGCTCGTGCGTACGTACGGACTACCGTCTCCACGAACGCGATGAGATTCATTCTCCATCGTATCCATTCAAGTATAATTATCATTTGATGATTTAAAAATAATTTTTAAGGACTCGATATCATTTTTTATATGAATAATATACAACCTTTCTATAACAAACACGGCTTATGTAACCAAACATATAAAAGAAAACGAGTAAGTTACCACCCGAAACGATGATAATTCTAAGATATTATTAACAAATCAATGTTAAAAGATCATATAAGATATCATATTAATATATATGATTCTTGTATAATTTAATAAAAATTATTTCACTATTATACTAGAGGTTAACCAACCCTCAACCAAGGAAAATTACAAGGTAAGGGTTATTTCACAATCTCTTCATTATCTGAGGTTGTTTATACGTAATAATCTACTGGAATTTCTTAATCATCCACATCCATGTTTCTTCGAAATGTATTTCAAAACATTTTTAATATTTAAAATTAATATGGGTTAAAGTAATTTATACCCTTGTTTTTCTTTTTATAATAGTTTTATAAAGGAATGTTTCCGTCATTTTCCAAACAAGGTACTTTTAACCTTTTCGACAGAATTAAGGTAAGAATGTTTTTTTAACTTATACGGCGGGTGCGGTTATTTTATGCCGTTATAAAATCGTCGAGCCTTCTCTTACAAGTTTATATGAATACTTTCAATGAAAATGTTTCATTTTATACGACTCTTAAATGATTTCAAAATAAAAAAGAGATATTTCTCTAAAAAGAGTTTTGATTTCATCTATGTCAATATCCTTTGATGGATTTTAATCTTATTTGGAGATGATTTATTATGAAAGAAAACATCCATATTTTATTGAAGGTTTTGTGATATGTTTGACAATGGATATGTTATTTCCATGGTTTATGGATGAAGTGTTTTCATTTCGTATGCTAGTTTTAATACGAATGTTTATGTTATGTTTAAACATTTTCATATGAGAATGCATTGGACTTAATATGTGACGGGTGGAGCCCGATATAGCTCCTCGATGCATCGGTAGGTCTCATGAGACAAACTAGTGTCTTGGAACAAGGCCTTGGAAAAATATTATTTTTAGTCTTGGCACGAGGCCTTGGCTATGTGGTTATGATAGTCTGGCATTATGCATTCCATCATTATGAAAGTGGTTATTGATATTGAATGTGATTATTCGATTAGTAGAATATCCATGTGAATATGTAAATGAAATTATTTCATTTTACTTTTTCCATACAATGTTGAAGATCAAGTTTTAAAGGCTTTTGTTTTAGTTATACATTTCCTTAAATGTTTATTCTTATTTTTGAATGTTTCCGCTATATTGTTATCCTTACTGGGCATTTGAGCTCACCCCTTTTTTATGATATATTTTTTCCCAGGATGTGAAGAAGTAAGTTATGAATGACCTGCAGGGATTTTATGTGGGGATATGAGTGTGGAACATGGAGACTATGTTGTTGTAGTAGTTTTTCACTTTATGGTGTAATGTAAAACTTTATGAATATATCTAGTGTTTCCAAGGCTACTAAACCAATTGGTCTTTCGAGATTTTATCTTTCTTGTGATCTTTCCAATGTTATGTAATAATGCACCGACTCGGGGTAACTGGGGTCGGTGCGTTATAGTTGGTATCATAGGAAGTTTAGTACAAACCTTGGAATCTAGATTTAGAAAAACTCTGATTAGATCATGTAGACCTAAGATGAACTTTTAGATTTAGTATAGAAGAACTTCCTAGAATTTTGGTATTGTAAAGATTTTGTGAATTTTCCCAAGAAATACATCCCTGTATGGATACGAGTAGGTAAAGGCGGATCTGGCACAGATGTACCTAGGGGTAAAACCCGAAAACACCACTTTGAGCTAGATTCGAATGGGAACTGGTGCACGACAACGGGCCTTGTTGCACTCTTGGTTATGACACTCCTGGGGGATATGCTTAGGATAACTCTCATTTTCATTACAAATCATTATGAAGGGTTTATTAGTATATACTTCCTCAAAGAAAACATTTTTATGATTATGGATTATATTCATAAATAGTTCAATTTATGTTAAGTGTTTTATAAGTAAGGGATTATGTATTTTGATTCATAAACTGATCTAGTTTATGCCATTTTTTAGAAATGGTGCCTAGTGGAAGAAATGGAAACAGTATCAATGCACGCACTCCATGTAGGGATTTCCCACCTTCTCAAGATAATTATAGTGGAGCTGGTGATGCAACTGGTGCCGATCAGCTAATCACCATACTGGGACAACTCACTCAAGTTATGAATAATAACCTTACCCGTATGGAGCACCCTGATCCGCAGTGTGGAAGATCAATGTTAGATCGACTCATGAGGCAAAAACCGCCAACGTTCAATGGGAGTACAAATCCCTTAGAAGCTGAGAAATGGATAAATTCCCTAGAGAAAATATTTCAGGCTTTCGGGAGTAGTGAAAGGGAAAAAGTTATCATGGCAGTTTACCGCCTCACTGGAGATGCTGATCAATGGTGGTTTTTGATTCAAAACACGAAGCAAGATGATGAAGTATCAAATATGGAATGGAGGGAGTTCAAAGATCTGTTTTTAGAAAAATACATTCCTTGCGACCATCGAGCAGATATGGAAAGGCAATTTCTGAGTCTGAGACAAAAGGAGGATGAGAATGTTACAATGTATGAGGCTAACTTTACAAGGTTAGCAAGCTATGCTGGAGATTATATACATAACCCAAGAAGTAAGATTGATCGTTTCGTTGATGGGTTAAAACCATTTCTCCGTCGAGCATTAGTATCACAATCCTTCTCGTCATACGAAGACATTGTCTCATGTGCTATCAAGACTGAAAAGGAATTCTCTAAGTCTTATGACTTTAAAGTGAAGCAAGAGAAGAAGAGACCTTCTGATCAATCTGGGAATGGAAATAAGGGGAAGAAGGGAAAGGTTGAATATCCATCATGTTGTAAGTGTGGGAAGAAACACCCTGGTACTTGCTTGAAGGGAACGGGAGTCTGTTACAAGTGTGGTGAAAAAGGCCACCAAGCTCATGATTGCAAGGGGAAGAAGGAAGCCACCAACATTCAGTGCTACAATTGCAGGGAGATGGGGCATTATGAAAATGAATGTCCTAATCATTAGGAGAACTTACCTCAGAAAAGGCCAAGGGATCAAGTCCAAGCTTATGCTATCACTACTGCTAAGGTAGAAGCTCCGAAAGACGTGGTGGCAAGTAATTTAATGGTTTCCTCAAGTTTAGAAAATGCATTATTTGATTCTGGATCATCGCATTGTTTCATATCTTCCCAGTTTTCTAAGAAAATTAGATATTTCCAATTTGATTTAACAAGGGAGTTGTCAGTTAAAACTCCTAAGGGAAGTATCATTACAACAAGGTTTTGTGAATCAGTCCCTATTAGAGCACATAAATGTTCTTTATCTGCGGATCTCATCGTCATACCTATGATTGAGTTTGATATAATCCTCGGTATGGACTGGATTTCAGACTATGATGCGAAGATTTATTGTAAGAAGAAAGAGGTTACGATTTTTGATGATGATGATAAGGAACACCTTATCTTTAGAGCAGAATCGTGACCACCTAATTCTTATCTCAATCCACCCCCAGTAGCTCAACTAAATTCAATTATTGGGGAGGAAGAGAATGAAATGACTGTGGGTGAGGAAAGGAATGTTCAAATAGAGGATGTACCTGTTGTGAAAGAATATGTAGATGTTATTCCGGAATATTTACCTGGACATCCTCTAGAACGAGAAGTTGAGTTTTCCATTGATTTAATTCTTGGATCAAGGCCTATATTGAAGACCCCATATAGAATGGCCACTGTATAATTAGTTTAACTAAAGAAACAACTAGAGGAATTGAGTAATAAGGGATTTATTCACCCTAGTGTCTCTCCATGGGGAGCCCCTGTTCTTTTTGTTAAAAATAAAGACAGATCTATGAGGTTATGTATCGAATATAGGGAGATCAATGCTATAACAATAAAGAACAAGTATACCCTACCTCGAATTGATGATTTATTTGACCAACTGCATGGAGCTCAATACTTTTCAAAGATTGACCTTCGATCTGGATACCATCAGTTGTGTGTGAATAAGGAAGACATTCAGAATACAGCATTTTGAACCAGGTACGGGCATTACGAGTTTACTGTAAGGCCTTTTGGATTTACTAATGCACCCTCAGTATTCATGGATCTGATGAATAGAGTTTTCAAGGAGTATCTCAATGAATTTGTGGTGGTATTTATTGATGACATCTTGGTATACTCAAAAATCTATGAAGATCATGATAATCACTTGCGCATTATCTTGAAGACTCTGAGAAGACATGAATTATATGGGAAGTTTAGCAAGTGTGAATTCTGGCTTCAGGAGATTTCTTTTCTTGGCCATATTGTCTCTAAAGGTGGAATCTTTGTTGATCCATCTAAGACCAAGGCAATCCAAGAATGGCCATCACCTACGAGTATAACTGAGGTACGTAGTTTTATTGGTTTGGCAGGTTATTATCGATGATTCATCCAGAATTTTGCCTGATTGGCTAACCCATTAACGAAGATCACACGTAAAGGGGTTAAATTTGTTTGGAAAAAAGAGTGTGAAAAATGTTTCGAATAACTGAAGAGAATATTAGTCAATTCTCCTATATTGAATCTACCATCGGGGAATGATGGGTTCATTATTTATAGTGATGCATCGAAGAAAGGACTTGGTTGTGTCCTTATGCAGAATGATAGGGTTATTGCCTATGTATCACGATAGTTGAAAATTCACGAACAAAACTATCCTACTCATGATCTCGAGTTAGCAGCTGTGATATTTGCTTTGAAGATATGGAGGCACTACCTCTATGGTGAAAAATGTGAGATTTATACTGATCACAAGAGTTTGAAGTATATTTTCTCACAAAAAGAACTCAACATGAGGCAAAGGAGATGGCTTGAATTACTCAAGGATTATGATTGCACGATACACTACCACCCGGGGAAGGCAAACAAGGTGGTAGATGCTTTGATCAGAAAGGGCCATGGAGTTTTGAACAAGATGAGAGTCGAAAGGGATCCTATTTTCATGGATCTAGTAATGATGGATATGGGAATAACCATGGAAGGAGAAACATGAAGGCTTTGTCAAATGGTTTCCAAAACATCTTTACTAGAAAGGATTAAGAGTTCTCAGACTGATGATGAAGAATTTCAAAAGAAGATTAAAGCTGTGAATGATGGGAGATTGAGAGACTTTCTGTATGAAAATGGAATTTTGAAATTCGAGAAGAGAATTTGTGTTCCCGTTATACCATATCTAAAAAGGGAATTGTTGGATGATTCTCATAGTTACAATTCTTCTATACCCCCTAGGAGCACCAAAATGTATAGAGATTTGAAGGAACATTTTTGGTGGGACAACATGAAGAGGGAGATTTCTGATTTTGTGTCAAGATGTATGGTTTTTCAGATAGTGAAAGGTGGAAGGCAACAGCTTAGAGGAGTCATGCAACATCTTCCCATACTGGAGTGGAAATGGGACAATATTACGATGGACTTTGTCATGGGGCTACCAAAGACTCCTAGAAGGAACGATGCAATATGGGTTATTGTTGATCGTCTTACCAAGTTAGCACATTTTCTTGCTATAAGAGAAGATATACCACTGGAACGTCTAGAAAGACTATATATTAATGAAGTTGTGAGACTTCATGGAGTACCCCTATCGATTGTTTCTGATCGTGATCCCCGTTTTACGTCAAGATTCTGGAAAAGTCTTCAGAAATCCCTGGATACTGAACTTCATTTGAGCACTTCTTACCACCCTTAGACAGACGGACAATCAGAACAGACTATTCAAATCGTAGAAGATATGTTGATATCTTGCTCACTTGACTTTAAAGGTATGTGGGATCAATATTTACCTCTGGTAGAATTTTCCTAAAACAATAGCTTCCATTCGAGTATTTAGATGGCACCATATGAAGCGTTATACAGAAAGAGATGTCGTACACCAACCTGTTGGGATGATTTTGGTGAAAGAAAACATGTAGGCCCAGAACTGGTGGAGGAAATTATGGAAAAGGTGAAGGTAATCCAAAATCACATCAAAGTAGCTCAAAGTAGGCAGAAGAGTTATGCCAATAATCGAAGGAAGGATTTGGAATTTCATGTCGGTGATCATGTTTTCCTGAAGGTATCTCCATGGAAGGGAGTCATACGTTTTGGTAAGAAAGATAAATTGAGTCCCAGGTACATCAGACCTTTTGAAATTCTAGAACGAATTGGGGTCGTTGCTTACCGATTGGCAATGCCGCCAAGTCTCTCCAAAGTTCACAATGTGTTCCACGTATCTCTGTTGAGGAAATAAATGCCTGACCCAACGCATGTACTCACCTATGAGTAGTTAGAACTGGAACCCGATTTGTCTTATTGCGAAGAGCCCGTCAGGATTCTTGATACGAGAGAACAAGTACTGAGAAACCGGACGACGCATCTGGTAAAAGTTTTGTGGAGAAACCATATGATGAAAGAGGCAACGTGGGAACCCGAGAAACTTATGATGAAGAACCACCCGAGTCTTTTCATGCGGTATTATTCTAGAAATTTTGAGGACGAAATTATTTGAAGGAGGGGAGAATGTAACACCCCAAGCTTCTACGGTATGCTTCTCTTTGAATAATGTGATAGCGTGTGTTGTACGCAACACTGAGTTCTAACACACCATAACCAATCACACTAGCCGTTATGAAAAGTAATACCTAATTTTTGAAATTTAATATATATTTTATATTTCAAAATGGACTTCATTTTTGGATTCGGAATATTGAATTTAGCCTAAGGTGAAATTTTGTTACTTTTTGGATAACTTTAATATTTTGATGAATAGTGAAAATTACTAAATTTTTATTAAAAACAACATTTTTAATCAAAATAATTAATAGTGATAAATTATGAATTTGAATGGTTTTAAAGTATATTTAGAATATATTTTTACCATTTAATATAATTTTGGTCATTTTACATAATTTTACAATTAAACCAAACATAAACAAGTGTCAATCTTTTGATATTTATTATATCTTAAAAACACGCTTTTTGTTTTAACAACGGGAATTTATTGTAAATTAATTTCTGCCACTTCTGGGTTTTTAATTTGGAAAATTGGATTCCATATTTGGAATCAGGATTTTCAAATTTTGTAAATAGGTAACTTTTATGTTTAGACATTTTGAATAATTACTGAGGTAAATATTTTATTTACCATGGTTAAGGGTAAATTCGGTAAATAAGGGTTAAAAAATAATATTATAATAATACTAAATTACCCTAAAACGTGTCCTAGACTTATTGGTTGATACATGTTAGACCATAGGCATCATTGGGTTTATTTTGCGACCCCATGGAGCCACTTGTAGGTGATAGGGACACTTTATTTTAATTAAGTTAAAATGATTACAAAAATGACACAAGCATATATCTTTTAGAAAAACAAAATTTATATAGGGTAATATATGTTGGATTTTAGACTATAAATATTCATTAAAAAGATACAAATATTTCCTACTTATTAATATTTTATTTATAATTTTTAGACATTAAATAATTTAATTTATAAATGACATAATGATGATGCAGTAATTACCATAATAGTGAAAAATTAAAATAATTGATATTATAAATACCAAAATAAATATAATTGGAGACTTTTTATGAATTAAACTAATTTTATAAGTTAATAAGACATGTTAGGAATGAGTAAATTAAATTTTTTAGAAGTAATCATTCTATTATGAGTTTCACAAAAATCAACTATTGAATAGTGTTAAAATTGACAAAAAAGAGTTTTTAAAACAAATATTATATTTGTAATTGATATAAAATTCTTAAAAATCTAAGGTTTGGCCAAGAGACTTATATCATGATATTTGTATCATTAACGGACCAATTGGGGGTATCTTTGATGTATATAGTAAGTTTATTAACCATATAATATAAAAATACAAAGAGAGATTGTAAAAGTGAAACTAATTAACTTATAGTTAATACTTAAAGATAAGGTTAATATAAGTACCCAAACCTGCATAAATTCTATTGGTTGAGTTGTTTTCGACCCATCCCCACCTTAAAATCTAAATAATATACTTTGGAGCCATTAGAAAGCGAATAATAATTTATTATAAATTAATATTTCTATCTTTTCCAAAGGTGCCCCCACCCCTCTTACAAAAGGGCACTCCTCATTCTCATTTCTTTACACCTTAAAAGCCTTTTGGTTCGGCAAAACACTGCCAAAATACTCTCCCAACTTCCCTCACTACAACCTAGAGGCCTTATTTTGATCCGAAAGCCAACCTAAGGATCCATTTTGATCAAATCAAAAGGAAGAACCCAAAGAAGAGGTAATGATTTCACCACCCTTTTCCAAGTTCCTTTCTTCTTCCACTTCTTCTTTCTTTGTTATTACCAATCTAAAATAATAAATCCAGTATCTTATATATACTGTGATTTATTATAAATATGGTACAACCATATTCATTATTCTATCCACCCTTTGAATAACATGTCACCATACGTGCGTACATACGGCTTACCGTCTCCACGTCGTGATATAATTGTTATTCAATATATTATTATTTGAATGGGTATAATAATGATGTGTAACTCATGTAAATAATAATTATAACATTATAATTATTCTGTATATATAATATACTATCAAATTATATGTTATTTTAATATCAAAATAATGATATTGTCGCTCGTGCGTACGTACGGGCTACCGTCTCCACGAACGCGATGAGATTCATTCTCCATCGTATCCATTCAAGTACAATTACCATTTGATGATTTAAAAATAATGTTTAAGGACTTGATATCATTCTATATATGAATAAGATACAACTTATCCATAACAAACACAGCTTATGTAACAAAACTTATAAAAGAAAATGAGTAAGTTAACACCCGAAACGATGATAATTCTAAGATATTATTAGCAAATCAATGTTAAAAGATCATATATGATATCATATTAATATATGTGATTCTTGTATAATTTAATAACAATTATTTTACTATTATACAGGAGGTTAACTAACCCTCAACCAAGGAAAACTACATGGTAAGGGTTATTTCACAATCTCTTCATTATCTGAGGTTGTTTATACGTAATAATCTACTGGGATTTCCTTATCATCCACATCCATGTTTCTTCGAAATGTATTTCAAAAAAAATTACTATTTAAAAAGAATATGGTTTAAAGTCATTTATAACCTTGTTTGACTTTTTATAAGAGTTTTACAAAGGAATCTTTCCATCGTTTTCCAAACAAGGTGCTTTTAACCTTTTCGACTGAATTAAGGTAAGAATGTTTTTTTAACTTATACGGCGGGTGCGGCTATTTTCCGCCGTTATAAAATAGTCGAAGCTTCCCTTGAAAACTTATAAAAATACTTTCAACGAAAATGTTTCATTTTATATGACTCTTAAAAGATTTCAAAATAAAAAGAGATATTTCTCTAAAAAGAGTTTTGATTTCATCTATGTTAATATCCATTGATGGATTTTAAGCTTATTTGGAGGTGATTTATTGTGAAACAAAACTTCCATATTGTATTGAATGGTTTGTGATATGTTTGACTATGGATATGTTATTTTCATGGTTTATGGATGATGTATTTACATTTCGTATGCTATTTTTAATACGAATGTTTATGTTATGTTTAAACCTTTTCATATGGGAATGTATTGGACATAATATGTGACAGGTGGAGCCCGCTATAGCTCCTCGATGCATCGGTAGGTCTCATGAGACAAACTATTGTCTTGGCACAAGGCCTTGGCAAAATATTATTTTTAGTCTTGTCATGAGGCCTTGGATATGTGGTTATGATAGTATGGCATTATAAATTCCATCATTATGAAAGTGGTCATTGATATTGCATGTGATTATTTGATTAGTAGAATATCCATGTGAATAAGTAAATGCCATTATTTCATTTTACATTTTCCATACTATGTTTAAGTTCAAGTTTAAAAGGATTTTGTTTTAGTTATACATTGCCTTAAATGTTTATGCTTATTTTTGAATGTTTCCGCTATATTGTTATCCTTACTGGGCATTTGAGCTCACCCCTTTTCTATGTTATATTTTTTCCCAGGATGTGAAGAAGTAAGTTATGAATGACCTGTAGGGATTTTATGTGGGGATATGAGTGTGGAACATGGAGACTATATTGTTGTAGTAGTTTTTAACTTTACGATGTAATGTAAAATATTATGAATATATCAAGTGTTTCCATGGATACTAAATCAATCTTTCTTTAGAGATTTGATATTTCTTGTGATCTTTCCAATGTTATATAATAATGCACCGACTATGGGTAACTGGGGTTAGGGAGTTACATCAAAGCGTTGGCCATCACATTACCCTTGCCTGGGGTATAGACAATGTCAAAGTCAAACCCCTGTATGTACTCGATCCAGTGATGCTGACTCATGTTGAGGTCCTTCTGCGAGAAGATACAGGCTAAGCTTTTGTGATCAGAGTAGACCACAAGCTTCTCCCAAAAGAGGTAGTGATTCCAAGTCTTCAAATCATGTATCACCACTGCCAACTCCATGTCATGTGTTGGGTAGTTATTTTCATGATGTCGGAGTTGGCGAGATCCATATGCCACCACGTGATCATCCTGCATAAGCACGCACCCAAGACCCATACCTGAAGCGTCACAATAGACCACCTACCCCTTCATAACCTTAGAAAAAATCAGCAGGTGGGAGGTAGTCAACCGCCTCTTCATCTCCACGAATGATACCTGACATTCCAGACCCCATAAAAACATCACCCCTTTCCGGGTGAGTGCAGTCATCAGTGAAGCAAGCCGATAAAAATCTCGAACAAATCGCCTGTAATAACCAGCCAGGCCACGGAAACCCATGATCTCGAACACATTCATCGGCTGCTCCCATGAAATAACCGCACTAATCTTCTCAGGGTCCACTGAAACCCCCTTCTCATATATCACATTACGTAGAAATCTCACTTCCCTGATCCAAATACTGCACTTTGAAAACTTTGCATAGTGGTGGTGATCCCGCAAAGTGCCCAAGACATTCCTCAAATGATGTTCGTGTTCCTCTTTAGAGCCAGAGTATACTAAAATTTCATCCATGGACACCACAACAAAAGAATCAAGATATTTATGGAACACCCTATTCATGAGTTCCATAGAGACCACTGGAGCATTGGTCAATCCGAAGGGAATGACCAAATACTCAAAGTGGTCGTACATGCTTTGGAAGGCTGTCATAGGGATGTATGACTCCTTCACCCTAAGCTGATGATAGCATGAATGCAAGTCTATTTTTGAGAACCACTTTTCCCCCTTGAACTGATCGAAAAAATAATCTATTCTGGGAAAAGGGAATTTGTTCATAATTGTTACCTTATTAAGCTTCTAGTAGTCACTGCACAACCAGAGGGATCTGTCAGCCTTTTTCACAAACAAAACAGGAGCGGACCAAGGAGAGATGCTCAGGTGAATGAATCATTTGGATTATAATTAGTCCATCTGTATCTTTAATTCCCTCGGCTCGGTGGGGGCCATTCAATAAAAGGGAAGAGATATAAGTTGTGTTCTCGGCTCCAGATCAAACGAAAACTCTACAACCCGCTCTGGGGGAAAACCTGCAAATTTATCCAGGAATACTTCCAGAAACTCATTCACTACATGAGGTAGTTCACCTACAAGGGAAATACCATCATCCTCGAGCATGAGAGATGATAAATGGAAGGTAAGACTTCCCAACTCTGGGGGTGGAGGTCCTGCGCGACCCGACTGAGGATCCCATTCTCCTCGAAAAACCTGAAGACTCCCATCAAATGATATGAAACTCACTCAATTAATGTAGAAATAAATGTTTGCCTATAAGTGCACTAACCAATCCATGCCAATTATTATGTCAAATAGTTCCATATCTGGAACCACGAGGTCCCACTCTATCTCAACCCCTGACATAGAAAGCACACATGAGGGGAACCTGAGGCCCAGCTCCTTCTTCGTTCCCAGCGGTGTCACCAACTCCATCGTAAAAGACATCAACTAAATTGGAAAATTCATCATGTCCACAAAATTGGAAGAAATAAATAAAATAGAGGCACCATTATCAAAATATAATCACCTATAGAAGATGCGATCAGAACGGTACCTCGAACTGTTGATGGTCCCGCCTCTGATCCTGCTGGTGCCCGATCCACTACATAGAGATGTCTGGTCTCTACCTGAGGAAGATCGCTAGTCTATGGATGTGCCCTGAACTGGCTCTATCTATAATATGAAACAGCCCTACCACCACGACTCGAAAAACGTGATCCCCCAGTCCTCGATGGCTTGAACTGTGGTGGCACTCCTCTTGATGCCACTGACCCAGCCCCACTCAGAAGTGGACGTGCCACACCACAGAAGCACTGTAAATGACCCATTAATCCACACTAGTAATAAGACTTCGGAGGAAGTGGGAATTCGGGTCAGATGTTACCTGGCTTCCCACATTGGTGGCACATGACCGATATAGCAGCAGAATCCGCAGATGAAAACTTCTTGGAAGAGTGCCCTGAACTGCTACCTCCTTTATTCACATGATCCTCTCATTTCCTTTTCTTTTATGAGGATCTTACACTTCCCACTAGTGATGCTGAACCATAGAAACTAGCCCTGCCATTCCTATCAATCCCCACCATTCACGCCCGATCAACGACCTCAGTATAGGTCCTCATCTTAAACAAGAACACCTGGGAGTATATCTTTGGTCGGAAGCCTTTCTCAAACATCTAGGACTTCGCCTGCTCATTAAAGACAATTTTTGATGCATACCGAAGCAAATCAGTGAAACGATTGGTGTACTCCATCCCAGATATATTCCCCTGAACAAGTTCCATGAACTCTCTGGACCTAACATAAGCCAACACCTGAGGGTTGTACTCTTCATTAAAGATAACCTTGAAATATCCCCAGCGCATCTTCTCATTATTCCCAGCCTGAAGCACTGACTCCAACCACATATGGTTGGGACCCTCCAACAGAAAGGAGGAACACTTCACCCTGAGCTTCTTGGGTTTTTTCTAGGAACTCAAACATACACTCGATCTTCTCGAGTCATTCCTCTGCATCCTGGGGTTCTGTGCTACCTCGGAATATAGGAGGCTTGTTTTTCAGAAACAATTGAGAATTATCTTTTCTAGGTCCCATATTTTCTTCCATAGTAGAAATAGAAGAAATATTTGGTCAATTTCCCTGATCTTGGACAGCCCGGACCACAGCCTCGACTAACCTATGATCAATCGGTGTGGGGGAACTCTCTCCAGCTTCCTCTTGTGGGCACGTGGGAGCTTTTCGGGGAGGCATGTTGCTACAAAATGAAACAGCCACAAAACAATAATCAATACCATAATTATAAAAATTTTAATCAAATACATCAAGAATAAATAATCTAAACACATTACAATAATAAAAGAAACAACTACTCAAACTCCGCTCGATGTCCACGTGTGGTCTGCAGCCCACACGTCTCACCTGGAAGTGAAGTCAATCCATAAATTCCATTGTCCCCTGGTGACTCAATGTCTGCTGTGAGAGGTGAGGTCTAGACACCCTACTCACAACCAGAAACCTGAGCCCCGACACTCTTAGCTCCTATCAATCCCGACTCATCCCAAAATAGCAAGATAACCAAAAAACATTAACATCCTTTGATACCATTTTGTCACGAACCGAATCTGGTCGCCACTATTACCGGCACCAAACCTGGCATGTGCCAAGTCCCGAAGGGCGTTCCCTATCCCAATGGGTAGGAACAAGTTCCCGGGTATCATTAATTTATGTTTGGGAATGATTTACCTGAGTATGAAAGTATAAAACATTAAAAACAATCCATAATATAAATCTGAAATTTTTGAGCCAAACAAGTCTTAAGAAAAAAAATACTAGAACTGAATACATTGGTTTAAATATAATACAAGTGTTCCAAAAACAAATAAATATAGCAGCAATATAGCACCAAGGACTCCACATGACCAGGGTTCATCACCCACAATCCATCTCTACAACTACACCCTAAGGATGGGGACTAAAACACCGAACCTCTATCACCCTTAGCCTTTCCTTTACCTGAGTCAAACATAACCACGTCTACTTACACACAAGGGGTGTGAGTCAGTTGTGAGCCTAATCCCAATAGTATAGCACCCAATTATTCTAAATAGGATGCAATAAAATGTGAAGAAGCAAGCAGTTTTAGTACACAAAGAATGGTAGTGATAAAATCCAAGAAATGCAACTTTCAATTGAAAATAGTTTTCAAGCTAAAATTTTTAGAATGGTCACACATTTAAATATACATGTTATCTAATATCAAGTACTTCCAAAAAACAACCAAATACAATGTAAAATACCACAAACAAAATGAGAAACAAAATCGGGAACACCCCTAGGCACTATAGAGTCTCGGGCCCCATGTACCTCGTACCTCGGTGTAAAGTAACCATAGTAAATTCTGTTCTTGTGCATGAGCCACTAGTAGGGAACATACCCATAACCTATTTTTCCCCAATAATTATCCACATAGTTTAGTTATAGTTGTCGTTGTCTAAGTTCTAGGTGAAACAGGGACAAAACCCATCAGGTCCACTAGCCGTACTAGTACGCATCCTCCCCACCTAGGTACTAGGGCTTCCCCCTTTGTGCTCAAACAAATTCAGCATGCCACATGCTTCCATTTTCATATAAAAGCACCAATACAGGTCGCCTGAAAACAATACAATATCTATACACAATTTATAACATTTAAAATACACAACAAAACACTTTGATTTTTCATAAAACAATTTCTCAAAAACCCACATTGTTTTGCACACAACACTCCCATAAAACCCCACATTGCACACTATATGCACACCTATAAGCTACCAAAACATAAAAGATAGCCTTATATATTTCAATTAAACCAAATAATAGATTTTAGGTCAGCCACATGTAAACCAAGAAATTTAATATTTGTAAAACATCCATTTTTAAACAAACATGACAATTAAAGTTCATAAGTTCCACAACACCATTAAAACCAACTTTTGCAACAATAAATAGAAGGGATAAACATTCAAAATACTATTTGCAGTGCTATTAAATCCCAATAAAATAAAATAATTAGTGATAGTGTAGCCCCAAAATAACCAACAAGAGAATTCAATGAAAACCCCCCTATTTCACCTAAAATTGGCATTAAAAACTCATTTGCATTACCAAAACCACTAAAACAATTTTTTGCAGCAACCATAAAATTAAATGAAGATGAAAATTTCATAAAAATATCAATTCAATTCACAGAGATTTCATACATATGGAATCACCTACCAAATTAGTTAAAACATTGAATCTTTTGTGCGGAAATCAAATCGCACCACCGCCGAACCAAGAGGGACCTAAATCAAACTTGAGAAATCTTGAATGAATCTCCCCAAAACAACAGTAGCTCCTCAAATTTGGCAGATTTTAGAAACCCTAAGAATTTCATCCCTAAATAGCGATGCCTAAGAGCTCCATAGTGGGGTGAAATAGGTTGGGGGAGTGGCTAGGTGTAATGGGCTCGTGTGACACTTGAAATCACCGAAAAATACAAAATATTGAATAAGTTATTAAATAAATAAAATTCATTTTTAAAACTGGATATGGACTTCCGGGTGGGCCCAATCCCTTAAATAAAAACCAAAATAAACCTCGGTTATGGATTTCTAAAGGCTCCTAATTTTATTTGTGGTGTTAATATATTAGGGAAGGAAATTTATGAGTTGGAAAGAGTGAAATTTTTTAAAATGAAAATGTTATAAAAGAAACAAAATTTATTTTTAAATTAGGAATTGGGCTCACAGTTTGGCCCAATTCATGAAAACTCACCTATTATCCATAAAAACTTTGTAAACCCCCAAAACAAATCATTAATGGAAATTAAATGAAAAATACCTTTAAAATATTTAATTTATTTGACAATTTACTTTCTTCTACTACATTGATTCGGAATAAATATACGATGATCTTTTTTACTACATTGAGATCCTTAGATGTTGAACTTTTTATAGGTTTTATCTCTTGTAACCACTTTAATTCCCTTGATAAACCATTAATCTATTTCAAATATTATAAAATCTTTTTCAAATTTTATTTATTTATAGATTAAAAAAACTATATCTTGGCATAAAACTTTTATAGATTCTTATTTTACTCATTGAAATCTATTATTTGGCCAATAATTTCTTACACCTCCTCATCTTAAACATTTAAATATAGTCTTACCAAATGAATTATACTCACTTATTCAATATACTTATATATTTGATTTTAAACTAAAATAATTTTAAAATTATTGCTAAAAAATATTTTAAAACAGTTCACTCACCTATAGAAGTCGGGTAATATCCATAGAATAGGCCTTTAGCCAAAACCTTGAGGCCTATGAGCCTTGTAATAGGATTCATGCCCACTGGACCTTCAGGTCAAAAATATATGTTGTAATAACAGCGGTTGGTTGAGTGGGTTATCCCTTAAGGGGAAATGACCCAACTTTATAGGTTGTGTGAGATTGGTGTTTGTTTGTTTGAATGTAATTATACCCCCAAGTACCTAATATATATTCTTCTAAAAAACTTTTTGATTCATACAACATATTAAAGCATTTTATTTTAAAATTTACAATGAACTCGTTACAGAACTTATTTTCAGTGATCATTTTTCCTTTTTAGGTTGTGTTTATTTTCATGGTAGGATCATTAAACCATGAATATTCAGCCCCAAAATTCCATTTAATATCACAACACTTGAAACTAACTATATAAATATTCATTATAATGGATGTCACATTGCAGCAGCTTTTGATATCCTAATAAAAAATCAAATGATACAAAATTGATTCATCAAAAAGTTATAAAGCATAAACTCCTCATTGAGTGGAATCAATTCTCTGTAAAGTTTTCCTCAACCATATTTATGTTTATATATCACTAGATATTGTATAATGTTGAATTTTTCAATATTATGTTGAAACAACTCAACACATTCAAATTTGGATTCAACATCAATTTATTTCTAAATGAAGATCAATTTCATTTAAAAAACACAAATACTATTTTAATTTGTTAATTCAGAAAAATATTCCTTTTTATTTTTAGAAATACCTTCCAGATTCATTATTCCATTCAATATTCTCACAACATGGTTCATATGTAACACTTATAAAATTTAAAATTTATTTGTATTTAATATGATTGATGTGTTCAATAATGTTTCATCCATACAACACAGAACTAAAGTAATTATTTTCTTGTTAAAATAAAAAGTAAACTATATTTTGATTAAAATTAATGAAACTTAATTATTAAAATCAATTATATAAACCACTATCTAAATTATACATGTCTCAAGAAAAAAAATTAACATTATTTATATTATATATAATATATTTTTTAATTGAATGCTAAAATTAAAAATTTTAGAATTTAAGTTTTAAAAATAGAACCCTGTTTTTTAATCCTCCATGTCAAATTTATCTTAGGGTGAATTATTAATAAATTTCTGAAAATGCTGATTTTTTTGTGAGTGGTGAAAAATATTATTTTAATGAATACTATAATTTTGAGGAAACCATTATGATTAAAAATCTATTAAAGTTATTTTAAACTTTTAGATAAAAAAATATATATATTTATGAAGTAAAATAATTCATTTGAGACTATTATATTGAATTTGGAAACCCATTCTGGACTTTTTGGAACCTAAATTATATTTTATTCTAATAAAACTATCATTTATTCTTTACTATTAGTTAGGTGGTTTAATGATTACATTATAATTTTTAATGTTTATAATGTAAATTATCCTTAATTTATTTAATAATAATATGATAAATGTTTGGAAACCACCACTACTAAATAATATCTAGCCCAAAAACTACAAATTTATTTTTTACACATGGAAATAATTTTACCCTAAAATATTTTTTAGGCATTTTTTGCACAAGTATTAGAATTAAATTATATTTGTTTTGGAAATTTGATATTATAAAATATATAACATATTTAGAAGCATAAAAATTATTATTAAAAAACAATTCTATCTTATTTTTTCTCCATAATGTAAAGTTTCCATGATAAAAATCATGTTACCATGATAAGGTTTAGAAGGGTTAAAAGGGTTATTAACCTAAGAGATAACGTTTATAATAACATGAAAAACTCAATTATATATCATTGGATGATTATATTTGGACCTTAAAATTATCATATTTGATAATAGAAAATTTTTGAGTAACATTACCTGAGTAAGACATATATGATATAATATTGTTTCAAGTTTTTAAACAAATCACACTCCCCTAACTTATAAAAGGAAACCTTATCTTCTCACTTATCCACACCACATGATCACTCTAGTTTAGAAATTCCCTACCAAAATCCATTCCCAAAATACCATATCATGTCTTATTTTCCTTTCTATCACCAAAATACCATATTAAGAAGGATTACGGTGTAATCTAAAGGAATAAAATTGACAAAGAGATGTGTCTTTTTTAACATCCCATTTTTCGTGAAGGTATGTAACCTTTTATTTTAGGTTTGAACCTATATTTTTATCCCTTTTATATAGATTATGGGAGAAATGATGGTTTTGGGAGTGTCTAGGTATTTTTCAGATCCTAGATCATTAATTTTTAGGAGAAACAGGTGAGACGCATGGTTAGTACTAACCATGCCCCATAACCGCGTGGTCCCTAGAGGGTTTCAAACAGTTTTAAAACTATTTACACTAGTCCACATGGCCATGTAAAATATTTAATACCTATTAGAAAGATTAAATTAATAGTTTTCACATTTTTTTCTATCCATACACCTAGCTATGTGAGGAAGGATGGCTTTTGTACATAGAATGTTCACATTCCACGCAATGTTTCCGAACTGTGTCTTAGCCCATGCAACGGGTTCTTCATCCTAGGAAGTAGTGGAAAATAGTTGGCACATGTTTTTTCCAATAGTGTGTCCAAACTATGTAAAACCCTTTCAAAAATGTAAAATTTAAGTTTTTACATATGTTCTTTAAAACTTTTAACCATCATTCTCCCTTCCTCATGCCAAGTAGCCACCACATGTTAAAGCTCACTTTTCTCCTCTTTATAGGCTTTGATATTCCTCCTTTATTTGGTGGTATAATAACTCATCACTCATTATGTTGGATCTTTATTGGTGATATATTCAATCCTCTAACTTCCATTCTTATTTTCTTCCAATAAGTGGAATGAAAAATCTATTCAAGATAATATGCCATATTTTTAGGGTATTTGAATATTTATAATATTTATTCCATTCTTTCATAAGTTAAAGAATGAGTATTATACTACCCTTATAAGGTAAGTATTCTAATATATTCCTATAAAATATTTGGTATTTGTTTTATGTTTTCATTTTGTTTCACGCCATAATTACACATCATTTCTCATATTCTTGAAAAATCCTTAAAATACATATTCAATCATAGTTCTAGATATGTTAAAAGACCTTGAGAACTAGATTGATCTCGAAAAACATAACCCAATCCATTCCTTGTGTCATTTTAATTATATATTTTTTTGTTATATATTCTCTATTTGACCAAAACACCATTGGGTGTGTTTGACATGGCATTGTCCAACGAAATGTTATAAAATGAGTTTACAAAGTGATATAGTGGCATTGATTACATAACATGGCCACCATAATATTATTTATTAGTAGAATAGATTAAATGATAAAATGAATTGAATATCATATATAGTTATTATCTTAGTCTTTAATATTATTTAACATGGATTTGATTACACCATGATGGTATCTTTCACTGGACATGTCATCCCTTGTTTTTATTTGTGGTTATGGACACAACATTACTTATTATTCACTTGATATTTATAGACATGTATTTCCTTATGTTTAAATGGTAATAATGGTCATGGTGATCCATTTTATTATAAATAATCATTATTATAGGACATGATGATCCATCATGTTTTTTGATAATTACTAGACATGAAGTTTTATAGAGGTTATGCATAACTAATGAACACTATGTTCCAAATATTTTATTTATTATTAAAGGTCATGATGTTCAATATTTACTATTAATAATCAATATACATAATTACCTTTAATTTGTTACAATAATAATTTTTCAGAGAAATCCTAATTAGTCTAAAGTAGGTAGTGACAGACGGGTGTCCCATGAGGAACCCCAACCTACACGGGTTTTGTTGTTTTCATTTACCTTGACTATAATTTATTACATGCACACTGATTATTATATATTAACAGTTTGGATATTACTATAAACTATTGATGGTTTCTTACTCAATTTATATGAATCCGTGTTCAGCCACTTATTGGTACCTAGAGTGACTTCCTAGATGTACGTAAGAGCAATGGGAAGGGTCATGTGTTAGACGCATGATATTTTGTACTATCTTAGTGTATGGCAGCATTAGATTAATCTTAAGATCATGATGTTATTGTAGATAGATCCTTGTCCATTTGATTATTATTTTTATTTTCATGCTTCTATGTCACCCATGTATCTTTCATTTTGTATAGCATCATGATAAGAAACCATTTTGTATATGTTACTCAATTTTAGTTCTTTTTATGGGCGGTTCTTTTCTGTTGTTATTTTGGATGATATATATTTCACTATTGTTCATTACTATGTTTCAACTATTTTATAAATATTATTTATTTGTTGTGATACTATAATAAAATATGTTATAGTTTCCCCACTATACTACCACTAACACTCACAACTATTCAAAAGATTCTAACATACATGGAGGAACGGTTAAGGCCATGTGGCCAAATGGGTTTTGTTACTTTTGAGTAAACCTGGTCTGACATGAAAAAATGTGGTATCAAAGAATTTTCATTATATATTACTTTATAGTTAAGATATATAAAAGATTTGGAATGTTTCATAATTTGTAATGAGTCTCTTTCCAGGATTGACTTACCCACATATAGGGAAAATCCAAATTACATGGGATGTGACTCATTATTTTGGACTATTCCCATTAAAGTTGTACTCATTTCCCCAATGGGTGACACACATGATTTAAGATTATTATTATTATTATTATTATTATATTATATTCTATTTTTACATATTTCCTAATATGTAATGGAATTATTTATTCATACATCATTATAGGCGCCCACTAATATAAATTCTATGCATATGGCATGCCATGTTTACTTTATTGTGTTCATTTACAATAGTTTTTCATATGTTACTTGAGTGATATATCTATTATTAAATAAAATTTTTATAGAATTAATGAGGTAAATAATTTTTTATTGAACTTTTTTTCTCATCCTATATATTTTTTTCCACATAGATTTAGAGTGCCACGTTAATTAACAAATTATCTCATGTTTGTGCTATGTAAAAGTGGATACATGGACTCAAAAATTAGTGGAATTAAATTACATTAATTTCAATTTTAATTTATAAACATAGAACTTCAATAAATTTTGAATTTTAATTCATCTAATCAAATAACATTATACATCTTGTTACATTGGGATACCATTTGTAAGGGTTGATTTTCACTTACATTAAGTACCAATTGTAACTTATAAAGTGTATGTATTTATAATATGAAAATGGAAACTCATATAAATGGACCATGATAAGTGTATATATATATATATTAGTGTTAAATTTAAGATTATTTAATGTTAAAATAAATGGGTTTCATTAAATGGGGATTCCAATTACACCATAAAGGGTTTTTTCCTTGATAACTTGCAACTAACACTCCATATACCAAACCCTTAATGTGAGACTAAAACCTTTCCCCAAACATGGACATAGTGCCTAGTAATTGAGATTTCATTTTGAATAGTAATTCATTATGCATTCCATATTCCATATGTCACTGATCTTTCTGGTTATTAATCTTGATATAAGTTTTGTGCTTGGAATTGTAGAGATATTCCACCATGATTGCCTCGAGTTGTGCCCCATGAGGGTAGAGATTACTATTCTGTAAAGGTTGTGGGCCCGACTCCACTTGTATTAACAATTATACTTCCATTTATGTCACATACTTCTATTCTATATATGGGCATTGATGTTTAATATCAAGAGGTTTTACTATTATTAGTACAGACTATATGAGGATCCCTGTGAATTTCTATTTATATGTAAGAGTTTACCAGGGGTTTCCTGCAATAGCACCCACATACACATATAGATAAAGATGTCCCAAGGATACTAATTCGTGGTTAGAGGACATTCTATCAATATGTTTTCATCATAAGACACCTATTGGGAAATGAGTGAAGCTGGGTAACTATATTCTCTATGTATCTTTCAAGTGATGGTGGTATGTTATCACCTAGGAAGACAAATATCAAGGTATGGTTTAGTGATATTTTAATATTTTGTTTAATGAATACTTATATAATGATTCTTTGAGGACTGAATGATCCAGACAGTTTATATAGTTTCAATAGGGCACTATGTTTATAATGGTTTATTCACCTAACATTAATGAGCTTCAAAAATTATCATGATCTCTACTAGGTGAAGAGCTATCCAGGGACAGGTTATTTGACATTGGAATTAGGTATGACATATGATCAAAGCTCAATGTCTTCTATTTCACTACTATATCAGGGATAGTGAATTAAGACCTCATTACCTAGTGTAATTTGAGAGAGTATGAGGTAGTTTTCTAGGGAACATAAGCACCTTGACTGGTTAGTGCATTGACTAGTGGTAGGAAGCATCACCTAGAATGTTCTCACAAAGGTTGTGGTTATCCAAGTATCTACACTGGTAGTTAGGTTTTTTGTCATCAATATGGGAATCCATGTCACCTAAAGCCTTACTGTGACAGAGATTAGGATTAGTGATGATCATGTAGAATGATGTGGCACATTTATATGTTTTATAGGACCTCAACATCTATAATTATTGGGAGAGGATCCACACTAGCTCTTTCCTTAAGTACAGGATCAATGGCTCCTCACCAAGCTGGTAACTAGAATGCTATTGGTCATTCTAGATGAGGAGGTGGTCTCTGTTAAGGGATCCAAACATGATACTTTTAACACCAGCAGAGTGGACTTGCCCAGGGTAGTTAGGTTGTATCTCAATGCTGTTGATTTTTTCAAGTATATGCAGTGCATTGGACACCTGAGTAATAGTGTGTCAAAAATTCTACAATCCAATTTATTATTTTATAAGCCTCCACTTTAGCATCTAACTTTACTTGATAAAATTTATTCAAATTCATTCATATATATGGAAATTATGGAATTTCATTGTTTTAAGATTGATTATTTA
Organism: Viscum album; assembly: GCA_963277665.1. Classification (NCBI taxonomy): domain Eukaryota; kingdom Viridiplantae; phylum Streptophyta; class Magnoliopsida; order Santalales; family Viscaceae; genus Viscum; species Viscum album. The sequence goes on along the minus strand of OY728148.1, from coordinate 497,586,708 downwards.
TGTGGCACAATGAATCTCAATACTCAATTGTTGATTCAATCAGAGAGTTCACACCAATGTAAGGAATTTCTAATTGAATTTGGTATATTTCATTTTATATAGATCCATTTCTTTCAAAATATAGGGGGCTTTGACATAATTATTCAGATGGATTGAATAGTACACTATCATTCTATTATTGAGTGTTATAAAATATGGGTCTCCTTTATATCACTCAAGGGTTTTAACTAAATTAATAAGGGTGAATTGGATTTCTAGTTGATCAGATATAGGACATAGCAACATGGTTTGGTAGGAGTGACATCCTAGTTTTCCAGTCTTTATTTAGAAGATCTCAGAAGATAAAATATTGATTTTCCTATAGAATTGGATAGTTTTAGGGATGTATTCCCTAAAGAATATTCTTGGATAAGTCCTAAATGGGAGGTAGAGTTTACTATTGAACTAATTCCACGATCATCACCAGTATCAATTCTAGTATATAGGATGGATAATACTGAGTTTCTGGATATATATAGGTATTTAGAGGGTTTAGAATCTAGGGGTTCATACAACCCAGTACATCAACGTGGGTTTCTCCTGCTCTTTTCCCCAAGAAGGCCAATGGGGCCCTTAGGCTTTTCATTGATTAAATATGGATTAATAATCTTATGATTAAGAATCGGTATTAATATCCACTTATAGATTGACTTTTTTGTTAGATTTAGGGATCTCAGTTTGTCTATAATATTGATTTATGGTCGGGATGCCACCTATTACAAGTCATTCCTTCATATATACTGCATACAACATTTTGTAGTAGATATTTATTGTATGAGTATTTTTTATGTTTTTTGGTCTCATGAATGAATCAAAAGTATCTTTTTCTCTAATGAATCAAGGTTTCCACCCATTCCTTTATTATTTTAATATATTTTCTATGGATGATATCATAGTGTGTTCTCATACTTGACCAGATCATGTCAAACAAGTTGAAATAATATTAAATACAGAGACAAATCATAGGTTGTATACTAAGCTCAAAAAGATTCAATTATGTATTGATAAATGTCATTTTATGCATCACATGATCTCAGGTATTGGTATATCAGTGGATCCATTCAATGTGACAGCCATGGTTACTTTTGAGCATCAAAAAAATATTTTTTACATGAAATGTTTATTAGGGATATCTACCTATTATACATAATTTATTCATGATTAATCATGACTGGAGAACCTATTATAGTATTTACCAAGAATTTTGTGAACGTTTTATGGACTAAAGCATGTGATTATTCCTTTTAGGAGTTGAAAGGAAGACTAACTTCAGAACAGATCCTGATTTTTCCAAATCCAGTGAGATGTTATATAGTTTATTATGATTAATTATGAATCATGATGGGAGTTTATTTTATATAAGGTGATCAAGTAATGGAATATAGGTCAGGATATTTAAATCATAATTATCATAATTTACCAACACACATTCTTGGGTTAGTAGCTGTGATTTATTCACTATGTTAGTTTTGTACGCATTACTATATGGTAGATCATTGTTTTGGTATATACGGACAATAATAATCCTCAAATACATATTCAAACAGCGTTACATGAATATAAAATAGTGAATATGGGTTAAATTACTACATTATTTTTACGTTGATCTTGATTATATTCCTTGGAATGATAATGCAATGGAAGATTCTCTAAGAAAGAAGACCGAGACACAAGAAGTGCAGGAGGCCAGTAGTGAATGAATGTTGAGGGAATTATTCTATGAGATGCATATAGAGGTGGAGGACCATATCTGGAATCTTGTAATCATATAATTATTAGATAATTTTTCACTTATGGATAGTTTGAATATGAGGTACATTTCATATCCTGATGGCTTAGTCCTAGGTGATGGTGTTTCAGGTGATGACCCAACACCTGGTGGTGTAGTTTATGGGGATGGGATATTTTACATTTTAAGACATTGTTTGGTATCCAATAACATGTGGGAGTAGTTTATATAGTAATATAATGACTCTAAATTGGTATTAAATCCTCATCTTATGAATATATATATATATATATGGTGATTTTCATTTCCATCACTGGTAGACTATTATAAAAATGGATATAAATTGTTTTGTTACTCTATGGGCCATAGATTAGTGGGTGTAGGTGGAACAATCATGACTTTTACAACTGATACTCATACTTATGTGAAGACTAGATAATTCCAAAATGGATGTTTTTACGGTCTTACCAATATCCCAATAAAATAGTAACATAGTAATGGTGACCATTGATAGATTAAAAAATGACACTCACTTCATGCCTCTTTGGGAAAACTTTTTAGTGGAAGAGATTGGGATACTTTATATCAGTGATATCATAAAGAATCATGGTGTTCTATGTGCCCTCATATAAAAAATGAACACTCATTTTAAATTGTAGTTATAGAAGGGATTATAGAAGGCCATGGGTTCAAAGGTTCTTCTATGTACATCATATCACCCTCTGGCTGATGGGACATCAAAGTGTACTATATAGGTGTTGGAGGAAAATCTATGAACATGTGTCCTTGATTTTTGTGTCTCTTGGGAGACAAAACGTACCCCTTTATAATTTTACTAATAATAATATCTTCCTTTCATCTATACATATGGCTTATTATGAGGCCTTATATAGTTGTTCGTGTCGTTCACCCTTGTGCTGGTTAGAGGTAGGTAAGGTAGCACTACTGAGACCTTGTCTCATTTAGGATACATCAGAGCTGGTATAACTTAATTGAAAGAGTTTCGATACATTTTATTCTTTAAATAATTCTTACACTGACCATAATCACCAAATTATAGAGTTTGAGGTGATACATCATGTCTTATTACAAGCATCTCTTAAATTAGGTTATAGATGGAATCAAATGCAAGGAAAGGTATCACCACAATTCATCAAACCATTAGAGATCTTGGAGAGGGTCAAACTAGTGGATTCTTGATTATTACTTCCTTAATAGGTAAAGGTAAATGCATGATTTATTACATGTATCTATTATTTTTTGTTATCATTTTTTCCCATTTCATTACTTTCATCCTGAGGAAATTCAGTTGGAGATCGATGATTATTTTGAGGAGTATCCAATTTATGTCAATGATTTTATCACTAAATCTCTTTGAGGTAGGATAGTTCCTCTTATTTAGGTACTATGGTATAAATACCATGTACAATATGATACTTGAGAAAGATAGAGGGTATGTATGTGCTAATTTAAAGAACTATTCATAGATGATGTTTCTCCACCCTCACAATGAACAATTAGGGGAAAACTGATTTAAGGAGGGTAGTTTGTAATCTACCAATTTTTCTTGAATATATGGAACCAATAAATTTTGATATAAAACTATTATCTTAACCTCTTGGTATATATTAAGAGGCCATGTAAGGGTTTTAAATCATCTGAGGCTTTTTCATATCTATAAGCTCCAAGTTTTGGGAGAAATTGGTGAGGCGCATGATTATCACATGGTAAGTGCTAACCATAAACCTAAATAATTCCATCCCTAGTTGGTGTCATGAAATTTTTTTCACTATTCACACTAGGAATCATAGAAATTTGAAATGGTGTAGACCAATTTCATGTCTAAAATGCATGATTAGTGCATGGTTTCTCTGACCATGTGCCTAACCATATGAGGTAGGATGGATTTTGTAAAAAGACTATGCATGGGACATACATGATTTTATATCCATGATCTCAGATAAGTTAAAGGTTAATCCTCTTAGGAAGTGGTGTTACATGGTTGGAATATGGTTTGTCCAACCGTGAATCCAAACAGTGTCCCCACTTTAATAATTTTGAAATGACATTTTTTCCCAGTGTTCATGAAAACATTAACCCTCATTCTCCCTTCTTAATTTCCAGTAGCCATAACACATTGGAGATCCCTTTTATCCTCTTCCTGTAATTTTTTCCACATATTTCATACATTATTGGAATAAATCCATGTTTATCAAATTATATCACCATCGATAATATCTTAAATCCTCTTACTTCATTTATTTGATTCATCCTTCATAAAGAATGTTAAACCCATTCAAGCTAACATGACCTATTTCTAGGGTATTTTTCTATTTAATTACATTTTCCATTATATCCCAAGCTAAAAGGCTATTTTATCACATTGTAGAGAGTGTAAAATTAAGAGTTTAGTTTTTAATAGATTTTATGTAGTATAGCAGGAACACTATGTCATCTCTCAATGGAACCTTAGATCATTAATTTAATAAAATTATTAGAAAAAAGTTAATGGGTTTTAGAATTCCTATTTTTTTGTCATTTAAGAATCGAAAAGAAAAAGGAAAATGATAAAAAAATCATATATTGATATAATTAATTTAGTGTGATCCACACAGGGAATTTTCATGATGCTCATACTTCATTGCATCATCAGAAAGGGTGTAGATCTCTTAATCCTTGGTTTGTAACACATATAACCAGAATGATACAAAGTTTATACTAGGATTCCACCTACTGTTCTGTTGAAAACACACAATGATTCACCTGATACCACTGATTATTGGGTGATTTTTTATTGGCTTCATAACCAAAACCCACTAAGGAAGCACATTAAGAACTCATTGTGTTGTCTAGGTTTGTAAGTTATTTAAATGTGTTATCAAGAAATTAATTTACATGGACATGTAATTGTTTATGTGATTTCAATTGAGCAATATGAACCAAACAACCACCATAATTGTAAGGGGTATGAAGAAGTAGTGAAAAATGTGTGAAATAAAACATGAATGAGTACCCTCAAACAGGATCATAAGATTTGAACATGACATACCAGTACATAACTCTATTAAATAAGAGTATTGTTTAATGAAAAACAGCATTCAAACCTATAATTTCAAAGATCATTAAAATATTACAAACATGATTCTCTGAGTTTACATCAAGTTCCCCCCCTGAGTGATCACAGGGCGTTCAGAACTCCATAGAAGGTGAGAAAGAACGTGGTGATAATGTAGCGTTTCCCATAGACACCAGAACATTAAGGATTTAGTAGAGGGCTTATTTGGTACTACAAAATGAAATCACCTTACTTCGGGTTGAATTTTATATTTTGTGCCTAAGGTGTTCTTTTATATATAGAATGGTAGGTCATTTTGGGTACCATGTTGTTGAGAAACCACTTGGCCCATGGTTTTAAGACACTAGAAAATTTTATATCTCTTTTCAATAAAAATAACATATTTTCTGGCCTAATTTATATCTCTATTTCAAATTTATCAGCCGGATAATGTATATAATAAAATATATTTCTAAAATACAGAGGTAAATTTTTTACTCCATCTAGATTCATTTTATTAGAAATATAAGTTTTTCTGGGCCTATTAATGGACAAATTGGGCTTCTATTGCTCCATTAAAGTTGTATCCCTTAGATTTCTGGATCGGATCACAAAATTTCACCCCATTTTAAATTAATTATGTCTCATCACATACAAAATTGTTCACATGTGTTCATGGGATTTCATTTAGTTTTGCCTATTTTCCTTATGCATCATCATAGGATCTCTAAATCACCTCCCCCTTCAATGAAATTATGAAAAAGCTGAAATTTCCCTTTTTAATAGTGAAAGAGAAAAATTATTGACTAAAAAATAAAGTTATATTTGTTATTAAATTTTTAATTTATGGCACAAAATATATTTAACACATTGGTATAGGGCTCAAAATGATTAGCGAATCGCAGTGTGATCACACACCCATACCTAACCATTTTCACTCTTAGGAAAAGTATTATATCCTAACTAAGCCTCATTCATAAATCAAAGGTGATAAAGCTTAAAAAAATTTAATGAGATTAATCATGTCTTGTTTATAAACTCAAATTTTCTCTCATATCCAAATTTTTTTGACTTCATTTGTTCACCCATGCAACATGTCATAACCAAAATCACCTGGAAATTTTTCCCTCTTCACTAAAGGAACATGTGAATGTGGAGTTGTGATATTTTACCATAGTTCATATGATACTACCATATGATTTATAGGATTCTATGACCTCTATCAGTAGAATCAAGTCTACTACTCAAAAGGACATCTAATAGGTTATTCTATGGTTCAAAGGTTGGTAGGATTTAATGTTTAAAAACGTGAGGTAGAAGATGATTTTTTTAATCTCTTAAGTAAAATACACATAAAAATTCCAAAATTTATAATAATTAATGTACACACTCAACCCCTCAAAAGTGTATCACATCCAACTCACTATTCTCAATGTCCATTTTTGTGGTTCCCAATTAAGAAGTGAATAATAATGAGTAAAATCTCTCTTTTATCCTTTTTTCGTTTGTTCAATTTTTTTAATGTATATAATTGTATTTTTTTTTAAAACTTTATTGGATATAAATAGGTAAACATGTTTACAACAATGATACAATATGTCTGGTGAACCCACTTCCCAAGGAAAATATAGTCACCCTTTATATCAACCTATAATAATGATTATTTCCTGATAATTCCTATGGAAACCCCCCTCTCCCCCACACTTGTTTAATTTAAAACTAGAATATATAAAAGATTTGGGTAGGTAGGGATAAATTATCTAGTAATGTGGCTACCTAATAGTAATTTCATGTTCTCTAAGGCTTAATAAAGGTAAAATATCAAGGTGGAAAAATAGAGGTTAATTGTACAACGGGATTCTCAATAAAATATTGAATCTATCATGATTATAACACCCATGAATATTATATAGATTCAAATAGAATAAAATAAATTTCTAGTTTCTCTACATGACTTGAGACTCTCAGTAAAGTGTTTAAAAGAAATAATATACAATAAAGCGATTATAATGTCTCTGGGGTAAGAGATTAAAATATTGTTCAGTGAAAATGAGGCATGGGTTTTAATAATACATTAAACAGCAAAGAATGATATAAAAATACAAATTAAAAAGGTTCCATATCAATATTCTTAAGAAAAACATTTTTCTAAAAATAATGGAATTTTCCACACAATCGACTCAACCATGAAAAATGATTTTGAATACTCTTTTTAAGATCAATGTGTATCTTAAAACCCAAAATAAAGAATACATTTTTTATATTATTTTATAATTGTGCAATTTCACTCAACCCCACACCTAAAAATTACATTTTCTTAAATGCATGTATTTTAAATAAATACACATTTAATTAAAGGTATAGATAAAGAACAACCTGATAAATGGTTTCATATGTCGCATACATAAATTTGATTTCCTCCATGAGATGATTTGGAAAATACTCATAGAATTGTTTGAGCTTCTTCCCATAGATAGTAATCCTATGTCCACTCTTCTCATGCGAAATCTGTATACCACCAAAATGGTAAACACTAGTAATAGTATAAGAACCTATCCATTGGGAATAAAGCTTAATTGGGTAGAGATTTATCCTATAATTATACATGAGGATCTTCTCACCAGTATAAAACTTTTTTTAATGAATCATCCCATCATGGATTACCTTTTTTCTTTATAGATTCAGGATTTCACATATATATCATGCCAAATTTCTTTAAAATCCTAAATCTACAACTTTCTATGCTCACATACATCTTAAAGATTCATATTACATTGTTTAATATCCCAATATTGATGGTTCTCTACCGATACTGGGAGGTGAAAAGCCTTTCCAAACACAAGAACGTTCGGTGACATTCTGATTGGGGTTTTAAAATTGGTATGGTATGTCCAAAGTGCATCATCCAAGTAAAAACACCAATATTTCCAATTGGGTAGTACCATTTTTTACATGATTATCTTAACTCCCAATTTGAGATTTTTTACTATTAGTTATTTTGGGGGTGATATAATGTAGATAATTTACGAAAAATCTTTTACTTATGGAGAATGTTTTTCATGTTACGATTGAAAATTTTTTAACCCTGATCACTAATGATGAATATCGGCAAACAAAACCTACTAAAAATCTTACGACCTCACAAAATCAACAACAAGTTAAGAGTAATAGGTCGTGGTAGCCTTTTCTTACACCCATTTCGGGAAATGGTCCATATAAAATAATATTTAAACAAATAAAAATGAATTTTAAAAAGGTCCCATGAAGTCAATACCCCATGTGTCAAAGATCTCACAAAAAAACAAGGTATGTTGGGGAATTTCATTCCTATTTGAGATATTCCCTATGAATTGTCATCAAATACATGACGTAAAAAACTAATGGGAATATATATAAAATGTTGGCCAATAAATGTTTGATTCATTGTCATTCATAGTTCTGTGTTGAGATCCGAAGTAGACCCCAAAAATATAATTGTTGAATAAACTCAAAATTGAGGTGAAATCATGGTCAGTGACACACCTATAAACAACATAGTCACAAAAAATTATCCACAAGTACGGGTCATCCCAAATGAAAAATCATGAATCATTATTAAGTCTCTACGATGTTGAGGTGATAAAATCAGGTGGGACCCTAGAATGTTTTAGAAAATTCACAATGTCCACATACTAGGGGGTAAGTTCCACAATATAATAGAGGTTCCCATAATGAAATAATCTCCCAATTTGGAGGGATGAGTCAACATAGTGGTCTAATAGTTGGGAAATCCTAATAATGTGGTTAGATAACACATTTTCCACTCCTCTCTTATCTCTAATCTCAAGGTCAAACTCTTGGAGGAAAAGTATCCACCAGATGAGGTAGGGCTTAGCTTTAGGTCTCTTTAGGTTAAAATAAAGGGAATAATGATAAGAAAAGATAATTATTTTTGACATGATAAGATAAGAAGGTAATTTTTTCAACGAAAAAACAATATATTTGAGTTATTGTTCAGTGCTGGTGTAGTTTTTCTTGGCATGGTAAAGGGTACATGAGGAATATACAATGACATGAGAGGACTTCTCAACCATTTATGATAAAACTTCCCCAACTAAAATGTTAGAGGAATCACACATAAGTTTGAAGGTGATATCCCATATTGGTTATTGGATTATAGGAGGTTATGTGAGACTCCTTGGTATATAATTTAAATAATCCCCACAATTCTTTTCAAATACAAATTCAGAATCCTTTTGAAAAAATAGAGATAGAAGAAGTGTGATCTTACTAAAATCATTAATTAATCGACAGTAAAAACTAGCACGATCCAAGGAAGATAGCACCTCACAAACACATATTCTATATGAAATTTATGAAATTAATTCAATTTTTATTTATCCTCATGAATTCCATCTTTTGAAATAACATGTGTCAGAACTATCCCCTTCTCAACCATTAAATAGAATTTCTCGAAATTAATATGAGATCTTTTACAATGCAATGGAGAAGAAGATAAACTATGTGTTCTGAATAGTCATCAAATAATGTTCCATAATCCATGAAATTATCCATAAAAACATCAATAAAATTCTCATGGTACTCATAAAAATACTCAACACACATCGCTAAAAAGATCCAGGATCATTACATAGACCAAAATGAGTCCTTATATATTAAAATTTTCCAAATGGACAATTAAATATTGTCTTTTATTGGTCCTCAGTGGATATGAAGATATGAAAATAATCTGAGTAACACTCAAGGAAAAAATAATGGGACTTAATGTCCTGTATTTTTAGCATTTGGTTAATGATAGGTAGTGGAAAGTGGACCTTTCACATGGCTTGATTCAATCAACAGTAGTCAACACAGACTTGCCTACTATTTTGAACATGTGTTGGATGAAATTCAATCCATTCATTTTAAACTACTATTATTATAGTTTTTTTGGAAAAAATTTCATTGCGCTAACCCATTTAAAATAAAATATAAGATAAATGATCCCAGTAGCAAGTAATTCACTAATGTCAAATTTCACCACTTCATTGAGAGTGGTATTTAATATTAATTGATATTACCTTAAGGGATTAACCTCATAATATAAAATTATATCATGAATACAAATAGATAGAATTTTCCCAGTAATATCATCCAATGTCCATCCAATTACCTTTTTAAACTCTCTCAAAAGGTTAAGTAGTTTTGATTCATGCTATGGAGAGAGGATATCAGCAATAATATTAGGAAATTGGTCAATAACCCTTAGATAAGCATATTTTAAATTAGATAGAAGTGGTTTTAGTTCCAACACCAGTGGTTTTTGGATTCAGGGAGGGTATTTTGGGGTATTGTTGTCCATCAAAATATCTATCTACTTTTGCTTATTCTTTAAGGAAATAGAATCAATGGAAATGAGATTTTCATAATCATCGATGGTCATGGGTACCTCAGAATGACCACACTGATCATTTAAAGAACAACATTTACACTAATATGAACCCACACAACACTCAAAACATAAATCAAATCTCAAATAATCCATGAGTGTAGAAGAAGAAAATGAATTATAGTGTGGGTATATAAGATAATTTTTTGTGTGTGTATCATTTGAGAGAACATCCATCGAATAGATAGGAATAGTGGAGTGCTCATCGATAGGGTGTTTCATAACTGTATAAATATTAAAACTTACCTTTTCTTCACTAAACTCTATGGATAGTGTAAAATTGTGAAAATTGATGATCATCCTTACTTTTTTAGGGAATGGTCTCCCATGTATGAGAGGATCATATCCTTCAGTTCGAGTATCTTATATCTGAAGAATGTAGAAATTGGCGGGGAAGATGAGATTATTCACTCTTACAAGGACATCCTAGATCACTATTAGAGGGCGTGTTGTTCTACAGTTGGGAAATTGAATGATGATGCCTATTGGGTGAAGCTCTCCAACAATAAGATAAGTGTACATAGAGAAATACGTCACATTAATTTAATAACCCAAATCTATAATTTCATCAGAAAAGAAGGTATCACATATAGTGAAAGGTATCATGAAATATCATGGATCCTTGCATTTGGTTGCAATTTATGGCTATATTAAGGCTGGTAAATTTATTACCAGGTTGACTCTCTCATTCCGCTTTATTCACTGTCTATGGGAGAAAATCTATTTAATAAATTTGGCATATCATGGAATTTTTTAACTACATCTATTAAATGAATGTTAACTTGTACCTTTTTAAATGTATCCATTATCTGTTTATCAATCTCATTATCAAAAAAAATATTAGATTTAGATAGTATTTGGGGAAAGGAAGATGAATGTATTGTTTGGTGGAATCCTCAATGACAATTTATTTAAAATGTTTTTTTTTCATCATTAGAATATTTTGAGGGTAATGAAAGAGATTTTTCAATATGGGGCATTCCTTTTTGAAGAATCATTGGAAGAATAAACTTCTTTTACACTAAAAAGAATGATTGTTCATACACTACCTTTGTATTTTGGATTAGCAATAGGTTGAGATGGTGTTTTTCTAGAACCTTACATCATTATCTCATCGATGGTGTTTTCCAATTGTCCCACTTGATTACGAATGTGTTGAATATCTGATTATGAGGTATATTGGAACTAGAGGTTTTGAATTTCCATTTTCATCATTACATCATCGAGGCTTGGTTAATATTTTATAGGAGGAGGAATACTATTCCAAGATTTTGAGAGATAATAGGGTTTCATACATTAGTCTTGATGATACCAGTTCTTCTTGGGGTATCTTGTTTTTCCTATTTGTTGGTATTGTGGTTTTTTTTCCACCCAAGGATTGGATTTGGATGGAATGGTTCTTTATTGAAGGTAGGTTCTTATTAGAATAGACACCTAGGGAATACTACTACAAAAGACTCAGATGAGTCCTGAATTTGCAGGAACTGGTTAGAAAAATGAGTATTATCAGAATAAATACTACAATTTAATGGAACATATGAAGAGTATGAGTTACATTATTATTCAGTTAATTTACTTAGAAGTGTATGAATATCTTAAGTTTATTATATACCTTTTTTGTTCTAAGGATGAATGAATAACCTCATGAACACCTCAAGTTTGTGAAATTAATCATGTACCAAATTATTTTTCATTTTGAGCCATGTTGGCTATTATGTAATGAGTGGCTGAAGGAGTTTTATCCACTAGCAAACCACCAACTGCAACATCTATTATTCCACAATCCATGGGGAAACGTTCCTCTTATATGTATTGAATTAGAAATTTTTCACTATTTTTGAGGTGTGGGGAACATGAAAAAAGACTTTTGAATCTTTTCCAATCTTCATTAAAGGCCTCTCCTTATGATTTCTTAATTCCACAAATTTCTTTTCTAATTGATGAAGTTCATAAGTCTAGTAATAACTTCTCAAAATAGACATTTTAGGTTATTTGAGCCCGAGTTTTGGTAGTCCGATATTATAGTTATTATTTGGATGCACTATTATGGGATAAATGGAATACCCTACACTTTTTGAGGTCCTCAGACACATTTTGGGGTTTTATTGTGGACGAAACATTGTGAAATTACTTAAAATGTTTATGAGGGTCCTCTCTTGGAAGTCCATAGAATTTAGGAATAAGTTGAATGGGTCTTATTATCAGCTCAATGTTGTCTTCTTCCTCAGGATATTGGATGTACATAGGTTTTCACTCCACATCTAGGGATTTTAGTTCTTTTAATGTTCAATTATTTGCATCCATGATTTATGGGGTTTTATTTGGTAAAATATTTTATTAGTTTGGGACCACTTAAGGATCCAAAATCTATTCCTTAATGATACTTGAATTTTATACCCTATATTAAATAATTTTTTAGTGATGTTTCTTTTCAATTTTTGGGTCAAATTCAGACATTTCTTCCTTTTCTTATTGGGTCATACAAATACAGTTTGAAGTTTGTTTTTTGTATTATGTATTTTTTCCTTTATATGATTGAATATGGATAAAATAAAATAACCTAATAGGGTTAAATGATCAAATAAAAATGATGATTTTATATTATATAATTATATATAGAGAAAAAGAGGAAGAGATGGAGATAGAGAAGAAAAACACAAAAATAAACAAAATAAAAAATAAAAAAATAAAAATGGATGGGGGAATTGAAAAGAGAACTAATTAAGAAGTAAATTAAATAAATAAAAGGAATGAAAGATAAAAACTGATCTTGGATCTCCAATAATGGTTCAAAAATTTCATCGCATTTTTTAGCACATCTAATTAAATTTTTAGTTTTTACTATAATTTCTACAGTATAACAGGATCCCTACGTCGTCTCTTGATAGATCCTTAGATCATTAATTAAAAAAGAATGTTTTGATTATTAAAAAAGTAAATCAGTTTTAGAAAACTCTGGTTTTCGTGATTTAATATGCCAAAATAAAATTAAAATCAATAAAAAGTAGGATAAGTTGATATAATTAATAAAGCATGATCAACCCGGGGAATTCTCATGATGCTCATCCTTCATCGCGGGATGATAAATGGTATAGATCTTTTAATAATTTTTTTTAACAAATGGAACCATAATTTACTGATTTTATAATAGGATACCTCATAGGGTTTAGTTGGAAACACACAATGATTCACTAGATATCGTCGATGAATTGGTGATTTGTCTTTAACTTCATAACCAAAACTCACTAAGGAAACACCCAAAGAACATGATATGATGTTCAGATTTGTATGTTAATTCAATGTGATTCTATCAAATGAATTTACATGTACATGATAGTGTTTATACAAGTTCAATTGGCCAATATGAATCATAGAGACACGATAATTGAAAAGGCGAAGATGAATTGGGGAACAGTGTGAGAAAAATCATATGAATGAGTACCCTCAAACAAGATCATATGAGTTTATAATGTTATAACAATACATTATACTATTAAATAAAAAGATATTATGATGAAAAAAAAACATAAAAACATGGAATTAGAAAGATCATTCAAGTATTACAAACATAAAGCTTGTGGTTTACATCATGTTCCCCTGAGTGATCACAATGTGTTTAGATCTCCATGGGAGGAGATAAAGACAATGATGATGAGGAAGCACTTACCATGGCCTCCAGAACATATATGATTGAGTATAATAACCCATTGGGACTCCAAAATTTAATCACCTTTCCTCCTGGTAAAACTTTTAAATGTGGTTCCCAAGGTGTTCTTTTATAGCCAAAATGGGAGGTTTTTTTGGGCAACCTAATTTTGAGAAACTACTTGGGCCATGGTTTTTGGACACCTAAATACATATCTAACGATTCAAAATATTAAAAATATTGTGTTAGACCTAATTTTTATATCTGTGTAAAATTTTGTAGCCATCTAATGTAAATAATAATATATATCCAAAATATAGAGGAACTGTTTTGACTTCATCTAGATTCATTTTATTAGACAGTTTAATTTCATTGGGCCTATTAATAAATGAATTGTGCTTGAGTTTCTTAATTGAAGTTATATCCCACATTTTTTTGGATTTTATAACATAATTTAAGCCTGTTTGGATACACAAATATTACGAAACATGAAAAAAAGTACACTGGTGTCCCTACGATTTCATTCAGTTTTGCCTATTTTCCTTCTGCATCATCGTGGCCTCTATGAATCTCCTATACCTTCAATGAAATTATCAAAAAAAAGAAAATTTCCCTTTTTAATAGTGAAAAACACAAAATTATTGAATCAAACATGAGGAAAATATTTTTATTAAATTTGGAATTTATGATACAAAATCAGTTTAACATAGTACTATAAGGGTCAATATTAATGGTGAATCATGGTGTGATTAATAGTAAAAGATGATCTTATTTCCCATATAATTTAGGCGTCCTTGTAAATTTACCTAAAATTTTGGGTATTTATATTATGTATTCATTGTTACAAACACCTAGCTTACCTCTATGTTTTCCCTAAAATTGATAAATACTTAAATTAAATGTTGAAACATAGCCCTTGACATTACATGTGACCTTGATAACTAATTAATGGTTGAAAATATAAACCGGAAACACCCCTTGGGTGTTTTTTTATTATATTCCTTAATGAATTATATTTTCCCTGTGACCAAAATAAAATTAAAGTGTGTTTTTATTACCATTGGACATTGAAATGTTATAATATGAGTTTATATAATGATGTAGTGTCATGGATTACATACCTTGACCATCTTCATATTAATTTTTGGTTTCATGGAATAAGTGATAAAATGGATTGAGTAATGGAATGACTAGTTGTATTATCCTAAATATAATTTTATATGGTTGTGACCAAATCATATTTGTCTCAAACATTGGACAGAACATTAATTATTGTTATTTGAGATTATAAACATGATGTTCCTTATTGTTCACTTGATATATATAAATATGATGTTCCCTTTTGTTATATTTAAATAATGGACATGGAGTTCCATATTATTATTATTATTAATTGGTATCAATGTATGTGATATTAGTTCATGGTTATCGATAATATGAGTTATAATGTTCTATACTGATTATGCCATGCTAATAGACATTATGTTCCACCTTGTTTATTTATAGTTAAAATGAATTGATGTTCCGTACTGACTATACCTAATAAATTTAAATGATTCCCATAAATGTTGAAAAATAATAAGGGTTCAGAGAAATTATATATTATTCTAAAGAAGGTAATATCGTACAGTTGTCCCATGAGGAACCTTAGCTAGCACGTGTTTTATTCTATTCATTTATTATTATTGTTATTTCATACCTTCACACCAATCTTTATATATTCACAAACTGAATATTACTAGAGACTATTGGTGGTGGATTAATATATTTATCTCACACTATATTCATTCCACCGATTAGTTCATGAACAGACTTCATGGATGCAAGTAGGAATAAGGGGAAGGGTCTAGCTTTGGATGGCTGATATTATGTAGTAGGATTGTGTGTGGGAGAAAAGGATCGAGCCTGAGCTCACGATTCTATTACAGATAGATCTTGGTACTTTTTTATTTCTACATTTTTATGCCTATATCTTAGTCACCCATGTGTCCCCAAATTTTTATAGAATAATCACATGAATACACTTTTTATTTTTTACTATATTTGGGTTCTTCTTAGGGGTGATGCATTTTGTTTGTTATTTATAAATGATTTATGTTACACCTATATTATTTACAATATTTTTGGTTTTTAATTATTATTCGACTATTATTATACTCTAATAAAATAGGATATTGTATCCTCATAATACCACTATAGACCCTCTCTACTATTTAGTATCCTCTATTGTATGGGGAGGTGCACTTTAAGTTATGTCACCAACCGAGTTCAATTACTTCTGAGTGAATTTTTCTGGGATGCTATATATTTACTTATATATTTAGAGATTTTTTATTCATTATATGAATAAAAAATATATATAACCATCATAATATGATGGAAAATGTATCTTTATTATACTAAAATCTTGTTATAATAACGTTGCAACCAATTTTTAGCTCCTTTATATATAATGAAAAATAAAAACAATTCTCATGAGTACGTACAAACCTTATTCATGAAGCGATGTATATTTTTAATCACCTTTTCTTGTGGATTTATATATATATATTTAATGGATTTATATGAAATTTATAACATAATTCAAATTCTTTAATGATAAAATATTATTTTTATTATTAGTCTCCTATTTATTGGAAAATTATAATATCGTTCATGCGTACTTGTGGACCACCACCTCCATGAAGCAATGTGATTCATTTTAGATTTTTCATAACAATTATATTAATAATGATAGATTATATGAATATATTTTAAATTTATTATATTATTTTTATTTTATAAAAATCTAATATTATTTATCTTTATTTCTTTCCATTTGTTGGTAAATTAAAACAATACTTGTGTGTTTATATGGTTTACAGTCTCTATGAAGTGATGTAATTTATTTTTTATCAGTTATACATATGAATGGTTATAAATTTTATATAATGAAACAAAATATGGTACAAATGAAATTATTGGGATTCAAGAGATGAGGAAACTTTGACCAAGGTGTAAAGACAAGAACAATCAAACTGAAACTTTCCTAGGAAATACATTGTTAACACCCAAATATTTATTTTAATGAAAAATTGATAATAAATTAGTAATTGGGAATTATAAGTGATTTATAAATTCTTATTTAATTATTAATATGGTTGTAGTAAATATTTAAAATAAATTTATATAGTATGATAAGAGTGCGTATGAAGAAAATATGGACCTCACATAAGGGTTTATGTTACAATCTTGTTTTTAATTTAGATTTTTCATATTAAAATTTTAATTAGTGAAATTGTATGATATATATCCATTAAACCCCATTTATTTTCATCTTATATAGTTATTTCAATATAATTTATGTTTTCCTTAAATTCTATTCTTTTTGTTACCTAAATTGATTAAGAAAATATTTAAGTAAATCCAACTATATTTCCTCTTTTTAGTGAGGGATATTTCTCTTCCATATCCATGTTATATAAATTTTATTATAGGTGATTATTTATATAACTAAAATTTTTAAAAAGTTAATTTTTACTACCATTTATATTATTTATAAATAAAAAAAAATCTTTTCAAAAAAAAAGCATACTAATCATTTTTTATTTTTTACAAAAGTGTGAAAAGAATATTATTTTTAATATATAGAACATGCATAGATTTTCTAATTGTCATGTATTTACTTTTTCATGAGTATTTTTATAAGTTTCTATGGTTTTACAAGGAAATTAAAATTCCCATTTTTCTATGAATCTTAGTTATTTAATGTTACCAAAAGAAAAGGGATGTTTTCTCTTGATTTCCAAATTTATTTTATAATATTTATTCGATAAAATTATCATTTATGCGAACATCCATTAAGTATTTTTATGAGTCACTATGGATATTATATTATGATAGCATTCAATATATTTCATTATATTTATTATGATGATGATTTATTATGGGTGATTTCATAAAACTCATTTCTTTCCCTTGGGAAAGTTATGTTATGATGAAATAATGAATGTTTTAAGATATTATGAAAAAAATATGTATGTTTTTTAATATTTTATTATTACACTCATAACTATATAACCCTAAAATTAATTGTGTAATTTTTTATAACACTCCAAGATTTTATGGTATGTCACTTTTTAAATTTCACATCTTCGATAGCTTATCCTTAAACGAACAATGAAATATTATTATATGATCTTTATAACCTGGATGTTAAAATAGTTTTAAATGAATATTATTGACCATATTATGAAATAAATAATTTAATAACTTATTTATTTTTTATTGATTAATTTTTTGTGAATAAAAACACAATTTTTTAGTAAAGTCCTTTTATTCTACAAAAAAATGTTTTCTTCAAAAATGGGATTCTTCCTTTTTAAGAGTTAATATTATAATAAATTTCAATAACTTATATAAATTTTATTTTATAAAAATAATATTATTTCTGAAATAATTATATTAAAATTATCTAATTTTAAATTTTTGGTAATTTTCTATGAATATTGATCTTCCAGTGAATAGTGAAAAATACCAATTTTTATAAAACTATCAATTTCATTATATTAAAATTCCCTTTATGATTTTATTTTCATCTAAATAAAAAATAATTACTATTTAGATATAAACTTTCTAGTTAATTTCATCTTAATAATCCTTATGCCTTATTTTGGTATAAGTAAAATTTTTGGCCTAAAAATGCATTTTTCAAGAAAATTGTTTTTTGTTGCGTTTTGTCGGATTAATTTTAAATTACATTCTGAAAATTTTGAATTTTAAATCTTAAAAAAAGGTTTCCATATTTTTATACAAAAGTAACAATTTTATTAAATAGTTCTCTTTTATTTTTAGCCAATATAAATGGTAACCCTGTTAAATTTTGTTAGTAGAGTATAGGGTAAATTGGGTAATATATGTTAAAAATAAAATGATAAGGATTAGAAAATGACCCTAATACTTGCTAAAAATTCATTGGATGAGTTATTTTCATCCATAACCATTCATTTTTCTAATATGTGACCATTGTATCCATTAGGAATTTATTATGAGCTTAATTATATTTTAATTATTGAAAATCCAAAAAATGTCACATTCATGATTTTAATAAATACAACATTTTTTATATGATTTAATCGATAAAATATCATAAACTATAAATATTATACTAAAATATAACAGAATTATATTCATCACTGTAGTTTTTTTAAATTTTTATAGAATAAATAACTACCTTATGTGCTTACACAACACTAATGATGTAGTTATTTAATTAATTGAATAATCAAATAAATGGTATTAAATTTATTAAAAAGATATATAATTTTATATATTTAATATAATCCATGGATTTTATAGATTTTCATGACATATTAGTGATATATTAGTTTTTACTGAATATATCTTTTTGCATTGATATTTTAGAACTCAAAGTAATGAATAGTGTAAAGATAAACATTAATAATATTTTAAAATAAATAATATTTTATTAAGTGATATAAAATTCATAAAAATATTAAATTATTCCAAATTATTGGTATAATATGTAAAATTTTATACATTATCCATTTATAGGTTTTTTCATTTTATAATTTCAATAGTAACCCTCAAACAGTAAAAAGTCGTGTTGTTGCGGTAAGAGTTAAAGAGGTTAAATAAGGGTTATTACCAAAATATAAGGGTATAAATGCAGTCAAAACTTATCTAGATTTAATTAGATGAGAAAATTTTGACATATAATCATCTTATCATCATAATAAAAAAATATGGAGAAATTTGGAAGAGAAAATTAATTTATATTAATATTAATATTTTAAGAAATTCTTAAAGATACCCTCACCACAATTATAAATGGGCACCCCTTTCTTCATTCTGTTAAACAACATTGAGCCATATGACTCAACCAACCTCTCCCCATGTCCCTTAAAACCCTCTTTATAAATTTTCTATAGGTTCTAATCTCTTAAAAGTACCAAACTTATGTCCTTTAATAATATATCTAAAGGATGTTCTCTGAAGAAGAGGAAATCATCATTACCGACACTTTTAATCTTATTTATTATTATACTTCCTCTTCAGGTTTTTTTCTCATAATAAAATAATAAATAAAGTATCTTATATATACTGATATTTTATTATAATTTTGAAACAACCATATTATACCTTTTATCCATCTTATTAAAAACAAAAGCACCATACATGTGTACGTACAACTTATCGTCTCCACATAGCACTGTAATAAATTTTTCATCATCGCTTTACATAGATGGTTATAATGATGAAATGGTCAGTATATATATTATAATAATTATAATATATTTATTATTGAAATTAATATATCATTAAATTCTTTACATTTTCAACTATCCATAAATGATATTGTCGCTCCTATGTATGTACGACTTACAATCTCCATAAATTAATGTGATTCAATTTAAATGTCCACTATTTAAAATGATTCTAAAAATATATATAATGGATAAATATGATATATATTACCTTAATATAATTATTAATATGATATAACTATATCCTATTCACTATAATTGGGACTTATATGATGAAAAATGCATAGAATAATGAAGCAGCTAACACCTAAAATAAGGGTAAAAACAAAGTATTATTAACAAAATGGTGATAAGATGAAAAAAGAGGATCATATATGATATTATTAAAGTAAATATGATTATTTAATAAATTAATAAAATTATTTAAACCATTATATAAGATGATAAAGTATATTTAACAAAAGGAAGAGTAAAATTAAGAGATTTTTTAACTAAATTTCTACTTGTTGGGTCAAACTTATAATTTATTGATTATGTAATGATAAGATTATATGTGAAATAACTTTTGATTATATTATTTTTTATTTCCACTTTTTTATGTAGATTTAAATTTATTCATTTATTAATTCTTACTTAAACTTTATGTTCATATTTAGGGGTTATTTCCGAAATCCCATTCTAATCAAGATTATTTATTCTTGAATATTAGTAAAAGGTAATTACATGAAAGCTTCTAGATAAGACAATAAATTTTATTTTTTATTTGGCTCTTAATGAAATATTTCAAGTAATAATACCACTTTACCACTCTTTGGAACAACAAATGTTTTATAAAACATTTTAAAGAAAGTCTGACTTCATTTATCTTTTCGGTCGGAAATATGTTTTCTTCCAAATCCATGTTTTTTTTAAAAAAAATCAATGAATGTATTAACCTTTTAAAAATAATTTATTAAATTCATTTTAACCCATTTTTACTCTTTAAAAAGAGTTTTAGAAGGAATATTTATGTCATTTTCAAAACAATACTCATTTTTATTTTATAGAAAAAGTGAAAGGAAGTATTGTTTTAACATCTACGACATGAATGAAATTTCTAGATATCATCACCTAATAATTTTTTTAATGACTCTTTTATATGTTTCAAAGGTTATTTTCAAAGAAATGGATTTTCAAAATGTTTTTCAAATTGAAAATGTTATTTTCCTCAATAATGTGTTTAAATACTTGTTATGGTATTTCAATTCATCAATGACACCAACCATTTATTATTAATCCATTGGGTATATGTTGAATTAATACCACATTAATTCTTTCTATGGATGGTTTATGATCAGTTTTACAGTGTATTTTCTATTTTTATACCATTAAATATATTAATTTGTATAGTTTATGGTTATGTTTAATTATTAGGAAAAGTATTTGTATTTTTAATGCTAGTTCTTTTATATAAATGTTTATGTTCATATGAAAAAATTCTTTGGAATTAGTAAGTGATAAGTGGGGAATGTTATAGACCCTCAATGAATTGGTAGGTCTCATGAGACAAATAAAATTGGGTTTTTCTTGAGTCCTTTCCCATTTATTTTTAGACGTCATTGCATAAGGCCTTGATGGTATTTTTTGATGTCTTGGATGAGGCCTCAACGGTAAGTTTTAGGTGTCTCAAATTATTCATTAACTAATTATGGGATTAATTATTGATATTACAAGTGATTATTTGATTAGAATAATATCCATGGTTATGTTTCATTAACATTTGATTATTTATATGGAATTATTTGATCATCTTTTATTCCTTCCATATTATGAAAAAAATCATTTATTAAATTGCATGTGGTTTAGTTATTTACATTTAAATGTTGTTTATGCATTATTAATTCATAGATTTAATTGTATTCTTACCCCTACAGATCATTTGGGATCAACCATTTCTGATGTTTTATATTTCTCCAGGATAGAAGAATGTGTTTGGTGATTTATATGTAGGGATACACTATGGTTAATAATGGAATTATGAAATAAAAAATATTTGTGTATTTTCTATTTTAAAATGTACTGTAAATTTAATTTATGTATCTTGTATACCAAGGATGTTAATATATTTATTCCTTTGGGATATTATTACGTATATCTTATTTCAATGTAATAAAGTAACAACAAAATCTAGGCTAATAAAGTTAGGGTATTTATATTTGGAATTAGAGTTAGTTTAGTAGAAACCTTGGGAACTATATTTATGAAATTAGAGATTCAGGAATATAACCCTATAATAACATTGATTATAATTCTATGTATAGGATATCATCATATATATTTTTTAATGACAATATATAACCTTGGATAAACCTAAAGATTAAGATATTGAGATAGTTTCATGATTTAGGCATCCTATAAATGATTCTTCAGGACTACGTAATTTGTCACTATGATTAGTGTTAATCATACTATGATTTTGGTTTTAATAAATGGATTAGACTAGAAGATACATGTTTAAAGATTAATTTAATAGAAATTTTTTTAATTAGAAACTAAATGGGATAATGATTATAATGAATAATATTCTGATTGTTTTTAACTAGTTATCATAATATAAGATTATCAACATCCACCTTAACCAACTCTCGAACACAATAAAGAAGAAATTCACAGAGTTCACTAAGATCTTGGGTGGTTTAAAACATAGTGGAAAGATGATTTGGATTACTATATGTTGAGAATCTGATAAGAAACACACAATAGAATGTTTTAGAAAATTGAAAATATGTTTTGGGTGTAGAAAAAAAGGATCTAAAGTAAATAATTTCCGAGGAAAAATGAAATGTTTGGAATAATGTTCTACATAATGTATTATCGATAGATGAATTTTTTAAATATAGAAAATATAACAATATGAAAATCTATGTCCTGGGGGGAAATATCATGAAGAAAATATTTAAGGTTTTATAATTATTTTTTATAACAATCATGATGAAGAGACTACAAATGACATGTGAAGGAAAGTAGGTATTAAAGAATAAGATTATAAAGTGTAATTAATACTTTATGATTTAAGTAGAATGATTAAAGTGATTTCATATTTGTATTTGATAATGATTTTACCAATGTTGATTTTTTTATAATAATTATGAGGAATATAAGGATTGAACTTGAATTAATTATTCTTTAAGGATTCAAAAGTATGTGGTGAATAGTACTAGTAATCAAGAGAAGTGGTTTTGTAGAAAATTGATATTTTGGAAAGAACATTATTTGGGGAATATAACCTTAATATGTTCTTGATTTTGAGATAAAAATGATAATGATATGTTTATGGGATAGTATTGGTGACAGTTAAGGAGGTTAGTGATTCTATGCTTTATGTTATCTTTTTTGGAATTATTATATATAAAGATGTATGGAATATATTACACATACAATAATTTTGTTATGGTTTAAAGGTGATAAAGGTATTTATATATTTGGTATGTGACAATAATAGATGTGTTATAATGTTTGGGGGAACTCTTATGTTAAGTTTATTTTTGGAAATTTAGTAACTTTTTTTCTAATTTTTTTGGACTGATCTATTTTAGATGAGTGTTAATGTTAACTATTTACAGAATGGATTAAGTTTAAAATTGGGTATTATTGTATTAGGATAAATTATGATTTATTATATTGGATACCAAGTGATACCCATTTTTATTTTGGTAAATATATAATGGATGAAGGAATTACTTATGATTCATTTGAAAAAAGTCCTATAGGCATAAAACATCATCATCAACATCCATTTCCTTACATAAGATATGATATGAAAATATATAGAACCATAAATATGATGATATTATGATTATGAAATGGAATTAAATCAATTTTTTTATTTTTAAATGGCTTATCAAAATAGTGATATATTCCCTCAACTCTAGTAAAATGATTTTGGAACAAAAATTTTATCCATTTACTTTTCATACTGAGAAATCATGGGTATTTTAACCCATAAAATTTTTACAATTTTGTGAAAGTTAAAATTATAATGACCATTTTCTTTAATAATATGGATTACAAATTTTTTGTTATGTTTATCTTCCATGTGAATATTTTTACTTTCCACTAATGTTCTCATATTCAAACCATAATTATATGGTGACTTTCTCAGTTCCCTTTTGTTCTTATCATAAGGATGTATAATTAACCCAATTTATGATGTGGGTTTCCCAAAAATGAATTTTAGAATATCAATATTTTATTTTAAATTTGAAATTTGATATTTCTAGGATTCAATTTGTTGTAGTGGGGGATAATTTAAAACCCCAATATTTTATAATATGTATATTTTTTAATTTAACTATTTCGATAGCTTATGCTTAAATGAACAATAAAATAATATTATAATATTTCTATAACCTAGATATTAAAATCAAAAGAATAAATTTTATTAACCAAATTTTTAAATATAAAATTTTCCAACTTATTATTAAGGTATTAAATAAATCATTTTCAATAAATATATATATTTTTAGTAAACTCATTTTATTCTTTAGAAAATATGTTTTCTTCAAAAATTGTATTCTTTATTTTTAAATGAAAATATTGTAATAAATTTTTGGAATAATATAAAGTTTATTTTAAAAAAAATAATATAGTTTTTTAAATCAAAAAAATAAAATTATCTTATGGTGTGTTTTTTGTAATTATTTGAGACAATTTATTTCCCGGTGAATGGTGAAATGTACCAATAATTATAAAGATGTCTATTTCATTATATAAAAATTACCATTATGATGTGAATTTCATCTCAATATAAATTAGATAATATTTAATAATAAATAATATATTTAATTTTATTTTAACAACCCTTAGACCTTATTTTGGTATAAGTAATTTTTTTGGCTTAAAAATGCATTTTTTATAAAAATTGTTTTTCATTGTGTTTTGATGGAATAATTTTAAATTAAAATCTGAAAATTTTATGTTTTGAATTTTTCAAAATTTATTCCATATTTAAATTTATATATTACTAATTTAATAAATATATCCATTTTATTCTGGCCAATATGAATAGAATCCTTAGCAGTTTTTGTTACCAAGAAAATGGATAAAATGGGTAATATGGGTTTAACATAAAATTTTAAGGACTGTAAATTGACCCTAAAACATGAACCAATTTTATCGATTGAGTAATTATGATCTATTGTAATTAAATTTTCGGATATGTTTCTATTTTTTCCATTAGGAAGTGATTATGACCCTAATAATGTTTTATTTAAAGAAAAATAAAAATTGTCACATTCACGATTTTAATAAATTTAACATTTTTAATATGGGACTTTCATAAAGATATCATTGACTACAAATATTATTTTTAAATATAAATTAATTATCTTCATCATGGTAACTTATTTATAATTTTTAGGGAATAAATATTTAAGTTAAATTCTCGCACGACACTAATAGAGTAATTATTAAATTAATGGGAAAACGAAATAAATTATTTTAAAATATTAAAATAAATATATTTTCAGATAATAAATGTCAAAAAATAATTTTATAGATGGAATTGTAATATTAATGATGTATTAATATATTATTTATTTAAATATCCTTTTTTATTTATATTTTTCAAAGTCAGAGTAATGAATAGTGTAAAAATTGACATTAATGATATTTTAAAATAAATAATAGTTTATTAAAATATATAAAATTACTAAAATTATAGAATTATCCTAAATTATTTTCATATGATTTATCATGTCATACATGATCCATTTATGGGTATTTTGTGATTTTATAATAAGTATATTAAACCTCAAGGAAGAAAAAACCATCTTATCATGGTAAGAGTTAAAGATGTTAAATAAGAATTAAAACAAAAGGATAACAATATATTTTTAGTCAAACATATCTAAAATTTATTGGATGAGGGTATTTAGTCACATAATCATATTATATTCAAAATTAATAAGTTTTTATCCATTTTTAAATTAATGATAATTATATTAAATTAACAGTTTATGAAATTCCTAAAGTGTCTCTCACATCAATTATAAAAGGACACCCCTTCCTTAATTTATTTACACCGCATTGATCCATATAGATTTATCAAAAACTATCCATTTACCTTCCAAAATTATTTTTATAATTTATTTAGGTGTTATTATCCTCAAAATACCAACCATAAGTTCTTTATTAAGTGATCTAAAGGAAGTTTAAAGAAGAATAGGTAATCATTTTTACCAACTCTTTAAAGTTTATTTCTTATTTTACGTTCTATTAGTGTGTCTTTTGAATCCTAAAATAATAAATCCTATATCTTCTATATATTTATATGTTATTATGATAATGAAACAACCATATTATACCTTTTATCTATCTTATGAAAAATGAAATGATCGCACATGTGTATGTATGGTTTATCATCTCCAATTAGTGATGTAATTTGTTTCCCATAACCACATTACATAGATGGTTATAATGATTTAAATAATGTATATATATATTTTTTAATTATAAAAATGCATTTATTTTGAAAATTTATATATCATCCACTTTCATACCCTTTAAATCATTTAGAAATGATATCATTGGTCATGCATATGTATGACCTACTGTGACCACGAAGCGATACAATTCGTTTTCTATGTACACCATTCAAGAATGATTCTTATTATATATATATAATGAATAAAAATTATTTATATGAAATTAATATCATTCTGTAAATGATGGAACTATATCCTATGTACAATAACTAGAACTTACATGAAAAAACATTCATAGGAAAATGAAGTAGTTAACACCTGCAACAATGGTAATAACGATGTATTGCTAAAAACGGGTGATAAGATGATATAATAGGATCATAAATGATAACATTAATTTTAGTATGGTTTTATTATAAATTAATTTCAATATTTAACCCATTATATATTAGTTTAAATATTTTTCAATTAAAGGAAAGTGCAATGAATGGGATTTCTTAATTCAATTTTCCCTCATTAGGTTAAACTCATACTTTGTTGATTATGTCATGCTAAGATTATGTATGAAATTAATTTTTTTATATTATTCTATATTTAGACTTGTTTTATGTGGATTTACAGTAGATACACAAAATTTATTCTTTTATTAATTCTAACATCAACATTATGATCATTATAAGGGTTTATTTCAAAATCTCATTTTAATAGAGAATGTTTATTCTCGAATATGATTTGAAATACATTATATGTAACTATCTAATAAAACCTTCCATTTTTGTACTCATTAGTAATTGATTAAATCCTTCTATTTAATTTACCATTTTCCCTTGATTTTGTGCTAAAAATGTTTTATAATGTTTTTTTAATAAAATACCACTTTGTTTCTCTCTTCGGTAAGAAATATGTTTTCTTACAAAACTATTTTTTCAAAAAAAAAGTTTTAAACTTTTCAAAATTATTTATTAAAGTAATTTTCAAAAAACTTTATTCTTAAAACAGTGTTTTCAATGGAATATTTATTTCATTTAAAAAAAATGCATCATTGTCTATTATTGAAAATGTGAAAGAAAAATTTGTTTTAACGTGTATAGAAAAGAATAGAATTTCTATAAATCATGTCTTCTCAAATGTTTTCAAGCCTCATTTATAAGTTTCAAAGGTTATTTTGAAATAAAATTATTTTCAAAATGAAAAGACTATTTTCATAAAATGTTTTTAAATATATTTTTATGGTATTTTAATTCATCAGCAAAAACAATACTTTATTCTTACTCCAATTGGTATATATTGTGTTAATATCATCCTTATTATTTATATGGATGATTTTTGATCAGTTTGACTATGGATGTTGTCTTTTGATACCATTATCCATATTGTTTCGAATTGTTTATGGTTATGTTTTTTTATTTGGTAAACTATTCACATTTCATATGCTAATTTTCCAATATGAATTTTTATGTTTCTATGAGTAGTGAATTGGACTTAGTTAGTGAGGGAAGTAATCTCTATAGCCTCTTAATACATCGGTAGGTATCATGAGACAAATTATATAGTGTTTTGGTTGAGGCCTTACCCATTTATTTTTAAATGTCATTTAATAAGCCCCTAGTGATATATTCAGATGTCTTGGTGGGGGCCTTGACGGTATGTTTTAGACGTCCCACAATATCAATTCACTCATTATGAGATTGGTTATCAATATTCTTGGGATTATTTGATTATTATATTACCCATGGTTATGTTTCATTATCATGTGATTATTTATATGGAATTATTTCATTGTTTATTATTCCTACATTATTATGAAAAATATATTGATTACATGGAATGTGTTTTAGTCATTTAAATTTACATATTGTTTATCCCTTATTTATTTTTAGATTCCTCTCTATTCTTACCCTTACTGAGCATTTAATCTCATCGCTTTTTTATGATTCATTTTTCCATAGGATATAAGGAAGTGATTTGTGATTGATATACAGGGATACACAAAGAGGAATAATGAAATTCAAAAAAAATGCTTTGTGTATTTTCTGTTTTAAAATGTAATATTAATTTCAAGTATGTTTCTAGATTACCAAGAATACTAAACTACTCATTCCTTTTGTATTTAATTACTTTTATATTATGGAAATGTAATAAATAAACCAAAAACTCTAGGCTACAAGATTTAGGGTATTTAAATTATTTCTATTATATTATCTCAAAGGAAACATGGGTGGTTAGGCCAAGACCAAGAGGGTATAACAGTTCTTATCCCAATCCCAACAAGGTACATGGGTGGTTAACCCAATATTACTATCTATTGGATTTCATAGTGAGTATCCTTGACGTATGATGTGATTAATGTCTTCGATGTAACTTTGACATATTATTAATTTTCTTATTTTACTCCATATACTTATGATTAAGTTATGATCAAATGGCATATGATTGTTTGATGTTACACACTCTTGATATATTATGTTATGACAAAGCATTATAAAATGAATCAAGATTTGAGATTTATTTCTTGATCTTTATATACCATGATTGTGATATCATACACTTCAGAACATTTTATGTTCACTTCTGATCTTTGAGTTAATGCTTCTGAAGTTTACATTTACTATACATTTGAGCTCACCCCTTCTTTTTTTTTAAATTCCCCCACGTTATGAAGATGTTTATTAAGTGAGATAAGTCAAGAAGGAAACCATATAAAAAGAATGATACTTGGATGTTCCAGAGATATTTCCTAAAATAAATGGATTATGTATCTAGTCTCCAATACACTAAACCTTTATATCCCTGGGTTTTTATTAATGTGATATGTATTTAATATTCATCTAAAATGATTAATATTTATTTAAGTGATACTCAGGTCACATTAGTTGGTATCAAAAAGGGAATGGGATAAAAAAACATTAGTTAAAACCCTAGGTTTAAGTCAATGTAGAGGACAAAATCCTAATGTATGATAAGGTAGATATTGTGGGTTTTCCTATAAATGAAATCCTTATCTAGATAAAAACATGTAGATTAATGATCTGGAATAGAATCATCTATGGGTAATAACATTGAAAATTATGGTTGGGAATTTACTCAATCTTTACCTAGTCCCTAAAAAGAGTCCTAACCCCAAACCAATTTTACACTCCCAGGGGATATGATTTTTTAATCCACATTCTCTTTCTAATATTTTAGGAATAGTTCCTAGATAGAACCTATGAAAACTTATGATAAAACTAAGTGGTATAGGATAAATATAAAGTTTCATGGGTTGATGTGACGGTATCATAATTTAGGATATTTCAAAAATGATTTTCATTATCTTATGATTGGTCACATTAATTATTAATTACCTATACTAACACATTAATTTTTCATTTTATTTAATGGATGGAACATGGAGGAATCATGTTAATGAAAAATGTTATGGACAATGCGATGAACATCCAAATAAGAAACCAAATGGAATTGGAGGAGGGATAAAAAATCATCAGGCTATGCTCACCTAACACTCTTGATCTATGCATGGTAACTTGAATCATACTTAACATAAAATTTTTAAAAGGAATGAATAGTTTACCATTTATTATTTTATGTATAAATGTATACCTTCCTTTAGTGGTTATTATGTTCAATTTATTTCTGAGAAATGGATCAATGTTTTAGAAAATATTTTTTCTCATTCTTCAGTTATTTTACCATGATAAGGTTTAATTTTTTCGTATCATTTAGATGGTGAGGTTAATAAATCTTAGAATATTATCAAGAATATAAAACAATAGGAAGATATTGAATCCATGACATGAAAATATTATATAAATTTATATTTCAATAATTACTTTCCTTGAACTCTATAAACTAAAATGGATAGGAAATTCCAGGAACTAAAGTAGAGGGATAATGAATCCATTTGAAACTATGAGGACAGTTTCACTAGAAATACATAGTAAACTTCTAGTTTTATAATCAACTATGAAATAAAAATATTTTTTCCATTACATGATTAAAATTATGTCTTCTAAAGGAATTTGATATAAGAGACTTTGATAACTTTGAAAAATATTTTTGATGTTCTATCAAGGTAAAAATGTACTGTATAAACTCTTATTATACTCATAATTTTAAAGATAAGAAGGGAAAGATGGATTCTAAGTATATTTTAATAATGAAACCCTTGGAGAAATGGAAATTGATGTTCATTTATGCTAGAAATATGGGAAGATACCTAGAATAAATTTTCTTCATGGTAAATGTAAGCACTTAATATGTGGAAGATAATATCATCAGGAAAATGAATACTGAGGAGACATGTGTGAAAATAATGATCAGCTAAATGAACCGCGCACACTCTAATACTTAAATTGTAAGGATTTTGGGCATTATGGTAATTTATGAATAAGAGGTAAATCTCAAGAAGGGGGGAAACAATATCGTATGAATAAACGTTTTCCAAATTCTTATTCAATTTATGCTCAATATGAAGAAAGTATTAATAACATATAAAGAGAATAAAGTGTAAAGGAATAAGATGGAATATCTTGGTTAAAGTTTTTTGTATAAATTCGAATGATTAAATGTTCTAGTTTTATGTTGTAGTGATATAAAATTTAAGGTTTGATACGTTTAAGAATTATAATAAGTTAAAAGGAATTAATTCCAATTTAGAGACCATAATTTATTATATTTTAATGGTGATTAGGGATATTTTGTAATATTTTAAATGTTATTTATTTATAGAAGGATTTATGTTAAAATTTGGGTGTTATTATTTAGGATTAATATATTTATTGTATTATTTAAACATATGAGGTTTTATTCATGTAATCTTAACATACTCTAACCATTTTGGTTTTTCTAAATGTATAAAGATAGGATGAAAACATTCTGAACCATTTATTGGTCAAAAGATCAATTAAAACATAATTTTATGCTTTATAAATGGTACATAAATCATTTTTTTTATCATATTACATGAATCAAAGGTGGATAACTGCTTGAAACACAACTAAATGATGAAATTGTGGAAAGAAATCATGTGAGTATGCAGCATCTCAGTCTCTATCTCGATGGTAAAAGAATTCATCACATTAAATAAATAGGAAGATAAATATATTCAGTCCTATATTAAAAATATTTCATATCAATCATGGTATTCTTTAGGAAAACTATTCAAACTTTCGAGTCTTTTAATACATTCATGGTTTAATAAATATTATGAAAAAGGTAATTTTTTAGTTATAACCAAAGAATTATGTTGCATTTCAAAATGAAATTTAACCGATGTGTATTAAAGGTTACTTTTTCCTCTTCTATATATTTATCATAAACTCCTAGGAATTGATTATGAAGGTTTTTTAAAACCTTTTCCATCAAACATGAGAAAAATATTATCAGGACATAATTTATTTAAAGGGGTTGAAGGTTACTCCTTGATATTATATAATATAATTCTTGTTAATAATTTTAATATTTTTGATAGATTTTGATGAGTGGTTATGGTGCCTCATTCTCCAGGCCGTTCTCGGGCTCTCGCCTTGGCTCGGATTCTTCCTCTTCCTAGGGTTTCCTCTCGGTTCTTCTGATTGTTTTCCTTTCTTTCTTGCGCTTGTTTTTGTTTCCTCTCCCTGTCTAGATCTTCCTTCGGCTGCCATTCTGTGCTATGGAGTCGAGCTCCATCATTCCTCCCCAGGTCGTATCCAGACGTATGGACACACCGAGGCTCTGGGATTGCGATTTGGCAGTTGAAGGTCCTCTCGGCCTCTCTTTTCTTACACTTCTAGGGTTTCAGCCCCCGGTTCTGTTTTAGGGTTTCATCCCCTCACAGTTGAGTTTTTCAGTTTTATTTCACTTTCCTTTTAAGGTTTCTTCTTAGTTCCAATTAGGGTTTAATCCCCATTTCTTCTTCCTCTATTGGACCTTTTTGAGTTTTTTTGGGGTCTGTTGAGATGAGGATAACAGAGGAGATGGTGAAGCGATGATATGATGGCGCCAAGTCTGTCTCTTCCTCGATCTAACTTCTATGATGGCTCTGTTTTTTTGGAACATGTTCTTCCAATTATTTCAGGAGTTCATCTCATGGTGTTGGCGAGATTTAGTAGATTCCGACTAGAGTTAACCTATGGGATTGTGGCTTGGGGCTGCTGTCGATGGTTTCATTAGCTGGATGTTCGAGGAGGTCTTTTCTGATGTTTGATTTGATTGGGTTTTTGTTTTGTTGCTCGCGAATCCCTGGTTTGTGTGTTCCCTATTTGAAAATAGTGTTGGGTTTCTTCGGTGACGACAATGGTGTTGTTGGTGATGCTGTGTTCGTGGTTCGGATTGGTTTGTAGTGACGGGACGGTGATGACGGATGTGCTATTGAATCGACGCATCCAGGAAGGACGGTGTTCGGCTCCGGTGATGGGTGGCACGTCTGATGGTGAAGGGTGATGTGGGCGGCTCATAGTTTGATAATGGTGATGATGAATCCTTTAGAATTATGAATTTTAAATTTTGTGATCATGTGTGTGTTGTGGGATCAGTACACGGGTGGAGTGCGCGGCGCGAGGATATTGAATTTTTGAATTTTGAAATCTACTGTGTTTTTGGAGGGTCCACCTATGGCCTATGTTACTGCGGTTAATGTTTTTTATGGTTTCCACTTTTCCTTAAAAGTGACTTTTTAATAAAATAAAATAAAATTATTTGGAGATATATTTTGATGAGTGAAACACCAAATTAAGGTGAATAGTAAATTTTTATAATACAAAGTTAAATATATTTTTGTCGAGAAATGATGTGGATGAGAACCCCTCATCCAAAAAATAGAATGCCTTGAAAATATATGGGCATTCTATACTTTATATATTGTGAATAAGATTACATGATTAAATATTGGTTTGGTAGTTTCATTTTGGTGGGGTCAATGCCTTGATAAATTTCTCACATAGGGTTTACCATTTTTTTAGTCTTCCATGGAAACTCCCACCAGTTCCCACATCCATAACTGGGTACATACCTTCTTTCCAAAGGCAGGTGGTCAGCTGTGGTTTTAGAGTTAACAATTTTTAGGAACCCACAATGGTCAAGAGGATGGGATTTTGGGCTGAACGTACCCTTTTTGGGAGAATTATTTCTTAATCGAGGACTCTCTTATAGATTTAATATATGTTCATGAATATCTCTTAATTTGAAAACAAGGATGGTTACCCTAACATAATGACCAAAGGTTAACCCCTTCTATGAGTACAAGAAGGGGGTCTGATTAGTGAATTCATCTATATGTA
Source organism: Viscum album (assembly GCA_963277665.1). NCBI lineage: Eukaryota > Viridiplantae > Streptophyta > Magnoliopsida > Santalales > Viscaceae > Viscum > Viscum album. Next base: position 497,552,825 of record OY728148.1, on the reverse strand, counting down.
TCTGAGGTTTTTCACCTATTTCCAAATAATGGAAAGAAACTTAATTGTTGGAGCCATATAACTAGGTTCTTTAGAATATGATGTCATCTAGGGAAGTGGTGAATATTCTGAAGAAGGGATTGAGACATTATGAGGTGTCCTACATATCCTGGTTATTATAGGAATCAAAATCCCCATTGTTTGTTAAACACATGAAGATTAATGTTGTACATAAAGGAAATATGTATACACACTTAGGAACTGGGTATTCAAGCTTGAGTCTCATGGATACACCCAAAATATCTTGATTATGGTAAGAATTATAGTTCTCATACTTCATTTGGTTTCCCAATACACTAAAGGATGAGGTAGAATGATCATCCCATGTGAATGATTGTGTCTTGATGGTTGGAATGTCGGGGAAATGAGGGGACTTACACTGCAGTTTATGCCTATTTGATATCAGGCCTTAGAAATGAATCCTATGTATTCTAGTTATTATAGTAATTAGTGTTCTCATAGTTTTTTAATTCCCTTAAGAATGTCCCTAAGGTAGATTCCCTTTTATGGAGGCAATTATATCATGCCAATCATTGGTTCTTACACATTGAGTTTACTTGGGATGGTAGAGATTCGTGATAAAAAGGATATGACTCTTGAAACTCTACAAGAATGTGTGAGCCATGCTAAGTGTGAGAAATAAGTTATATAAATTAATTGGTCTCACTACATATGGATACAATACATATGCTATAGGATATCCCTTCGGAGGTTAATATAGATACCTAGCCTCAGAGAGGCATCATATGCATCCTAGTTATAGAAGGAATCGGAGTCCTTTTACTTCAGTTGATAATGTCCTACACACTAACATTTCTATATCCTATGGGACATATCATATTATGTCAGTGATAAAGTATTACATGCTAAATTTTTCCTCATTTACCTTTCCTTATTGTCTTCCTGACATGTGTTGATTGTCTACTCGACATACCTTGTTTTTCTATGTGACATGTCGTAGGATGTCTGCCTAACATCTCCGAACACAATTGAAAGATACAATTTACTTGTATGAGGGACATCGCATTACCTATATGGAAGTTCTAAATATTGTCTCATAATCAAGTCTGACTTGTCCATGGGAGATTTCAAGAGTAGGAAAATGTTTCCTTGAATGCATGGCAAGATCCTGGAAGACTTTTTTGAAGGTGACACATGATCTAGATAAAATTCCCTTGCGTTATTTAAAAATATGGCTGACATAGTTTATGGGAATCACGATAGTCAATAAAACATGTCTTGGAGCGTGATGCATAATCAATGTTGACATGTTTGGAGGTCATCATGAGATCTGGATGGCATGACCAGAGGGCATCGTATGAGCCAGTTGACATGCCTGGATTCTACCGTGAGACTCAACTGACATGTGATGGTGCCACCATTTTATTTAGGTGACATAACTGAAGGACACTAGAAGGTTTTGATAGTGATCCTAGAGGGATTCATGAACCCATGGTGGCATGCCCTAGGGAACCATAAGACATTATTTAACATGTCATGAGGACTTTGTATGATTTAAATAGTATACACATGGAGATCCATGAGATCTCTATGACATTTCATGGGATTGTCACATGATCAGGGTGGTTCATACAAAGTGCATGATGATCAACATATATTTTATTTTCTTAAGTCTCTCATCATTTAGTATTTATTCCAACCTTTTATTTAGAATGTATTATAATTATTTAGTGTGATATTTTTTAAGTCTTGCTTGATTTATCAAATATAAGGGATGTTCTTTGTGTATACTACCAGGAATTATTTTCATGATCTATGAGGGATCATGAGAAGTGTTTTATAAATGTTGTATGATTGCTCTTTTTTTCTCTATATCATACATAATAAAAATATTTTCTAGTTACAAGATCATCCGCTCTGAGAAATCTGCACTAGCGCTGGTGTGAGGTTCCAATATTTATGTTTTTCGCATGAATTCATAGATATAATAAATAAAACTCTCCATTTTTCATCCTAGGGTGGGGTTTTTTAGTCCTTAATTCCCTTGTTGTTTGTATCCGTACACGGAATATATTGCACAAATCTTGGTCGAAGTTGGTGGATGTATATTGTGTCAAGCATCTTCATGAAGACCCACCATAAGTTATTCTGACAGCATCATATGATTTTTATTAAGAACAATACTATCCCTTCAATTCCGATTTTATTTGATTATTTCCCATTAAGGGGTTCTTTATGAATCATGTTGACATACTTAAGGACTTCTATATTATCAGGTTTGCATATCCAAGGGCCTTCACAAGATTAGGGATCCTATCAAAGGGTCTTCACATGATCTCATGTGAATTGTTCAGAACATTTTGTAAGATAATAATGACCTATTATAAGGCCTTCAAGAGATTATTCATACATGTTAATAGGAACTTGAAACATCTTTTTAATCTCTAGTGGTGTGTCAAATATTATTTACAACCACGATAGGCTCCCTCCTTCACATTTTTTTATTTCCTTTTTTTATTTTACAATGTTTTTTGGATGTCATGAGTCAATTTTAGTGTTTTATAAGACAATAGAAATATCTCTTGGAGATTCATCATATACAGAAGAATGTACTATGGAGATGTGTATTCATTTCATGGAAGATCTCATCTATTTTTCATTTGGAGAAAAATTGGGAGAACGAGGTCGCCTGGACATGCTTGAGGCTATTTGCAAGATGAGGATGATAGGCTATCTAGTTTTTTTGAGATGATGCAAAGATTTAATTGGGTGCTTATGCTGTATTTTGGGTCTCTAGGGGAAAATCACATGTTGTTTATGACCACAAGAGTCTCTCTCCATCTCCCCTTTTTATTTCCTTTGTTTATTTTACAAAGACTGGGGGTTTCATGAGTTTTTTTGAGTGTTGTTGAAGAAATAAATGTCCCCATTGGTGATGTGTTGTGTACGTTTCATGACCACAAGTTTTCCACACCTTTTTTATATTTTCCACATATTTTAGAAGGGTTTCTATAGGGTGTGCCAAGAATTCATTGGTTGAAAAGACACATAACCTAGGGGAGATTATCTTATTGTCTCCATCTAATCCAAAATTTTTTGGGAAACCTTCTCAAGAGTCGGACTTGTTAAAGGGTCTCTATAGGATATTCCATGGGTTATCGACCATGTGTGGCCATCCACATGACATTATGCAGGTCAATGTATTGTCTGTCTCTTGGGGGTTCACGTGATTTGGGCCACCTTCATCTTCTTTTTCTTTTGCGAAGAAAGTAATACCCGTATTCAAGTATTTATTCATTTATGAGATGATACTCATTTGGAATGCATCGACAAATTCTAACCCTCTAGAGTTATGTTATTGAAGATAAGGTCTCGATTCTAAGGAAAGTAAATGTCCACCGGAGTCCTTGGTGTTGTCTCCAACTGGTGTCTTGGGACAGGCTTGGTATGCTAGGAAAAATTAGGTATTCCACTGGATTCCCAATAAACTGGGGAGATGAGAGGGGTTAATTTAACATATACTCCATGATCTATAGCCTTTTCACCATTATTTTATCAAATGACCTTAGCAAAAGACCATTTAGCAAGATCTGACTGTGATCCCTCACTACGAGCCCATTTCACAAGAACATTTCTACAAGACTATTATTTCCCAAGTGCCCACTCAAATCTACTAAGAAATGAATCTCAATAATTATATAATCTTTATCCTTGTGGTTTTATGGTTATCTTGAGGATTTCACAGGATCTATCAGCTTCATCACATGATCTTTTGGATATCATGTGACTCACATTGCCATGTCTAGTTCACGCTATCACGAGTCTTCTAAGGGCTCTTGTGAATGTGTGATTCCTTGAAATCTTATACAAACCACCAGATATTCATGATTCAGATGGTTCAAAAGGCCAATATTTTATTCTTGAATGTCTTTTTTTATTCATGTGATGTGCATTATGCTATTGGTTTATGCCTTTTCTTTCTAAAAATAATTTATTTTAACTTTTTGACATATTAAACTTAGTTTAGTTTATATGGATTCTAGTTCTCATCAAGCATACTACAATATTTTGAAGAAGCATGCAAAGTAATATATGGGCCATTGCAATTCTATTTTATCAATCATGGATGATACCTGCCATCATTTTTGTGGGTCACATTATATGAAACTAATAGAGCTGTTGGGATAGATACTTGAGGACTATCCCCTTTAATATTTGTTTCCCCTCTATGGGATTGGTCTTACCAATGACACACACATTTCTTAATTGTTTCCATCATCTGGGTCTTCCTCTTCATTTCAAAGAATTCACAACACTTTTCTAAATAACATATCTCAGGGGGTCATTTTTTCATCAAGGGAGACCATGATGACAATCATAATCTAACATACATGACCATAGAAATTAGTGAGACTGATCATGAACAAGATGGGGATGTTCATATGTATCGTTCGATCATGCGGAAGTATTCCTCCAACCAAAGGTTTTGGTGAATTCCCAAATGGTAATTATGATTAAAAAGTGTCTATGGAATATACTGGGGATGGCCCTTTTGGGTACAATAAATTTCATCTAAATTCAATGAGGAATAGAATCAAATTGGTATGTACGAGGTCGTATAGTTCTCATAGGCATTTTCATATTGCAATAATGGTTTGATAACAAACTTTTTTAGTCATTGGAACCAAAACATGACCACCTTCAATCTTATTCATGGTGAGGTGGGAGGTAGCCTCTGGGATGTTGAAAATATATGTGTGAACCTATATTGGGTGAGTTTTATGATGATTTTTTTCACCACAATCTGCCTAGGATGACATAATTGGGAATCATACTCTCACATAAGAACTGATTAGGATAGTCAAAAAGGCCCTCTAAAAGTACCCAATTTCTAGAATAGATATCACATTCATGAAATGGTTAGTATATTTGATTAATAATGTTTTCTTCAAGCTAGAGACTAAGAATCCAAAGGCTTGTCTTATGAAGGATTCCCATAGTGACATGGGTGCTTACTGGCCTATGGTTGATGATGGAAAATTTAAATAATGGAGATTGAAGGTTATCCCCGATGTTAAACAAGTTGTTCAACTAGATGGTTTCTTTCCCATATACCTGAGTGGGTACTTACTTCCCATTAAGGAGAAATTTAGGTTTTGAGTTTCCCCTTTCATGATGGCGACCTCCAAGGTAGAGGGGGAGCGTATTGGATGGTTCATCCCTATTTTGGACAAACATTATCATCTTATACACCATTTATACAAGGGAAAACCCCCATATAGGATTTTGGTCCCCTTACAAGTATTATGGGGTTGGATAAGAGTTCATCTATGAGGCTATGATTATTTAAACATCCAGGTTATCCCCATTTCATTATTCATACCACACATACAATGTATAATAGGGGAAAGAACTATTATGTTGGATAATCGAGATGTCATGGATTATATAATCTATTATAACTATTTTGCTTTTAAAAGCTATGATCTAGTTCCAATAGGTGATATTGTTAATACTAGTGAGGACAGTCTTGAGGCACAGATTTATATAATGTCACATCATGAGGGAGTTCTTTCCACCCTTATCGATAGGGACCTAATCGGCGAATGGTATGCCCCCTTCCAGTTCATCCACTAGTTCCAATGTATCTATTCAAGATTTTCCAACTCTATTTATATTCAATTTGAGGATAATTTTTTAATATCTCACCAATTTTGGAAAAATTTTACCTGGGATAAGACTCGCGTTGAGACAAAACTACTTCCCTGTGATAAAGTAATTGGTTTATCATTGGATTATTATAAGATGTGGATCTACTCATATACCATTGTGCAATTATTCAGATCTATGAGAAAGGCATCAAATGTTTTTTTAGAACAATCCTAGTCCAAGAATTTTATTGGATTCTAGAGGCTCAATAGCCTTGGAATTACCCCGTAAGGTGATAAGAAATTTACCATCAACTTATTTTCCATTATAATTGTCCACTGATTTAGCTATAGTGAGTGTGGATTCAAAGGGTGAAGCAACATTAGAAATATTATTTCCTATCACAACTTGATATTGGATGGATTAGAGGATGAAAAACTCATATGATCTGCTCTGGGGTATCAAGTGCTAATCAGAGTTACCTTTGGATGGTTTTTTTCATGTCACCGCCCATCTAGGTATTTCTTTCAAATACCATACTTTGGTGTTCAGTACCTTTTTCCAAGACCTTGATGTAACACCGAAAAGCATACATGGTTGTGAATGGGTTTGGTTATCCCATATAGCTAGTGGTAAGACTGATCTCACTACTATGTTTTAAAGGGTCTTGGGGCCACTACAAATGTGATAACATCTTTGTGTTTTTTTATAAAGGGTGGGGTGTTGCTGAAGACCATTCATTCTTATCATCATAATAATATTATTCCCATGGTATAGATATGGGAGAGGTATATTGTAGAGACTAAGGGATCGATGATGGGGGGGTCCTTGGGTCAATAGGCCTGGATAAGGATAGTGATTTATTCTTCTGGAGTGAAAATTTTGGCTTCAATTCCTCCTAGAGAGCCTTCCCTAAGAGGGAAGAGGAAAAGGAAGAACTCTACATTGTCAGGGTATTCTCTTCCAAAATCCTCATGTAAGTGTGGTATTTCATTTTTCTCTCTCTTTGGATTATTCTAAAAACACATTCAGTTTTTTCAAAAATGTGAATTTCCCCATCGACAATACTTGGAAGATCATGTTTCTATCCCTACGGATGTGGGAAAGAGTTTGGTTTATTTGGAAGACCCTTCACTATCATGCTTGTCCCATTGAGAAGTGGATATGGATGAGGTGCCTTCTCAATCATGTATGCTTCCTACTACATATATTCCAATTATCACACCACTTGACTCACAATCGGTGGGCATGATTTCGGAGGATACTGGCATAGGTAGCTTTTCTACTACCACATTACCCTTGATGGAAGTTGTTTTTTGGATAAGGTGGATACTTTTTCAAATTAGGACACATTATTTATTTCTGATAGGTCACCTAGAATGATATTTTGTTCCTGCATTCCACAAGGATGGTGATTGAACCACATCTTTAAGATAAAAACTAGAAGTCCTACAAATAATCTCATCATAAGAAGGTTTCTATTCAACCGAGGATGGGTTTGGGGGAGTTGATTTCACCAATGAAGTGGTCTATAATGCTATTCTTATAACATCAATCTTATTCATTGATTACCTTGTAATGCCATGTTATTTATCCTATGATTGATAAACACGTGTGTTCCATGTTGTAGTGTCTTCACCTCAAATTTTGGAAGCTCTAGTCCCTACTGATGTGGGGATTACCTGGACTAGATCAACCAATGTAGAGGAAGGATCTCTTGCCTCATCATAAAATATTATGATCATGACTCTTTCTCTTTGTGACTTAATTTTAGAATATATTCTTATCCCCATGATGATCCTATATCATGTTCTTGGTTTAGTATCACGTTATGAGTTTATGTAGTGACATATATGTTTGTATATATGGACATTAGTGTTATAAATCACATTGGACAAGCTGATGAACCGATTAAGTCATCTTCAATTTATGTTTCCCACCCTTGGTTATGAGTGTTTCGATTTTTATTCCATTAATGATAGGGTGAATAAAGTGGTCTCTCTAAGAGAGAAGAATGGGGTCCTTAAATTTATGGTGGTAGATTTTGAGGATTCTTCTTCCCTGAAGAATAACTAGGAAAAGGACAAAATGGATGCTTCCTAGAGTGTGATGGAGGTGGCTACTCATCAGGATGTAGTCGACTATGGGCAGGTCAAAACTAGATGTCTTCAATCTAAAATTAGATATCTCCATGTATAACTATCCCTATTTCGAAAAAACACTTAAGATATTTTGGAAGACCATATCTGAGCAATAGGTGCTCCTCAACATAGCGAAGAAATATAGTGTTGATTATGTTGCCAGAGAGGAGGAGTTACAGCAAGTTACAGAGGCAAAACCTAAATCTTCTAATCAACAATGCCAATCTATCATATATCTTGAGTAGAGTCTTGTTGAACTCAAGGACTCATCCAAGCATAATTTTTGATGGAATTTTAATTTTTCAATATTTCTTTAGCATGTATGTTCATCGGAAAGACTCGGATATGTTGATATTCTTCCCCATTGAATGGTGTCAATGAATATATCTGAAGAAATTTATATATTTCTATCAATATTTCTTTTATTCATGACGTGCATGACACTTTTCTGATCTGATTTAATATGAATCACCCAAGATATCCTTTCTTTACGTAATACCATGTAAACCAGAATTCCTGGTCTACAACATTAAAACTATAATAGATTATTCTTGATAAATTCTCATGAATTCCAACCAATATGGTATTCTTCATTGATAAATTTGTTCCATTTATCTTGATATCACTACATTCATAGAATTATAGTTGGGTAGAATATATTTCTATAGGGAGATTTCCCTTTATTTTTTCAAAATTGATAAGCTTGGTGAGCATAGCTTGAATTTTTCTATTTCCATATGGAGGGACTTAAAATATTTTTCATTCTTTCATAATAGATCATCGTTGTGTTTTAGTTCACGGTCATTTAGATTAAACCTTCTATTGTTATAGTTTAGGGTATTTTATCTCATACCTTCTATTGCTATTGTTTAGGGTGTTTTAGCTCAGACATTATATCAATATACTTTAGGGTATTTTAGCTCGTGCCATCTATTTTTGTAGTTTGGGGTCTTTAATATCAGACCTTTGGATTCCATGAAGTTTAAATTATTACTTCTAGGGATTTACTGAATATAATGGTATATTGTGAGGACATACAATGAATAACTGAAAACATACTAAGATATTAGGTCATGCTATAGTGTTTATGAGGCTCACGAGGATCCTAGCTCCTTTACTATAAGGATTATATGACTATGGTTGGTAAGTTCAACACCTTTTGAATCGATGGAATTTTAAAATAGAGTTGTATCTACTTTTTTTCTTGGGTAGTGGAATATTTACGGGGGAAATATTGGTTGAGAGTGAAGTGCTATGTAATCTATGCCCACCTGGATAAATGGAATGTTCATGATGTAAATCATAACCCAAATGTTTGAGTTAGTGAATATGGAATGGGTTAGACATGCTAGGGATAACACATAGAATCCTGATCTACAAGATTATTCTGCGGAGTTTCTAGGGATCACAAGGACCGAAGCTCCTTTCTTACAAGGAGAATATGCCTTTAGTTGGTAGGTTAAATCCCTTATTCGTCGATATCATGTTTAAGAAAAATATGATCTCAACTCCTTTACAGGGGCTTGAAATATTTTTGAAGACTCAAATGTCTATATGATGAGGTTGGGTATGGGAGGAAAGCTATCGAGAAAGGGTTCTGGCACACTAGGACGGTTTAGATCTTAAATTGTGAATCTCGGTCCCTATGCCTTGTGGTTTTGAATCAAGATTTTTTGGAAATCAAAGGATCAAGAATGGTGTGTTTCATTCCTTATTTTAGAAATTTTACAAAACACAATGACGTAATATGTATGATGTCAAACCTTATCTAATATTTTGGTATGGAAATTTTAAATAATGGTCCAAAGTGTGCATGTCATGATAAAAGTATCTCAAAATCATACTAGAAATGGCCTATAACATATTAATGTGATGAGTTATTATATGGTGATGTCAGGGAACACAAGGATCAGAATGTCCTTTTTTCACAGTGACACATTTCATTGACAAACATATGAACATATGCAGGATCCATATACCTACATTCATAGTAAATAAAAGGTCCCTTAAATATATGTATCCTTTTAAAAGTTTCATGGTAGGTTTATAGTGATCTAAGACTATCAAATCATGAATTGTGATATGTGGAAGGTATTCTATCCAAGAAGGGTTTGATAACTCTAACTTTTTACACCTTCTCGAGAACATGTTGTCATGGCAAGGAGATGTGACAAACCATTACTCTAGCTTTTTTCTAGACCAGGGGTCCATTGATCATATCTTGGATTTTACAAGGGATACAATGTAATCCCTATGAGATTTATGCCTTATTTATTTGAATCATAATTTTTTCATAAACATTGGAGATGATGAGTTTAGAAAGCGACGACTTTACTTTTTAATATCATGTCCTTTGTGCGATTTCGAAATGAAAAGTTTTGTGTCTCTTTTGATATCAATTTATGTTCTTGAAATCTGGACCATTATAGGATATAGTTCATGGTCATAGAGAATTGACTAATAGCACAAGAAGTTTAGGTTCATGACCCACATGGATGAAAAATGAGGGATGTTGCATAAGAGCCTAATTAGGATACACATGGCCAAGAGTACCCCAACATCCTTCTGAGTGAGAGATTAAAACATTGTAAATCATGGATTGAGGTTATTAGTTCATGAGTAATGATATATAAAAATCATACCAGAGATGGTCTAGAACACCCATTGGTGTGGCACTCTTCCATAGTGAAGTCTGGGCTCACAGGGATCAGAAATCACATTTTTCATAGTGTCACATTAGGTTGATGACCATCGATGTATTTACTGGAGCCATAGGTATACATTTATATTCAAAAAAAGGGTCCTTTAAAAAAATTTATCTTCTTCCAAGGGCCATTAATTATTTTTGGAAACATGAGGTGTTCTAGAGATGAAGTTTGAGTTATGGTTCAAATTTTCTTTAAAATATGGTAGAATCACCACATACTTTGGCTGATTAGGGTAAGGATCTTGTGGTCCTTTGATAAGGAATGAAAATTATTAATGTACTACCCATTTTAGCAACATGTTATAGGGAAATAATTTCATTTGGTAATTACATATTCATATAGTTTCATGTCATGTGGTGATGACATTTTTTTTGTAGATTTAATATAATGTGACCCGGACATTTTCCTTACAGTTTAACCACATGTGGTAAGGAAGTGGGGACCGACGTGAATATTTTTGTATGATATATTACATGGATAATAATCCCAAATGATTATTTAGCTCATTTGTAAGAAACATTACCTTGTATAAATAATCCCTTATATAGTTAGGGTGCATTTCTTATCGTCTGTTGTAGTTGGACCTAGGAATGAAGATCTAGGAATCACTATGAGTATCATTATGGAATGAATAAATCCAATAATAGTTCTTAAATATAAAACTCTATAGGTAGTTCTAATACATATGAATAGGTTGTCATTATTTCCATTGATTGTTGTAGTTGGTCTTAGGATTGCAGATATGGGAGTCACTATGTGTCCCAATATGATATGAATAAAACCACACATAGTTAATGAGGAACCATGTAGTTTAATATAATGCGACAAGGACTCTGGATTCCCAATGTGAAATGGGGTATTGGGGTTGGACCCATGGATGAAAATATGGGTGACACTATTTATCCTTTGGTAATAGGAATCAATCCAGATGTAGTTCTTAAGGAAGAACCTTCCCGCACAAGTCTGGCCTATACGCAGAGTGAGAGAATTTTTATATTTGTTATGATTATACCCATGATTGAATATCCAAGCATAACTACATATCCTATTATGTTAGGAATAAATTTACAAGTAGTTATTCAATGGAGGTGTGGTAGGAGACCAACACCAATAATTGTGGTCCTCCTGGGAAATATCTATAGGAACATATAGTTTCATGTCATGCAAGGGGCATAAAAAATGCATTTTAACATCGTGTGGTGATTAATAATTGTACACATTTTATATTACTTCATTTAATACCATGGTGACCCTATAGTAGGTTGCATGGCTCGTTTGTGTAAGAAACATTTTAATAAAACACCTAAGAACAAATGAGCTATGCTCGGTGTGAGAAACAAGGAATGACAATGGTTCCTCTCACCATGGAGAGGTGGTTACAAATATAATAGGGGATATTTGTGTCATGTTGTGGCTAGACTAAGTCATAGGATTGAGGAATCCCTATATATCTCATCAAAAAATTATAATCATTCCCTATATAGTTCTAGAAAACATGTATAGATTAATTTAATGTTGGAAGGATAGTATCCATGTACGTTAACATCTTGTAGTAAGGACAAAGATCACTCAACATGAATAAAGATGGGTTTTTTCAATCCGTGTAGTTTTACATCATGCAATATAAACTTTTTCAATGAATTTTCATCAAACTTTGGTATGTATGATGTATTATAGTTTAAATTCATGTAACTAAGATGATTCTCACAAGATGATATCTATTAAAAATATTTCATGACAAATATTACACTGGTAGTGGTGACGTTCTCCCCATCCATTGTGTCCAATGAGTAGGCTTCATTATGATAGACCTTATGTATGATGTAAGGAACATCCCATTTGGGTTCAAACTTTGGTTTATTCTTCCCTGGTATCATTAGGGTTCTAAGGTCCAATACCAATTCATTATGGATGAATAAATGAAGGTGATATTTTTTATTAAAGTCTCATGTGATCCAATTTTGATGGAATTCATGGTTTTGTAGTGTATACAACCTATTCGCATATAACCACTCTAATTCATCCATACTCTTTTGAAATTTATCATCATCTAAGAGCTATACTCAAATGTCTATTTGGAGTGAAGGTTGATATAATTATATGGGTAACACTACCTCGGTCTTGAAGACTAACTAGTATGGTATTTCTTATCTAACAGTATGAATGGTGGTACAGTATGCCCGAAAAGCATAGTGGATCTTTTTCATACAGGATTTTTTTATCATTATTCACCATTTTCTGGATTTTATTTGATAGTCTTATTGAAGGCCTCTGTATTTAAATTTGTAACTACATGATAGCCAGATGAGTGATTGTACTTGACATTTTACTCAAATTATTGTTTATATATCTCTATAGTATTGAAGTTGGTGTTGTTGTCTGTCAATATTTTTTGAGGGACCCTGAATCGAGTGATGATATGGGACTTTATGAAGTATATGATATTATTCTTCCCAACTACCTTGAGAGTTATTTCCTTAGCCTATTTGGAAAATAAGGTGCAGCAGTAAAGATGTGCTTAAACTGTATAGTTGTGGCTAGGGGATATAGCCTCATGACATCCATTACCCAAACGGGGAATGACTTGGAGTATTTATTAGTATATAAAAATTTTGAGGGATGATGGATGAATTTTTCATGGATCTAACATAAATTAAATTTCCTAATAAACTCTATATAGTCTCGTATAATGGTTTGTATGTAGTAACCCAACCTCATGATTTGGTGGGAGAGCCCAGTCCCCGACTAATGATCATCGTAGGAGCCTGCATAGACTCCATACATGATAATAGGAATCTATGTTTCTATTATTCTTCTGATGAGGATTCCATAAAATCATTTATTATAGAGGTATTTTTTCATTTGAACAATCCTGTAGGGTAATATTCTTTCCATAACATTGAATTTGTTCCATTCTGGCTTCATCTTTTGGGAGAGATCCATTTTGGAGATAATTGATTATGGGATCCATCCGTTAAGGGGCGTATTCGGGTTCATCACAATTTTTGGTGGTGTTAAACTAATTGATTTCTTCCATAACATAGAAGATAATATATGAGACTATTCACTGGTGCTTTTTATGTAAGATTACTTCCTCCTAATCTGGGTCAGCCAGGACTGTGGATATATTAGCCTATTCATCTTTACAAACATTCTATGATCAGGACACATGGTTAAATGTGGGATCAAAAGAGAAATCTTCCATTAGTCTTCTAATATAGCTAGTGAAAGGGGCCAATTATTCATTTTTATGGATTATTCTCCTTTGGTATTCTTTATGACTATTTATGACTCCCATTTTATATTCAAGTAGACTATGTGTAGTTGTAGGGCTAGTTTCAAGCCTGTTGTGAGGGATTTGTATTCAGCCTCATTATTTTAGAAGCCCTCGGATAGTGAAAAAGAGTAAGGAAAAAATCTTTGTATGGGAATAAAAATACAATCCTTAGGCCAACCTGATTGAGCTTTGGGTTTTCCATCCTTTTTCTGATAGGAATCTGGGAGGTACCATCAGAATACATCTCCCATGTATGGGAGATATTAGGGGTATAGGCGTCTTCCCATCTTTAAGCTTAGTGTCCATCGGTGTATTCTATGGGGTGGGATGTTCATCAAGGATATCAGGTAGAAATTACAATTTCAATGACTTTTGAGACAATAACTGGATGTAATATTGTTGCAGAATGAGTACCTATTAGGCCAGATTCCCATTTAGCAAAGGCTGGCCAAGGATGTACTTGATAGGATTAATACAAGAGTTCAGATTGACTTTGTGGAGCTAAAAGTAATGAATTATCCTTTTCATTTTAATTATGAGTGCAGGGTAGTTATTCTCAACATCAATGTATCAGGTCTCAGTACATAACAACATCGAGAAAAGGTAGTAGAGACTATTTTCTATCTGTTTTTTGTTCTTCTTTGTCAGGAGGGAACCTAGTGATAATTCTATAGAGGGAATATACAAGATGAGTGGCCTCTATTAAACCAAAGACATCAGAACCGGTGGGAGTAGTAGATACTTCTTGAGACTTTTGAATCCTCTCTAATAGTCATTGTACCATTGATAGTTGATCCCCTTCTTCAATATCCTGATAAAGGGGTGATATTTTTTGACCAGGTCAGATATGAAATGCCAAATGTAGGAGATGTGTCCTTGGATACCCCTTAGTTATTTGTGATTTTGGGGGTAAAATATCTAAAATATCACTAGTCTTCTCCTGGACAACCTCAATTCCATGGTGGCATACCACAAATCCAAAAAACTCCCTTGATGTTACCCTAAAGGTGCAGTTTACAAGATTTATATTTAAACCATACTATTACATGTTGTCGAAGATTGTTTGAATATCTATGAAGTGATCACATCACTGTCATGATTTTAAAACTGAGTCATCGATATGATATCTATTTATCCTTCCCATGAATAGGTTAAAGAAATGATGCATGGTGCACTAATATGTAGAATCAGCATTATTTAAACCAAATGGAATTTCCTGATATAAAATGATCCTTTGGGGAGCTATTAAGGTAGTGAATTCCTCATCTTCAAGGGCCATATTAATTTTTTAGTATCCTAAAACATCATTTATAAAGGAAAGGGCTTGGAAGCAAGTATTTGTATCAATAAAAATTCTTCTTATTGGTAATAGGAAATCACCCTTTGGGAAATGGCGATTAAGGTCTCTAAAATCAATAAAGATCCTAATATTTTAATTCTTTTTCATAATATGGACGATGTTGGAAATCCATCTTGGGTATTTCACTTCTCATACAAAGTTTTATTTAATCAATTTTTGAAATTCTACCTCTACATTGGTGGAATGAGAGAGGTGTATCCTCCTGGCTGCATTCTTGCATTCAATCCATTCATTTCTATATATTTCCAAGTGAACGCATATTAATGTTTATTTAGAAATATGATGTACATCTCTTTCTCTTTGAGGGACATGGAATAACTAATCATGGTAAGTAGTAGATATTTTTTTATAGATTTATCTATCTTGATCTCATCATTGATGGTGAAGATGCCTTTCTAGAATATGGGAGGGTAATTCCTAAGGTCATCCTCATCTTATTCCATTTATGAGTCTATATAGACACTTATAGATGAAGATATAAATCTAGGGTTTTATCTATCACTATCTACGTGAGAGAGTCTATAAGAATTTATATTATCATCCCCTACTTCCTGAGTCATTATAGAGAGATTATAGAGTTGATTGTATTTAACATTGTTGTTGGAGACAGGAGGAGCTTGGGTCTTTAGGCTTAGGTCCATCTCCTCAACTAGATTTATAGGGATAACATAGTCACTATTGATCATATTCCAAGGATTTATAGGTGTGGTACCCAATACATTTGGATTTGAAACCTATATATCATCATCTACCAATGGTTCTTTACCTACTCTTTTTTATGAAATTTATGGATCATATATGGCTTTAAAAGTCAGAAAGGGGGATCTATTACCATGTAGTATGTTGAAATTTCCATCAATGGGGTATTTAAAACATTTATCGAATAATGAAGTTACTACCATGTGGTTGTGGATCCAATTCAATTTGAGTAGAAAATTGTCTGTGGTGTCTTTCTAGTAATCGTTGAATCAACTTTAGATGAAGGATACCCAAACTAAGGTTTGAGTTTTATCTTATCAATTGTTCTTTTATCATGCTTATAACACACTTGAATGGTAATATTTTTGGGATAGAAACCCCCTACACTATATCCCAATCATCATATGGTTTTAACTAGGTTAATATTGATCCTATATCTATTTTCAATTAGAGACCTTTAGATATTGACAATATCATGTCTTCTTGAAACATATAGGATTCTGATGTGTACCTGGATGACTTCTTCTTGATCGTGATCTTTGAACGAGATATCCACATGGAATTCTATTTACATGCTATTTATTCGATAGAACGTAGTTTCAATGGATTATGTCTCAAATTACTATGGTATTTGGAAAGAATTAATGAGTAAATATCTAAAATTTATTGAAAGATGGATCACATAAAGGATTATGAACATGTTTGTGATAACTGCTATCTACCTTATACTTTATTAATTTTGTGCCATAGGTCATCACTTTCTGAGGTGGAGTTACTCCTAGAAATGTGGATTGGTAACTACAAAATTTGAGGAAGACATGCTTTGTTCTTGTGCAGAGGTCATGGGAGCATCTATTTCTAGTGATGTACGTTGTTCTCACCTTCTCTATTTCCTAGGTTGATCTGATAATTATATCACTGCTAGGCGGTCATGCTAGACAACTGGATGAGGAATACTATTGGATGGTTTTTAGATAACTCCATGTATTTTTTTGGATCACTGGAGTTCTTACCCATAGTTAATATCTACTTATATGTCCTCTGTGGGGATAGAACCAAAATATTAGGTCTGACAACACTTGTGTTATCCCATGTACCCACAGTTCCAATACATTTGGCCTCCTATTCACTAGTTTAGTGTGGGTAACACATATTCTACAGAATATTAAATATAGAATAAGGTTATGGAATGTGAATCATGTTGACATAACCAAATATGAGCTCTTTATCTGATGAGGATTACATTTGGTGGGGTAGTGTCTAAGCTTTAGGCATTTTAAGAAATAAATCTTCAAGTGTCAGATCTTAAGGGCTCATCACCGGCCCACATCAGGAAAAAAAGTGTGTGAGATGTTGTTAGGGGTCGACTACACTATCAATGGTAAATAATGTATGATTTCCAAAATTTGGTGGGGAAAATGTTTAGTCTACCCGCTCAGGATAAGGTTTCATCACCGGCTACACATTTGTTTGTCAACCTTACATGGATTTCATTCAAGTATCCAAGGACATGATAACGTTAAGAATCTTTGAGAGTACTGTTGTATGATCTACCTCCCGTCTACAAGGAATGGGTGGGGGTCAATGAGGCGGATATTATTTTATCTCCCATTTATTCTTAATTCATCCTAAAACTGAATGATCTCATTGGAAAGGGATAATCTATCATAATAATGAATGGAATTCATAACCATTTTCAACTTTCTCATATATATAGACCGGCTACCTTGATATGGAGCTAGTCTGACACTCAAATTACACTCTTACTGGGGGATTGGATTTTTCCAGATTAATGGGAGGAGGAATATTTTCCTCTTCTTTAGGAAGATACCCAATAATAATATTTCCCATGAGTTCCTCCTCATTGAGTTATGTAAAAGTCCTTATTTCATTGTCATATTGTGATAACTATTACTCTATAAAAGTAACTTTGATTCATCAGGGTGGTGATTGAGATGTATCAACACATTTCCCTTTTTCTTTTGTAGTACACTACTGTAATGGTGGAAACTTAATATTAAGAGGATCCAGTTTTTGAATCCTCCTCTAGTACTGGTTGAATTCCTCCTTAGTTGTTGCATCTAGATCACCCACTTCTTGGGGTAGGTTTTCTATGTTATGTCCCTCTAAATTGGTGTCTTGATATACAATGTATATCATGTTGACAGTGATGAATGTTACAGATACATATTGGAAAATGGTTATTGTTCCATCAATTTCAATGAAATATGATGATTTAACACAGCCTCCATTAGGGTCTTTCATCACACCCATTGCTATATTGGGTTGTTTTGGCTTGATACCCTAGTGGGGTCTGATTTCCTTTTCTGTACATTCATTTTATCCTTCACTATAAGTAATGACCTTGAGGGAGTTTCTAATCATGATTTTGAAACATGACCTAAATAGTGAAGGTTTTTCTTATAGTAGGAGGAATGAATGTGACACCAACAATTAATATTAACCTCCCAAACTAGAGATGAAAATTCTATGTATTATTATGATGATGATGAAAATGCCCCTATCTCTATGGAATGAGGTTTATTTATGGCCATAATTATCATTGACTGACACTTTTTTTATGATCTAATGATTCTAGTCAAGGATTTGATGATTCCCAAGATAGAAATTTAGATATAAATCCCTTTATTACAGTAGGATGTGGTTGATCTAGAATCACTATAGATTTCCTCATGACCCTCTCATGGGATGACAAACCTGGTGATGGTGATTGAGATATAAATTCCCCCAGCCCAGTCAATTGGGGCTTTTTCAGCTACTGATGATATTTCTTGAATCCTATTGGGAATTGATGAGTTGAGAGGTGTGGGTGAAGGTAGATATTCCCTCGGCTCAGCAAGTTGGGTCCTATCTTGGAAAGCTATTATGGGAGATTTTACTGTGGCCCTTTTGATATGGTTCAGTTGTGCTCATATAGGAGCTGGGTGAAATGGTAGCCCATGATAGGAGTTAGTTTCTACAAGATTCTATTGGGTCGATTTCAACCCTGGATTCCATGCCTAAAATTTATACTAATTACTTCAATAAGCCAAGTTAAAATACTTTTTGTCTATCCTCTCACTCTGTTCATGATTTTTAGGCATGGTTGAAGTGGGGTAATTCTATTGTAGTAACCAAATATCTTGTGTGTTTCCTAGTCAATTAATTTCACCGAAATCTATAACATTATAATACATTGTATCTAAAGGGTTCTATTTTTCTAGGGACATAGTGGAGTGAAATGATTCATATTATGGCCATCTTCAATTACATATATCTAGATACTCTCTAGAAATCAGTCAGCGGAGGCATGTTGCAATGTAGAGACAAACACTACATAGGCTTTTCTCATGCTCCTCAATTCCCAGGTTCTGTGCTATATAAAAGGTGTCCATATCCAGATAAAAACATTGTGTATTTATTATCTAATGGTGATAATCATATCCTTGATATTTTTTAACACCCCAACCTTCCACAGTACATTTCCATTTGAATAATGCAATGGTGTTCATTGTACGCAACTTCGAGATTCTTACACACCACAACCAATCAAACTAGTCGTTATGAATAGTAATACCAAATTTTTGAAATTTTATAAATTTTATCATTTGAAATGGACTTCATTTTTGGATTCTTAATATCGAGATTAGCTTAGGGTGAAATGTTTTTTACTTTTCGGATAACTTTCATATTTTGATGAATAGTGAAAATTACTAAATTTTAATTAGAAACAAATTTTTTAATCGAAATAATTAATAGTGATAAATTATTAATTTTAGTGGTTTTAAAGTATATTTAGAATATAGTTTTACCATTTAATACAATTTTGGTCATTGGATGTAATTTCACATTTAAACCAGATATAAACAAGTGTCAATCTTTTGATAGTTATTATCTCTTAAAAACACGCTGTTTGTTTTGACGACGGGAATTAATTTTTAAATTAATTAATGAAACTGATATGTTTTGAATTTGGTAAAATAGACATCATTTTTGAATTCATAATATCAAATATATCTTTGGCCTTATTTTTGGTATTTTTCTGGAAACTTTCATTTTTTGATGAATAGTGAAATCACTAAGTGGTAGTTAAAAAACTAAATTTTTGATAAAACTTAATTTTACCGCTTCTGTGAGTGGAATTTCGAAAATCCGAGAGACACAGTTAATATCAAAGAGTAAAATGTTTTTCAATGAGATTAAAATAATTTTTGGTGAATAGTAACTTTTTACTTTTATTTACCACGGTTAAAAGTAAATAAGGTAATTAAGGGTAAAAATGATATTAATATTACCCTAACACATGTCCTAATTCGATTGGACAAATGTATCTCGACCAAAAACAACCTTAGGAGTAAAATATTATCATTTAGGTCCACTTGTATTAGATTATGACATTTATTATTATTTAATTCAAAGAAGAGTTAAAAGAGTTAAAATCAATGTTTTTTTACTAAAAAAATTTAATATTGGGTTATACATAAGATAAATTAGATTTTAAATATCAAATAGAAATATAAAAAGATTTAATACATAATGGTATTTTATTTATAATTTTTAGACATTAAATAATTTAATTTACTTATGACACAATGATGATGCAGTAGTTACCTAATTAATGAAATATTAAAATAATTGATATTATAAATATCAAAATAAATGTACTTTGAGACATTTTATGAATTACACTAATTTTCTAGGTTAATATGGCATATTAGGATTGATTATATAAATTTTTTCTAAGAAATAATGCTGTTATGAATTTAACAATAACAAAATACCCAATAGTTTCAAAATTGACGTAAAGGAGTTTTTAAAACAAATATTATATTATTAATTTATATTCAATTCCGAAAAATATACAGTTCGGCCAAGAGACTTATATCATGATATTTGTATCATTAATGGACCACTTGGGGGTCTCTTTTATGTATATAGTATTTTTATTAACCATATAATATGAGAATACAAAGAGACATTGTAAAAGTGAAACTAATTAACTAAGAGTTAATACTTAAAGATAAGGTTAATATAATGACCCAAACCTGTCTAAATTCTATTGGTTGAGTGGTTATCGACCCATCCCCACCTTAACCTTTAAATAATCCACTTTGGAGCCATTAGAAACTGAATATGAATTTATTATAAAATAATATTTTTAGCTTTTCCAAAGGTGCCCCTCACCCCTCTTATAAAAGGGAACTCTCCCTTCTCACTAATTCACACATTAAAAGCCATTTTTATTTTCCAAACCCTGCCCAAATACTCTCTAAACTACCCTCACTACAACCTAGATTCCTTAGTTTGATCATAAAGCCAACCTATGGAGCCCTTTTGATCAAATCAAAAGGAAGAACCCAAAGAAGAGGCAATGTTTTCACCACCCACTTTCAAGTTCCTTTCTTCTTCAACTTCTTATTTATTTGTTATTTCTATTCTAAAATAATAACTTCAGTATTTTCAATATACTTTGATGTTATTATAAATTTTTTACCACCATATTCAGTATTCTATCCATCCTTTGAATGGCATGTCACCATACGTGCGTACGTACGGCTTAATGTCTCCACGTCGTGGTGTAATTGTCATTCAAAAAAATTATTATTTGGATGGGTATAATAATGATGTGTAATTCATTTAAATAATAAATATAACATGATAATTATTCTTTCTATATGATATACCATCCAATTATATATTATTTTAACATCAAAATAATGATATTGTCGCTCGTGCGTACGTACGGACTACCGTCTCCACGAACGCAATGAGATTCATTCTCCATCGTATCCATTCAAATATAATTCTCATTTTATGATTAAAAATAATTTTTAAGGACTTGATATAATTCTGGATATGAATAATATACAACATATCCATAACAAACACGGCTTACGTAACAAAGAATATAAAGGAAAACGAGTAAGTTAACACCCGAAATGACGATAATACTAAGATAATATTAACAAATCAATGGTAAAAGATCATATATGATATCATATTAATGTAAATTATTCATGTATAATTCAATAACAATTATTTAACCATTATAAATTAGGTTAACCTACCGTCTACCAAGGAAAAATAACAAAGTAAGGGGTTTCTTATCTCACTCTTAATTTCGTGATAATTCCATTGTTCACCACTTATTTATTGCATGTGGTGTATGTGTACTGCCCATGATTGTATTCATTGTGTAATATAATTTAATTTATGTGTATTTACATGATAATTTTATGATCCTTCTTTCATGGGTGTATGTTTCGTAAGTTACCTAATCGATAAGGTAATTTGAAATTTCAATTTCCACTCATTCGGATTTACGCATACTTCATTGATTATTTTAATCCAATATTATGCGTGGAATTACTATTCATTAGATTATGTCATAATTTCCACTCCCCTTTCTGTGGATATACTTTTTATACACATAATCACTCAATTGATAAATTCTCAAGTCATCGGTATGAACTTGATAAGAGTAATTTTTACTTAATCTCGATTTGTTGAGATAAACATCCAATTAATTGGTGTTGTTTTTACAAGAATATGTGTCAATGTAATTTGATTGTTTTACACTGAATATCTAATCATATTTAGTGTATTTATATTTTTCACACCTAATTATGTCGTTGATTTATCCTTAACCTAAGGATACATCCTTTATGAGAGATTTCATCTCAATTTACATTCTATTGAGACTTATTTGTTGTTATACACCAAAATCACATTTATGTGGTGTATATATTGTACTTTGACATAGTATATCATGAATCCCTTTATTCTCATGATATTACAATGTTTTTATTACCTCAATTATTTGTATTCAAGTGTCTCTCTTTTGGTTAGAAACTCTTACTAAAATACCATTTTTAAATGTTTTAAAGACTTATTCTTATAAATCTTACTCATTAATGTCCATGTTTTAAAAATGGTTTCAAGGATTTATTTATATGGAGATTAAAGTTTTCAAATCAAAATTCCTTTTAAAAGTGTCAAAGTGGTATGGGACACTTTGATTCTAAAATCTTTTTTAAATGGATTCTTGAAAAATAGTGTGACTTTTAAATGATTTCATGAAAAAGGGGGATATTTCACTCTGACTATTTTGATTATTATTTTCATCTATGTCAATATCCTTCATAATTATCGATTGAGGTTAATATGATACAATACAATCTTCAATATTGTATCTAATGAGTTATGTTTGACTGTGTATGTGCTATTTTTATACCATTCATGGTTTGTGGATAAATTATTGACATTTCGTATGCTAGTTTTAATATGAATGTTTATGTCATATTTCAAACTTTTTATATGATGAATGCATTGGACTTATTAAGTGACGAGTGGAGCCCGCTATATCTCCTCGATGCATCGGTAGGTCTCATGAGACAAACTAGTGTCTTGGCACGAGGCCTTGAAAAAATCTTATTTGTAGCCTTTGCACGAGGCCTTGGCTACGTGGTTATGATAGTCTGGCATTATGCATTCCATCTTTATGAAAGTGGTTATTTATATTTCATGTGATTATTCAACTAGTATAAAATCCATATGAGTAAGTAAATGGAATTATTTCATTTTATCATTGCCATATTATTCTGAAGTTTAAGTTTAAAAGGCTTTTGTTTTAGTCATACATTGCCTTAAGTGTTTATGCATATCTATGAAAGCTTCTGCTATATTGTTATCCTTACTGAGCATTTGAGCTCACCCCTTTCAGTGTTTTATTTTTCCCAGGATGTGAAGAAGTAATTTATGAATGACCTGTAGGGATAGTATGAGGGGATATGAAGATAAGATTTTGAGGTAGTTTTTTTACCTTATGATGTAATGTAAGAATTATGAATATATCTAGTGTTTCCAAGGCTACTAAACTAATCGTTCTTTCGAGACTTGATCTTTTTTGTGATCATGCCAATGTTATGTAATAATGCACCGACTCTGGGTAACTGGGGTCGGGGCGTTACATATTTTATATTTCTATCCTTTAGTCACTGATGGGAAACTCAAATATTTTTGTGTATATAAGACATGCACTCCTTTTCTACGTCATCTAGGATCTCATAGTCAAAAGTGGAGAGGGGAGACAACATGATTGGGAGGTTGTTTCCAACTAAATCTCTATTTATTTCAATGACAACTTCTTCTAAATCTGACCTACATCCCTCCATCCTATCAGACCATAAAATATTATTATAAGGTTATCCTACTGACTGGAGTAGAGTTCTACGAAAATTCATGGGGAACTATATATGGTTGATCCAAATGTTTTGATCACCTCTCTATATGAAGGTGTATTCATTTTGAACACCTCTATATAAAGAGGAGTATATGAAAGAAGAGTATTTCCTTATTTGTGGGAGATATCTTCATGTAGAGGATGACCACGATGGATGTTCAGAGTAGAGTCCCTATAATAAATCTCCACACTACCATGAGTTATAATATCATGGTAATGATCTTATTTTACTTTGTTTGAAGAGCTGAAGGACCCTTTGGGTATTTAGAATGTGTCTCAAACAATATCAAGGACACTGGAATTTATCATATTAGAAATATGAGTCTCATTATTTTTCATGGCCAGAATCTGTTGACCTACCTTTTGTCACTGTGAAAGAATATGAGCCTTTTATATGGTTATTCTCGTACCTTTTTTATAATCTTCTATTGTTATGGGATTATGATCCCACTTATGAGAATCTATTAGAATATAGCAATGATATTCCTCATTATTGATAGTGATATGAGTCTATCCCAAGGTATGTTTCATTCCCACTTGTTGAGCCTCAATCAGAACAAGAGTATGAGCATAATCTTGAGCCTTTGAAATATGTCACTAGACTTTTTGTGGTAGGAATTTGAGCCTTCCCCTAGTCATGTCCCACTCTTACTTGGTGAGACCTAATTGTAAAAGGAATATGTTCTTGGTCTTTTTATGCATTCCCCATCAGAATATGTCAATAGACCACTATAATGGGATAGTTAAATGAGCCTAAACTTGTGTTACCTCATAAGGATGTTGGTGTATTCATTCATCAAATGAAGCTGGAATATGCACCTGGATTTCGTGATCTACTGGAATATTCCAGGTAGATTCACATAAACGAATATGAGCATATACTAAGGTATGTTCCATTCTCACGTGTTGAGGCCCAGCTAGAATAAGGATATGATCCCAATCCTAGGCCTTTTAAGTATGATCCTGATCTTCTTTGAAAGAAATATTAGCATGTTCGGTGGCATGTGAACTTCTCACTTGGTGAGCCCCAGACAAAATGAGGATATGATCTTGATCTTGGGCCTTTGGAATATGGCATTGGTCTTTTTATATAGACATGTCCCCCTTCCCTAAGGCATGTTCCACTCTTATCTGGTGATCCCCATTTGGAATGGTAATATGAGTCTGGTCTAATGCCTTATCCTTTACATGGATATGAGAATAATACTCTTATACTAGACCAAGAATGTGTGCTTACTTCAGAGAAACCACTTGTTCATAATGATCATAGTGTTGAGATTCCCTTGCTGTAGGGATAGGGATATGCATTTATCCCTATATCTGGACTAGTTCTAGAATATTTCGGTGAAGTTATTCAGTTCATTCTAAGATGTAATGGCATTTAAGAAAAGTTTTCAAGGGGATATAATAATTCACTTCTTCCATCAACATTATTTTCTAGTATATATCTTTGATTAAATTAGGGATATGATCCCACTTATTTACTCCTTGTCCCATCGGAATATGTTGATTAGATTCATTTATAGGGCTCGAGATATGTGCTTCCCCATTCCAACAGTGAGACTATCCCCCATAGACTTATTCTGAGTGAGTATGGATATGAGCCTTCTAATTGGTTACTATATGAATATGCCAACAAACCTCATTAGGGGTAGTGGGGATATGAGCCCACTCACGGTTATCCAGATTCTTCCTCGCTTTAGGTTTCTTCCTTATCGCCTATTCATGGGTATCATAGGAAGTAGTATATCAATTTGTACCCTTAGAAGGTGACTGATGGGTATCAATGGGATAATTCTAGTGGTTTTGGTTGAAAAAATACCTCCTTGATACTCCCTGAACAAGAAGGTATCTAAATTTGACTCCCAGGGCCACCGTAACTAGAGACTAAAGTTAGTCGTTGTCACACTCTAGGGATAAGCTCCTATAGCGGTTGGATATGGTGAAGAGGTCCACTGGATTAGCTAAAACTTTCCTTGGAAAATTTTAACACATCAATTTTCATACATGGAGGCCATCATGGGAAGCTTCTAGGTTTTTGATTATAACATGTCGATGGTATTCTCGAACTATTGTGTTCACCACCTGGCATTGAATCTGTCGGGCATTTGAGATCATTTTGTGGCCTATGGGGGTTGCAACCATTGGTGATTTTCCAGAAGGGTAACTGGATGAAGAAATTACATTAGATTGGGAAATTTTTTATGAGAGAAGTATCATCAGTCATGTAGATAACAAGTAACAAGGTTACTAATTAGTGGAATATCATAGGCAAGATGTGTACTCAATCAAGTATTAATGGTTAACACAATTTTATGTTTATTCATGATCTATCCATTCTACTCATGTGGAATTGTCAATGAAATGATGGTCTTATTTCATAGGAACCTGGATTATAGAGGATTAGCTGTAAGATTTTTTTCAGTCTTATCAGCTTTGTTTGATTTGTCAATAAGGTGTCTTGACACATGGTAAACCAACCATCCTGTTATTTGAGGGTTCTACATAGGGATAATCTATTGTGTAGAATATGAAAATAAAAATGGCTTCATTAATGATTAACATATCTTTCTATTATTTGAGAGACTCACATTAGTTTTGCCATTTTTATCAGGAAATGATGTGGATGGGAAACGCTTATCAGATGAACAGAATGGATTGGAAAGAACTAGGTAGTATATCCTTTTTATATTGTAAAGAAGATTCCATAAATAAATATTGTCACAATAGTTTTATTGTGGGGGGTTCTATACCTTTCTTGGTCACTCACATATGGTTTACCATTTTTTTAGTCTTCTCTTGAAACTCTAAATGGTTCCCACATCCATAATTAGGTATAGAAATTCCTTCCAAAGGATAGTGGTCAGTTGGGTTTTTAGAATAAATAATGATTAGGAACACACATTGTTTGAGATTATGGGAGTTTAGGATCATTTCACCCTTTTGGGGGAGATTTTCTCCTACTATGAGACTCTCTTATAGATTTAATATATTTTCGTGTTTCTATTCCTAAACCCAATATTGTATCGGTTACCCTAAAATAATGATCATTGGATACCCCTTTTATGAGCATAATTATGGGGTATGATATGACTATTGCAACATTCTAAGGCAATGTGATCCATGTTTAGTGTGAGAAATAAGGGCTAGCATGTAATTAATCTCACTACGTATGGATTCAGGACATACACATCAGGACAACCTTATAGAGGTTAATATAGAGCTTGGGCCTCGAATAAGAATTCTACATATCCTTATTATAGTAGGAATCAGGGTCATCATAGTTCAGTTGATCATGGATTACACACTAATGTTTCCCTTGAAGGTAGGACATATCATATTTTGTTAATTATTGGGACATACATGATGAGGTTTCCCTCACTGGCCTGACATGATTTTCTTCCCGGCATGTGTTGATTGTCTACTCGACACGAATTGATTTTATTCTTGACATTTTATAGGATTTCTTCCTTATATTTCCAAAGAAACTATCATGATATGGTTGAATTGTCCAAGGGACAGCGCATAACCTGGATTCTATTTTTAAAGATATTTACATGATCAAGGCTGACTAATCTTGGGGACATCACTGGACCATTCAATATTGTCCTATAATCCATCAGATGATCATGGATGACTTGTTTTGAGGGTGTCACATGATCCAAATGTCATGCCCTAATGTCATCATGAAATATGGTTGAAACACTTGATGGGAATCATGAGAGTTAATATGACATTTCTTGAAGGTTGATCCATGTTCTAGGTTGACATGTCTAGATAACATCATGAGATACGGTTTATGTGCTCAAATGGTGTCGTAAGAGCCAGTTGACATGATTGTGTGCTATCGTCAGACTCATATTGCATAAAGTGGGTATTCCATATGAGTTAGGTGACATATCTGAAGGACATTACAATGTTTTTATGGTAATCTCAGAGTGATTCGTGAACCTAAGTTGGAATGCCCAAGGGCACCATGAGACTTTCTTTGAAATTCCCTGAGGACTTCTCATGATCTAAATAGTATACCCATTGAGCATCGTGAGATCTGGGTGACATGTCTTTGTTATGTCACATGACATGGGTGGTTCATATGAAGTGCATGTGGACCAAAGTTTTTTTTCTTTTCTTAATTATATTGTGATTTATTCTTTGCTCCAGCATTTTATTGTAAATTTCTTTTATTTTTTAGTGTTATCTCATTTTATGTCTCACATGATGTAGTAGATATGTGGGATGTTCTTCACGTGTCCTACTAGAATTCAGTCACGTGATCTAGAATTGATCATGAAAAGTGTTTTATGCATCTTGTATGATCACTCTAGTTGTTCCATAGATCATAAATGGTGGGAAAATGTTCTATTCATGAGATTAGCTACTTCGAGAAATCCTCCCCAGTGTTGAAGTTAGGTTCCAAGAGTTCTTATATCTGTATGAATTCGAAGATATCATGTATATGAATATCTTTTTTTTGTTATTGGTGGGGGTATTTGTAGGACTTTCCATCCTATTTTTCAACTATTTACATGTTGTGTATCAAACAAATACATGTTGTAGTTAGTAGAGGTCTCTCTAACCATGTTTCTTCATAAGTTCCTAGCATAAGACATTCCGGGGGCATCACACGATTTTCAAACACCATGAGAACAACCCATAATTTCTTCATTTATTAGATTATATCCAATTAATGGGATATTTTTTTTAAACAATTTTTTCAACTAAATATATTTTTATGGGTTAAAATAAATTATTTAATACTATTGTACTATATTTGAAAATATATGCTTGATTTTATAGAGCCTAAGTTATATTTTATTCTAAAAAACAATTTTTTATACTTTAAATTTAATGATATTTTTAAATGATGACATTCAGTTTAGGTGTGATTATAATATCAAATAAATTTCCTAAATTAAATAATAAGATAGTAAATATATGGGAAATGCCTCTACTCAAGAATCTCTTTCCTAAACAAGTTTAAATTTTTTTTTCATAGAAAAATCTTTTTTACTGAAATTGGGTTTTATGTGTTTTGTGCTTAGATATTAGTATTAATTTCAAACACTTTTTGAATTTGAATATTATAAAATATATTTTATATTTTGAATAATAATAATTAATATTACATAATAATTTCAAATGATGTTTTATCCATAATGAATATTTATCATGGTAAATATTTTATTACAATGGAAATGGTTAAAAGGGGGGCTAACCTAAGATATAAGGTTTAAAAAAACAAAAAACCTGATTAAATATCATTGGTTAATTTTTTTAACCATAACATTCTTATATTTTAAAAATAAAAAATGTGGGGATACTTGAATTGAGTGTAACATATATTATATTTTACAGTTTCAATAATTTAAATTTATTTCAATCGCCTCACTTATAAAAGTTAAACTCCTCCTCTCTCATATCCACACCACTTGGTAAATATAGTTAATAAAATCTCTACACAAAACCATTACCAAATTTCCTATAAACATTCCAGAGGTCATGTTCTCACCTAAATACCATCTCAAGAAACCTTAAGGTGTAAACTAAATGTAGAAACCCAAAGAAGTGGTGATTGTATTGAGAAATTAGTTCTAAGATTATTTACACCTTAACCTCCTCAAAATATTCATAAATAATTAAAATATTATTACATAAATATATTTAATTTTTATTAATAAATTATTTTAATATTAAATAGTTTTTATATTTCTTTTATATCTATTAGAAAACATAAATATTTTTCATGTGTACATATGGACAACCATCTCCATGAGGTGTTGTATTTTATTTTTCATCATCACACTACATGGATGGTTTTATATTTATATTTAATGCATATATTTTCTTTATATAATATAATTAAGGTTATATTAAGATAAAATATTGTCTTCCTTCTTAACCTCCCATTTGTTGGAAAATAATAATGTTTCTCATGTGTAAGTGTGGACTACCACCTCTATAAAGTTATGTGATTCATTTTTCATTTCTATATAACATGGCATGAAATAATAATAGTATCAAAATTGACATAAATGAGTTTTTTTAAAAAAATACTATATTATTAATTGATATAATATTCTTAAAATTATAATAATCATCCAAAGGACTTATATAAGGTTATATATTTCAATAATGAATAACTTGGGGTTTGGTTGGTTGTTTATAGTAATTTTATTAACCAATTATTATAATAATACAAGAATACATGGTAAAAGTTAAACTATTTAACTAAGAGTTAAATCTAAAATATAAGGTTAATATAGTGATATAAAAAAGTCTAAAACATATTGGTTGAGAGTATTTCAACCTAACCCCACATTATCCTCGAAATAAATCCTTTTGGAGCCATTATAAAATAAATATTATTGTATAATAAAATAATATTTTATGCTTTTTCTAAGTGACCCTCGCCTCTCTTATAAAAGGGTACACCCCCTTCCCTTAACATCACACCTATAAATCCATTTACCTCAGCAAAATACTGCTCAAATATCTTCCCAAATACCCCCACTTCAACATATATTCCTTAGTTTTATCAGAATCTAACCTAAGGATCCCTTTTGATCAAATAAAAAAGTAATTACCCGAAGAAGGGTTAATAATTTCATCGCCTCTTTCAAAGTTATTTTCTTCTTCCACTTACTTTTCCTTTGTTGTTTCCATACCAAAATAATAAATCCAATACCTTATACTTACTATGATTTTATTATAAATATGGTACAACCATATTCATTATTCTATCCATCCTATTAATGACAATGTCTCCATACATGCGTACGTACAGCTTACCGTCTCTACGTGATGGTGTAGTTTGTTATTCAACACTTAATTATTTGTATGGGTATAATAATGAGTATAATTGAAGTAAATAATAAATATAACCTTTTAATTATTCTGTATATATGATATACCATCATATTACATATGATTTCATTATCAATATAATGATATTGTCGCTCGTACGTACGTACAGATTACCATCTCCATGAACGCGATGAGATTCATTCCTCATCATAACCATTCAATAATAATTTTCATTTTATGATTAAAATTAATGTTTGAGAACATAATATAATTCAGTATATGGATAAAATACTTCCTATCCATAACAAACGTGACTTACCTAACAAAACATATAAAGGAAAACGAATCGATTAACACCAGAAACAATGATACTACTGAAATATTATTAACAAAGAAACATTTGAAGATAATATATGATATCATATTTACATATGTGGTTCTTGTATAATTTGATAACAATTATTGAACTATTATACAGCATATTAACATAACCTCCTTCAAGTAAAAGTACAACGTAAGTGTTAATTTTGCAATCTCTTCATTATCTGAGGTTGATTATTTGTGAGTTTCTATTGAGTCCTCTTTATCATCCACATATGTGTTTCTTAAAGATGTATTTAAAAACATTTTTACTATTAAATTTTTATAAAAAATTTATAAGGGAATATTTATTTCATTTTCCAAACAAGGTCCTTTATGACATTTTCGACAAAATTAAGGGAAGAATGTTTTTTAACATATACGGAGAGTGTCGTTATTTTCTGCTGTTATAACACCTTTAAAGATTCCCTTACAAGATTATAGGAATATTTTCAAAATTAATGTTTTCTTTTATAATTATTTTACTTTTAAATGATTCCAAAATATAAAGAGATATTTCTTTAAAATAGTTTTGAATTCATCTATGTCAACATCTATTGATGGATTTTACACATGTTTGAAGTTGATTTATTATGATACATTCTTCTATATTGTATTAATGGTTTTGTCATATGTTTTACTATGGATGTGTAATTTTTATATCATTCATGGTCTATGGTTAAGGTACTAACATTTAGTATGCTAGTTTTAGTATGAATTTTTATGTTATGTTTCAACCTTTTCATATGAGGAATGCAATGGACTTAGTAAGTGACGAGTGGAGCCCATTATAGCTCCTTGATGCATCGATAGGACTCATAAGACAAACTAGTGTTTTGGCATAATACCTTAAAAAATATTATTTGTAGTCTTGGCGTGAGGCCTTGACAATGTGGTTATGATGTCTGGAATTATGCATTCCATCATTATGAAAGTAGTTATTGATATTATAAGTGATTATTCGACTAGTAGAATATCTATTTGAATAAGTAAATGGAATTATTTGATTTTTCTTTCTGATATTATAATGAATTTTATGTTTAAGAGGCATGGGTTCTAGTCTTATACATTACCTTAAATTTTTATGCTTATTTCTTAAAGATTCCACTATATTGTTATCCTTACTGAGAACCTGAGCTCACCCCTTTCTATGTTTTATTTTTTCCAAGATGAGAAGAAGTATATTACGAATGAACAATAGAGATAGACTAAGATATATTAATCTTTTAAAATGAGACATAATTCTTTTGTTTTTCATTTCATAATGTAATGTAAACCTTATGTATGTATCTAGTACTTCCAAAGCTACTAAATTGATTGGTCTTTTAGGATTTGATTCCTTGGGATCATCTCAATGTTATGTAATAATGAACCAACTCTGGGTAACTAGGGTTCGGTCAATATATTTGGTATCAGAATAAGTTTAGTGATAAACTTGGAAACTAGATATATAAAAAAAACTCTGATTAGAGAACATTACTCTAAGATAGACTTTGAGGATTATTATAGAAGAACATCCTAGAATTATTATAATGTAGAGATTTTGTGTATTTTTTAAGAAATACATCACTGCCTGGATACGAGAAGGTAGAGGCGGCTCTGGCACAGATGTACCTAGGATTGAAAACTCTGATAAAGAGTTTTGGTCTTGACTCGGGGTATCCTGGTACATGAAAACGGGCCTTGTTGAACTCTTGGTTACTACAATCCCGGGGGATATGCTTAGGATAATTTGAATTTTCTTTAAAAAACTTTATGAGGGATTTATGAGTAAATACTTACTCAAATAAACTTCTTTTAGGATTATGGATTATATGCATAAATTTTTCAATTTATGTAAGATATTTTAATAGTTTGGAATTATGTATTTCAAATCATGAACTAATATTTTGTATTACATTGTTTAGAAATGGTGCCTTGTGGATGGAATGGAAGCTGTATCAACTCACTTAATCCATGGAGGGATTTCCCTCCTACTCAAGATAATTATAGTGGAGTTGGTGATGCAACCGTTGCTAAACAAATTATAAACATACTGGGAAAACTCACTTAGGTTATGAATAAGAAACCTAACCCATATGGAGCACACTGATCCACAATGAAGAGGATCAATGTATGACCGCTTCAGGAGGAAACAACCAACAACATTCAATGGGACTAAAAATCCATTTTTAGCTGGTCAATGGAAAGGTTCCTTAGAGAAAATATTTCATGCTTTGGGAGTTGTGAAAGGGAAAAATTTGTCATTGCAGCTTATCGCCTCATGGGAGATGCATATAAATGGTGCTCATTAATTAAAAACAAAAAGGGGAATGAAGAAGTACCAAATATGGAATTGTGGGAGTTTAAAGATATTTTCTTAGAAAAATACTTTCCTCGTGACCATCCAGAGGATATGGAAAGGCAATTTCTGAGTCTGAGGAAAAAGGAGGGTGAGAATGTCACAAAGTATGAGGTTAAATTTACAAGGTTATCAAGGCATTTAGTAGATTATATACGTAACCTAAAGAGTAATATTGATCTATTCATCGATGTGTTAAAACCATTTCTCTGTCAAGAATTAGTCTCAAAATCATTCTAATCGTATAAAGATATAGTCTTAGGTGCTATCAATATAGAAAAGTAATTCCCTAATTCTTATAACTTTAAAGAAAAGAAAGATAAAAATACATATGTTGAATACTCTAGAAATGGAAATAAGTGGAAGAAGGGAAAATTCGAATTTCCATTCAATAGTTAATGTGGGAAGAAACACCCTAGTACTTGCCTTAAGGGAACGGGAGTCTATTAAAAGTGTGGTAAAAAAGCCACCAAGCTCGTGATTAAAAGGGAAATAAAATGGATTTCAATATTAAATTCAACAATTGTAATGAAATGGGGAATTATGCAAATGAATGTCCTAATCACTAAAGAAATATAACTCAGAAAAGTGAAAGGGATCAAGGACAAGATTATACGATCACTAATACTGAGGTTGAATCTCCGAATGTGTTGGTAACAGATAATTTAATATTTTCCTCAAATTTATCCAATGTTTTATTTGATTCTGGATCATCCCAATGTTTCATATCTTCTCATTTTCTAAGAAAATTAGATATTTCCAATTTAATTTAACAAGGATGTTGTCAGTAAAAACTCTTAAGGGAAGTATCATTGCAACAATTTTTGGTGAATAATTTCCCATTAGGGAAAATAAATGTTAATTATCTGTTGATCTCATCACCATACCCATGATTGAATTTGATATAATCTTCAGTATTTATTGACTTTCTAACCATGATGTGAAAAAATATTGTATGAAGAAAGAGGTTATAATTTTTAATAATGATAAGTAGTTCCTTATCATTAGAGTATAAACATCACCACCTCATTCTTCTCTAGATCCACCCCTAGTATCTCTATTAAATTCAATTATTTGGGAAGAAGAAAATGAAATAACTATGGGTGAGGAAAGGAATGTTCAAATAGAGGATGTGCCTATTGTGTAAGAATATGTTGATGTATTTCAAAAGGATTTATCTGGACATCCTCTAGAATGAGAAATTGAGTTTCTATTGATTTAATTCCTGGTTCAAGGCCCATATCGAAGAACCCTTATATAATGGCCAATGGTGAAGTAGTGGAACTAAAGAAAAAAATATAATAATTTAGTAATATTGGATTTATTCTCCCAAGTGTTTCTCTGGGGGTATCCCTTGTTCTTTTTGTTAATAAGAATAATGGATCTATGAGGATATTCATTGAATACAGTAAGATCAATGCTATAATGATAAAGAACAAGTATCTCCTTCCTCGCATTGATGATTTATTCAACCAACTTCATAGATCTCAATATTTTTCAAAGTATGACCTTTGATTTAAATATCATCAGTTGTGTGTGAATAAGGAAGACATTCTGAAAACAACATTTCAAACTAGGTAAGGGAATTATGAGTTTACAGTAATTCCTTTTGTACTGACTAATGCACCCCTTGATTTCATGGATCTAATAAAAAGATTTTTCAAGGAATATATTGATTTATTTTTAGTGGTATTTATTGATGATATCTTGGTATACTCAAAAATATATGAATACCATCAAAATCACTTTCTCACTATTATGAAAACCCTTATAAGAAATGAATTATGTGGGAAGTTTATAAAGTGTGAATTCTGGATTTAGGAAATTTCTTTTCATAGACAAATTATCTCTTAGGAGGGAATCTCTGTCAATCCTTAAAAGAAAAGGGAAATTTAATAATGTCCAGCACCAAAAATTATAACTAAGGTATGCAGTTTTATTAGCTTAAGAGGTTATTAACAGTGTCTGGTCATAAAATTTTACCGGATTGGCAAACCCATTAACCAATCTGACAAGTATTGGTGTTAAATTTGTTTGGAAAAAAGATTATGAATAATGTTTTGAAGAACTGAAGATAAGTTTTGTCAAAGCTCCTATCTAGACTCTACCATCATGGAATGATGGGTTTGTTATTTATAGTGATGCTTCAAAGAAAGGACTTGGTTGTTTCCTAATACATAATGATAGAGTTATTTCTTATGCATCATGATAGAGAAAAATTCAAGAACAAAACTATCTGTCTCATGATCTTGAGTCAGCCGTTGTAATCTTTACTTTGATGATATGGAGACACTATCTCTATAGTGAAAAATTTGTTATATATACCGATCACAAGAGTTTGAATTATATTTTCTCATAAAAAGAACTCAACATGAGGCAAAGAAAATGGCTTGAACTACTCAAAGATTATGATTGCACTATACACTACCACCAAGGGAAGGGAAAAAGGTGGAAGATGCTTTGAGAATAAAAGATATGGGAGTTTTGAACAAGATGAGTATTTAAATTGATCCTACGGTCATGGATCTTGTAAATATAGATACAGGAATAATCATGGAAAGTGAAACATCAATAAATTTTCAAATGGTTTCCAAACCATCTTTACTAGGAAGGATAAAAAGTTCTCATACTTGATGATGAAGAGTTTAAAAATAAAATTAATGGTGTAAATTCTGGGAGATTGATTGAAATTGTATATGAATATGGATTTTTGAAATTTTGGAAGAGACTTTGTGTTTCTAATATACCAGATCTAAAAGGGGATTTTTTGGATGATGCTCACAACTCCAATTTCTCTATACACCCTAGTAGCACTAATATATATAGATATTTGAAGGAATGTTTTTGGTGGGACAACATGAAAAGGTAGATTGCTGATTATGTGTCAAGATGTATGGTTTGTCATCAGGTTAAAGCTAGAAGACAACATCTCGGAGGAGTCATTAAACCTCTTCCCATACCTAAGTGGAAATGGGACGATATTACGATGGACTTTGTCAAGGGACTACCAAAGACTCCTAGACGTAATGATTCAATATGGGTCATTTTTGATAATCATACCAAGTCGACACATTTTCTTGCAATAATAGAAGATTTACAACTTCAACGTTTAGAAAGAATATATATTAATGAAGTTATAAAACTTCATGGAGTACCCTATTGATTTTTTCTGATCATAGTCACCGTATTACATCAAGATTCTAGAAAATTATTCAAAAGGCCTTGGAAATTGAACTTCTTTTGAGCACTGCCTACCACCCTCAAATAATGGAAAATCAAAATGGACTATTCAAACCTTAGAAGACATGTTGAGATCTTTCTCACATGACTTTCAAGGTATGTGGGATTAATATTTACTTCTGGTAGAATTTTCCTATTAAAATTTCTTCTATTCAAGTATTCATATATCTCTATATGAAGAATTATGTGGAAAGAGATGTCGCACACCAACTTATTGGGATGATATTGGTGAAAGAAAACACATAGGCCCAAAACTTGATGAGGAAACATTGTAAAAGGTAAAGATTATCCAAACCCACATCAAAGTAGCTCAAAGTAGGAAAAAAGTTATGAAGATAACCAAAAGAAGGATTTAGAATTTCAAGTAGGAGATCATGTTTTCTTGAAGGTATCTCCAGGGAAGGGTGTTATAAGATTCGGTAAGAAGGAACAATTAATCCCCTGGTACATCGATCCTTTGGAAATTCTAGAATGAATCAGAGTTTTAGATTATTGTTTGTTGATGCCTCCCAGTCTCTCCAATGTTCATGATGTGTTCCACATATAACTGTTAAGAAAATACATGCCTGAACCAATGCATGTACTCACCTATGAAGAAATGGAACTAGAACATGAACTTTCTTATTGTGAAGAGCCAGTCAAGATTCTTGATACCAGAGAACAAGTGATGAGAAACTAGACGACTCATCTGGTAAAAGCTCTATGGAGAAACCATAAGATGGTAGAGGTAATGTGGGAACCTATGGAACTTATGATGAAGAACCACCCGAATATTTTTATGTCATAGTATTCTAGAAATTTAGAGGGTGAAATTATTTGAAGTAGGGTAGAATGTAACACCCCAATCTTCCATGGTACGCTTCTCTTTGAATAATGAAATGGCTTCTATTGTGTGCAACATTGAGTTCTAACACACCATGACCAATCCAAATAGCCGTTATGAATAGTAATATCCACATTTTGAATTTTTATAAAAAAAATTTCAAAATGGACATCAGTTTTGGCTTCAGAATATCAAAATTAACTCGGGGTGAATTTTTTTCATTTTTCTGAAAAAATTAAATTTTTGATGAGTAGTGAAAAACATTGTGTTATGGTTTAAAAATGACATTTTATTTAGATAATAAATTATTTTAATTAAATTTATTTAAGGTAAAAATAGATACATAATAATTATATAATTTCAATGTAATTCATTGGAGTTATTTTATAATAATATTAGATATATATAAGTTTTTTTGAACTTTTAACGTCTTTTACCCACCTTCTAGGCACATTAGCAAATTTTCATAAAATGTAATTTTACCTCTTCGGTGAATTTAATTTAAAAAATTTGATAGAAATAGTTGATATTAGTAAGTAAAATGTGGTTCAATAGGATGAAAATAATTTTTGGTGAATAGTAACTTTTGAATTTTATTTACCACAGTTAAAAGTAAATAGGGTAATTAAAGGTAAAAATGATATTATAATTACCCTAACACATGTTCTAATTCTATTTGATAAGTGTATTTTGTCCAAAAAAAAACTATATGAATAAAATATAATCCTTTTGGTTAACTTGTATTAGATTAGGAAATTTATTATTATTTTATTTAAAGAAGAGTTAGAAGTGTTAAATTAAAATTTTAATAACTAAACCATTTGTAATATAGTGTTATACATAAGATAAATTAGACTATAAATATTCATTATAAATATAAAAATATTTCCTAAATAATGGTATTTTATTTATAATTTTTATAAATTAAATAATAAAATTTATTTTTGACACAATGATGATGCATTATTTAAATTATTATTGAAATATTAAAATAATTGATACTATAAATAATAACATAATTTTAAATTGAGACTTTTTATGTAATAAAAGAATTTTTTGGGTTAATATAATTTTTTAGGTTTGATTAAATGAATTTTTTTAGAAGTGATAATGTTTTTATTACTTTCACAAAAACCAAATAATAAATAGTGTCAAAATTGACCTAAATGAGTTTTTAAAACAAGTAATATATTATTAATTAATATAATATTCTTAAAAATATAAGGTCTATCCAAAGGACCTATATAATGTTAGATATATCAATAATGAACCACTTGGGGTTCTCTTGGCTTTTTATAGTTGGTTTATTAACAATTTATTATAATAATACAAGAATACATGGTAAAAGTTAAACTATTTAACTAAGAGTTAAATCTAATGATAAGGTTAATATGGTGACCTAAACCTATCTAAAAACTATTGATTGATATTATTTTCACCCATAACCACCTTATACTCAATATAAATCCTTTTGGAGCAATTTTAACCTTAATATTATTGTAGAATAAAATAATATTTCAAGCCTTTCATAAAGTGACCCTCACTTATCTTATAAAAGGGTACTTCCCCTTATCATAATTTTACAAGTCCAAATCCATTTTCCTCAGTCAAAAACTTCTCAAAAATCCTCCCAACTACCCTCACATCAACCTAGAGGCCCTACTTTTATTAGAATCCAACCTAAGGATCCCTTTTGATCAAATCAAAAGGAAGCACCTGAAGAAGATGTAATAAATTTATCACCTCTTTCAAAGTTACTTTATTCTTATACTTCCTCTTTCTTTGTTGTTTCCATAAAAAAATAACAAATATAGTACATTATACATTAATTGATGTTATTATAAATATGGTACAACCATATTCATTATTCTATCCATCCTATGAATGAGAAAGTCATCATACGTGCATATGTAAGGCTTACCGTCTACACGTCGTGGTGTAGTTTGTTATTCAAGGATTCATTATTTTGATGCGTATAATAATGAGTATAATTGATGTAAATAATATATAAAAAAATTTAATGATTCTGTATAAAAGATATACCATCCAATTACATATGATTTATCCACAAATAGAATGATATTTTCGCTTGTACGTACGTATGGATTACCGTCTCCACGAATGCAATAAGATTCATTCCACATCATAACCATTTAGGAAAAAAATTTCATTTTATAAATAAAAATAATTTTTAAGAACATAATATCATTCTGTATATGAATCAAATACATCATATCCATAATATTCATTACTTATATAACAAAACATATAAAGGAAGATGAATCACTTAACACCCGATACAATGATAATATTGAAATATTATTAACAAATAAATATTAGAAGATCATATATGATATCATATTTATGTATATGGTTCTTTTAAAATTTGATGACAATAATTTATCTATTATACATATGTTAACATACCCTCGATCAAGGAAAAGTACAAGGTAAGGGTTAATTATACAATCTCTTCATTATCTGAGGATGTTTATATGTGGGAATCTACTGGGACCTCTTTATCATCAACATTTGTGTTTCATAAAAATGTATTTCAAAACATTTTTAATATTTCCTATACTATGTTTTAAAGTTATTTATACCCTTGTTTGAATTTTTATAAAATTATTATAAAGGAATATTTCTGTCAATTTCTATACAAGGTCCTTTATGACCTTTTCGACAAAATTAAGGAAAGAATGTTTTTTTAAATTATACAGTGACTGTGGATATTTTAAACCATTATAAAATCATCAAAGCTTCACATAAAATCTTATAAGAATATTTTCAAAATACTTTTTTTCTTTAATAATTATGTAACTTTTAAATTATTACAAAATAGAAATAGATATTTCTCTCCAATTGGTTTGATTTCATCTATATCTACATCTTTTGATGGATTATACACTTATTTGAAGTTGATTTGTTATGATACAATCTTCCATATTGTATTTAAGGTTTTGTGATATGTTTTACTATAGATGAGTTAATTTTATACCGTTCACGGAAGATGGTTAAAGTATTAACATTTGGTATAATATTTTTAATACGAATGTGTATGCTATTTTTCAACCTTTTAATATGAGGAATCCCTTGGACATAGTAAGTGATGGGTGGATCCCTCTATATGTCCGTGATTCATCTGTAGGTCTCATGAGACAAACCAGTTTCTTGGAACAAGGCCTTGAAAAAAATTTATTTTTATTCTTTGCAGGATGCCTTGACTATGTGTTTATGATGTTCGACATTATGCATTCCATCATTATTAAATTATCTATTGATATTACATGTGATTATTAGACAAGTAGAATATCTATATGGATAAGTAAATGGAATTATTTTATTTATCTTTTCCATATTATGTCTATGTTGAAGTGTAAAAGGCTTGTGTTTTAGTTTTATACATTACCTTATATGTTTATGCTTATTTATGAAAGTTTCCGCTATATTGTTATCTTTACTGAGCACTAGAGCTCACCCCTTTCAAAGTTTTATTCTTCTCGGGATGCAAAAAATGTAAATTATGGCTGACCTATAGGGATATTCTATAGAGATAAGTGTGTTAAAAGGAGACACAATGTTGTTATTTTTCATTTCATAATGTAATATAAAACTTATGAATATATGTAGTACTTAAAAGGATACTAAATTGGTTGGTATTTTGGGATTAGATCCCTTGTGATCATGCTAATGTTATGTAATAATGCATCAACTCTGGGTAACTAGGGTAGGGGCATTAAATTTGGTATAACTGGACGTTTAGTACAAACCAGGGCAGTTATATTTAGAAAAAAAACTCTCATTTGATAACATTACCCAAAGGTAGACATTGAGGATTAGTATACAAGAACATACTATAATATTGGTAGGGTAGATACATTGTTTATTTTCCATGAAATACATCCATGTCTGGATATGGGTAGGTAGAGGTGGCTTTGGGACAAATGTACCTTGGATTGAGAACTCTGACAAGGAGTTTTGGGCTTGACTGGGGTATCCCGGTACACGACAACGAGCCTTGCTGCACTCTTGGTTACGACACTCCTAAGGGATATGATTTAAACAATTCACATTTTCATTACAAACCATTATTAAGGACATATAAATTAATACTTCTTCAAAGAAAACTTTTTTTATGATTATGGATTATATACATAACCTGTTGAATTTTTGTTAGGTATTTTACTAGTTTGGAATTATGTATTGTGAAACATAAACTAATATAGTGTATGACATCA
Organism: Viscum album; assembly: GCA_963277665.1. Classification (NCBI taxonomy): domain Eukaryota; kingdom Viridiplantae; phylum Streptophyta; class Magnoliopsida; order Santalales; family Viscaceae; genus Viscum; species Viscum album. The sequence continues at coordinate 497,510,943 of OY728148.1, read as the reverse complement.
TTTACAAATGGATCCTAATGGAAGGAATTGAAACTTTATCAAGACACCTAATCAATTTAGGGATTTCCCTCCTACTCAAGATAATTATAGAGTAGTCGGTGATGCAACCGGGGCTGAACAACTTATAACCATACTGGGAAAACTCACTCGGGTTATGAATAATAACCTTACCCGTATATAGAACCCTAATCCAAATGTGGAGGAGAAATATTTTACCACTTCATGAGGAAACAACCACCAACATTAAATGTGAATAAAAATCTATTTGTATCTGAGCAATGGATAAGTTCTTTAGAGAAAATATTTCATGCTTTGGGGAGTAGTAAAAGTGAAGAAGTTGTCATGGAAGTTTATCGCCTCACAGTAGATGCAGATCAATGGTGGTCATTAATTCAAAACACAAAGGAGGCTGAAAAGTATCAAATATGTAATGGAGGGAGTTTAAATATATTTTCTTATAAAAATACTTTCCTCGTGACCATCGAGTGGATATGGAAAGACAATTTTTTAGTCTGAGGAAAATGGAGGATGACAATGTCACAAAGTATGAGGTTAACTTTTCATGGTTATCAAGGCATGAAATATATTATATATGTAACCCAAGGAGTAAGATTAATTTATTCTTAGATGGGTTAAAACCATTTCTCCATCGAGCATTAGTCTCGCAATCTTTATCGTTGTACGAATATATAGTTTCATGTGCTATAAAGACAGAAAAGTAATTCTCTAAGTCTAACTAATTTAAAGAAAAGAAAGAGAAGAAGAGATCTGTTGAACACTCTGGAAAGGAAAATAAGAGGGAGAATTGAAAAGTTGAATTTCTATCATTTAGTAACTGTGGGAAGCTGTAACACCCCGAGCTTCCACGATACGCTTTTCATTCAATAATGCAATAGCTTGCATTGTACGCAACTTCGAGTTCTAAAACACCGCGACTAATCAAAGTAGCCGTTATGAATAGTAATAACCACCTTTTAAAATTATAGAAATTTTATATTTCAAAATGGACTTAATTTTTGTATTCATAATATCGAAATTAGCCTATGTTGAATTTTTGGCATTTTTCTGAGAACTTCTAATTTTTTATGAATAGTGAAAATTACTTAAAAACAACTTCTTTAATCAAAATAATTTATAGTGATAAATTATACTATTTAGTGGTTTTAAAGTATAATTATAATATATTTTTACCATTTTATCCAAGGGTGGTCATTAGAATTAATTTAATATTGAAATTGGACATAAACAATTGCCAATCTTTTGATATAAATTGTTTCATAAAAACACGCTATTTGTTGTGACAGCGGGAATTAATTATAAAATTAATTAATGCAACTTATATGTTTGGAATTTTTTAAAATAGACATCAATTTTGAATTCTGAATATCAATTATAGCTTAGGGTGAAATTTTGGCATTGTTCTGAAAAACTTCAATTTTTGATGAATAGTGAAACCACTAACTGGTAGTTAAATAACTGATTTTTCATTTAAATGAAATATTACAACTTCTGTGATTTGATTTTCAAAAATCCTACATACATGGTTTTCATTAATAAGTAAAATGTGGATCAATGAGATTAAAATAATTTTTTGGTGAATAGTAACTTTTAAGTTCTTAATCGCGATTAGAGGTAATTAGTGTAGTTTAAGGTACAAATAATGTTATAATAATATGAGATGAGCATGACACTTGTCCGACTCCTATTGTATGAGTCATGGCCGACCACAAAAACCCATGGGTCAACTTGGGGACCCCATGGAGCCACTTTAGTTGGAAAATGACATTAATATATATTTATTTAATGTTAAAATTAAATTGACACAAACATGAGTTGTTTTACTAAAATAGTTTTTAAATGGGGTTACAAAAGTCCAAATTTTGATTATAAATATTCATTAGAAAGATAAAAAGTTTTCCTACATCATAGAAGTTTTTTTATAATTTTTAGACGTTAAATAAATTAAATTATTTATGACATCATGATGATGCAGCGATGACCTCATTATTTAACGATTTAAATAAAATGGGAAGATAATGAAAAATCCAAGGCTTAAACTTGTCCAAAGCCAATTTTATGAGGAGATTTAGAAACCTTATCACCTTATACTCGAATTATATAAGTGTGGGACCTTTAGAATCCGAAAAGCATTGTGTAATAACGTAACATTTCAATCTTTCCAAAAGAGCCCCTCCTCTCCTCTTGTAAAAGGCCCCCACCTCTCCCACCTCATTTACACTTTCAAGCCATTTGGCTCGGCCAACCTCTGCCCAAATACTCTTCCAACTTCCCCCTCTTACTCCTAGAAGCCTCACATTGGGCAGAACTCTTCCCAAGGAAGCCTTTGGCTCAAATCAAAAAGAGTTACCCGATTTTGAGGTAATGTCCTCTCTAATGTTGTTTTGTTTTATTTTTCTTCTCCAACCCCCTAAACTCTTTTTATTCATTTCTTTTGTAACAAAACCAGTATCCTAAATATACTAGGATGTTGTTATAATAAGTATTAGAGCTACACTTACACACACCTACATCTAATGGTTAAAGAACATACGGTTTCTGTGGATGGCGAATTTCTGCCTCACGAAATGATGATTGTTCAATACTCATATAATACCTTCAAAGGTGTCCATTAAGATGTCACTATTTTTATATATGATATATAATATGTTTATGTTTTACTTATGCATCTGTATCTCTCATTTATGGCATACTTTATGATTTCCATTATGGGTAAAACGCGATAATTTCATTTTAGGAAGTGCGGACTACCGCCCCCTCAAAGTGATTTGAATCGTTAATGCCATATGTGGGATGTATAAAGGATGGAGTAAATGGTATTATACACTATATTATACTAGAATTATATTATACATTTATATCATTATTATTTTGTTCCATTAAATATGAAATTGAAATGAAAGTAGCGTTCATGCGTACGTACGGCTTACCGTCTCCATGAACGGTGCATTTCATTTCTTACCTCTAAATGTTACGTAATATTATAAATGAATGTATATACTGGATATATAAGATATATATGACATCTAAATAATGAATATAATTCTATAGATAATGGATATTCTACCACATAAACAACTTGTAATTATAAGAAGTTTATTGTTGACTCAAGTACCAAAGATCGACAAAACGACCGTTATTAACTTAAATAATTACATAATGTTCATATCATTGTAATAAGTTATATAATAAGGATAATGAAATTGAAAATGGTTCTTAATAAGGTATATATTAACTCTAGTTTATTATTAAGGAGGTTAATGAACGGTTGAGTCAAGTCAGACGCAAGGTAAGGGAAATTCTTAACCCAATTTCTGTTCTTTGGGTTAATCTCCTACTTTCAAATTATGTCATGATATTATTATGTCCTATCATGTATTTATACTTTCTTTATGTGTACATATAGTGAATACACATAATAGATCTATTTTATTTAAAAATGATCTTTTTAAGGGAATTTCTTAACCCAAAATCCATTCTTTGGGTTAATCTCCTACTTTCAAATTATGTCATGATATTATTATGTCCTATCTTGTATTTTTACATTATTTATGTGTACTTATAGTGAATACACATTATAGATTTACTTTATTTAAAAAAATTATCTTTTAAGGACTTCGTCTCAATCCCCTTTCATTGAGGCATATTTGGTTTTATACACAACTTTCTTTTAAACGGTGTATAAACCCCTTTGACTTTTACATTTATTCAAAAGGAATCTTTTTTATACGAAGTGTTTTTCTAAACGACAAAAGGGAAAGTTTTTCTTTCTGTACTTATGCGGCGACAACGACTTCTCCGCCGCCGTGACCACTATTTGAGTTTCGGCTTCCTCTACAAGCCATACCCTTTTTTTAATGAAAAATAAATACCATGTTATACTTTTCTTTTATTTTGGTATTGAAAATGGTTTTGAAAGAGTTTTTATTATATCAATGTGTTGTATTGATATCTTGTGATTGAAATGTGGAAATGTTATGTTTCCTTTATGCTTGTTTTATGTGATATGATTATGTTATGGTTTATGATATGTTTAAACCTATTCATATGAGGAACGTATTGGACTTAATAAGTGACGGGTGGAGCCCGCTATAGCTCCTCGATGCATCGGTAGGTCTCATGAGACAACTAGAAGTAGAATTGGCCGAGGCCCTTTACCAATTTGATTTGTGATTTTGGCCGAGGCCTTAATCATTTTAGACGTCTTGGCCGAGGCCTTGACAAAATGTTTCAGAATGTCCGACATTATACATTCCCTCATTATGAAAGTGGTTATTGATATTTCATGTGATTATTCGACCAGTAGAATATCCATGTGAAGAAGTGAATGGCATTATCTCATTTTACTTTTGCCATGTTATGTTGAAGTTCAAGTTTAAAAGGCTTTTTTTTAGTTGTACATTGCCTTAAATGTTAATGTTTATTTATGAAAGCTTCCGCATTATTGTTATCCTTACTGAGCATCTGAGCTCACCCCTTTCAATGTTTTAATATTTTCCAGGATGTGAAAAAGTATTTTATGAATGACCTGCAGGGATAGTCAGAAGAGGATATGAGTGTGGACTATGAAGACCATGTTATTGTAGTTTGTTTACTTTTTCATGTAATGAATGACTTATGAATGTATCTAGTGTTTCCAAGGCTACTAAACTAATCGGTCTTTCGAGACTTGATATTTTGTGATCATGCCAATGTTACGAAGTAATGCACCGACTCTGGGTAGCTGGGGTCGGGGCGTTACAGTTTGTATCAGAGGCAGTTTAGTACTAACCTTGGAATCTAGATTTAGATAAACTCTGATTAGAGCACATATACCGAAGATAGACTTTGAGGATTAGTATAGAAGAACTTCTTAGAATTTTGGTATTGTAGAGTTGTTGTGAGTTTTCCGAGAAATATATCCCTGTCTGGATACGAGCAGGTAGAGGCGGCTTTGGCACAGATGTACCGAGGGGTAAAACCCGAAAAAACCGCTTTGAGCTAGACTCGAACGGGAACTGGTGCACGACAACGGGCCTTGCTGCACTCTTGGTTACGACACTCCCGGGGGATATGCTTTGGATAATTCCCATTTTCTTTACAAACCACTATGAAGGGTTACGAGTATATACTTCTTCAAAGAAAACATTTTTATAATTATGGATTATATCCATAATTAGTTCAATTTATGTTAAGTGTTTTACAAGTATGGAATTATGTATTTTGATTCATAAACTAATCTAGTTTATGCCATTGTTTAGAAATGGCGCCTAGTGGAAGGAATGGAAACCGTATCAATGCACGCACTCCGTGTAGGGATTGCCCTCCTGCTCAGGATAATTATGGAGGAGCTAGTGATACAACTGGTGCCGATCAGCTTCTCACCGTACTGGGACAACTCACGCAGGTTATGAATAACAACCTTACTCGTATGGAGCACCCTGATCCGCAACGTGGAGGATCAATGTTAGACCGCTTCATGAGGCAACAACCACCAACCTTCAATGGGATTACAAATCCTATAGTAGCTGAGCAATGGATAAATTCTTTAGAGAAAATATTCCATGCCTTGGGGAGTAGTGAAAGGGAGAAGGTTGTCATGGCAGTTTACCGCCTCACTGGATATTCCGATCAGTGGTGGTCGCTAATTAAAAACACAAAGGAAGATGATGAATTAAAAAACATGGAATGGCAGGAGTTCAAAGAGCTTTTCTTAGAAAAATACTTTCCTCATGACCATCGAGCAGATATGGAAAGGCAATTTCTGAGTCTAAGGCAGAAGGAGGATGAGAATGTCGCAAAGTATGAGGCTAACTTTACAAGGATAGCGAGATATGCTGCCGATTATATACGTAACCCAAGGAGTAAGATTGATCATTTCTTTGATGGGTTAAAACCATTTCTCCGTAGAGCTTTAGTATCACAATCCTTCTCATCATACGAAGATATTGTCTCTTGTGCTATCAAGACGGAAAAGGAATTCTCTAAGTCTTATGACAACAATGTAAAGCAAGAGAAGAAGAGAACGGTGGAACAAGAGACAGATAAAGGGAAAAAGGGAAAGAAGGATTTTCCATTATGTGATAATTGTGGGAAGAATCACCCTGGTACTTGCCTAAAAGGAATGGGAGTTTGTTATAAATGTGCAGAAAAAGGTCACCAGGCACGTGATTGCAAGGGAAAGAAAGAGGCTATCAATGTTGAATGCTACAATTGTAGAGAAATGGGTCATTATGCAAATGAATGTCCTAAGAATCAAGGAAACTTACCTCAGAAAAGGCCAAGGTATCAAGGCCAATCTTATGCTGTGACTACAGTTGAAGCGGAATAATTATTGTATTTTTGTTTTTGGACTCAAGAACTAGATTATGGTTATAAGAATACTGTGATATATAAGGATTGTACTGCAGTACATGTTGTTTTCATTAAGGATTTAATATGATGAAGGTAATCATATTTTTAGTATGTGACAATAAGAGAAACTTTACTTTGTTTGGGGAATCTGATAAATTGATTTTGGAATTAAGAGACCTTTTAGAGAAAGTCTGGACAGAGGTATTTTGGATAACTATAATGGTTGGAGTGGAATAAGTTGATCTTTTGATAGTATTGTTTAAGGATAAAAAATTTATGAAGATTATTTTTGGAATATGATGATACTATAGTTTTAGGAAAAGGGAAACCTGCAGGGTGGGGCATAACCCGTCGCGTCGGACAAAGCTGCAGGAATCGAACCCACAATCATAGTGCGATAGGCCTTTATTTCCTACCACTAGCCTACAGGAAGTCCCTGGTTATTACAAAATAATTTTACTAATCTAAATGGTATGTGTTAACATTTGTAACCTTATACAATTAGGATAAGTATAATATTTTTGAGTTCTATTATCTTTTTGAGTGAAAGATGAGTTGAAGGTTGAAGCTCTAATTGTCAAGCATAAATATATATATACCTATCTCTTATTCAATGAATAAATTAATTCTTAAACTTTAGTAAAGGTATATTAAAAAAAATGTGTTATCCTAATACCTTATGTCTTGTTGAACTGATGATATTTTAAATCAACATAGATTGAAGGCTTTGAGGCCCTCAATTTGACTGTTGATTGTGATTGATGACCTCAATCACTCCCTATAAATATTTAGGTTTTTCCTCCAATTATATGTCTCTAATTTCCACCAATGTTCTCCTAATCGAGATCATAATTGGGTGGTGACTTTTTCATTTCCCTTTCCCTCTTATTAAGGCTAAATTTTATTAATCTTATTTCCGATGTGGGTTTTCCTCAAAGGTATTTTCCCTTTTCAACCTTTTACTTTCAAAGAAAAATTTCAAATTGCAAGGACGCAATTTATTGAAGGAGGGGAGAATGTAACACCTCGAGCTTCCATGATACGCTTCTCATTCAATAATGCAATAGCTTGCATTGTACGCAACTTTGAGTTCTAAAACACCGCAACTAATCAAAGTAGCCGTTATGAATAGTAATAACCACCTTTTAAAATTATAGAAATTTTATATTTCAAAATGGACTTCATTTTTGTATTCATAATATCAAAATTAGCCTATGTTGAATTTTTGGCATTTTTCTGAGAAGTTCTAATTTTTTATGAATAGTGAAAATTACTTAAAAACAACTTCTTTAATCAAAATAATTTATAGTGCTAAATTATACTATTTAGTGGTTTTAAAGTATAATTAGAATATATTTTTACCATTTTATCCAATGGTGGTCATTAGAATTAATTTAACATTGAAATTGGACATAAACAATTGCCAATCTTTTGATATAAATTGTTTCATAAAAACACGCTATTTGTTGTGACAGCGGGAATTAATTATAAAATTAATTAATGCAACTTATATGTTTGGAATTTTTTAAAATAGACATCATTTTTGATTTCGGAATATCAATTATAGCTTAGGGTGAAATTTCGGCATTGTTCTGAAAAACTTCAATTTTTGATGAATAGTGAAACCACTAAGTGGTAGTTAAATAACTGATTTTTCGTTTAAATGAAATATTACCACTTCTGTGATTTTATTTTCAAAAATCCGACATACATGGTTTTCATTAAGAAGTAAAATATGGGTCAATGAGATTAAAATAATTTTTTGGTGAATAGTAACTTTTAAGTTCTTAATCGCGATTAGAGGTAATTAGTGTAGTTTAAGGTACAAATAATGTTATAATAATATGAGATGATCATGACACTTGTCCTACTCCTATTGTATGAGTCATGGACGACCAAGACAACCCATGGGTCAACTTGGGGACTCCATGGAGCCACTTTAGTTGGAAAATGACATTAATATATATTTATTTAATGTTAAAATTAAATTGACACAAACATGAGTTGTTTTACTAAAACAGTTTTTAAATGGGGTTACACAAGTCAAAATTTTGATTATAAATATTCATTAGAAAGCTAAAAAGTGTTCCTACATCATAGTATTTTTTTATAGTTTTTAGACGTTAAATAAATTAAATTATTTATGACATCATGATGATGCAGCAATGACCTCATTATTTAACGATTTAAATAAAATGGGAAGATAATGCAAAATCCAAGGCTTACACTTGTCCAAATCCAATTGGATGAGGTGATTTCGAACCCTTATCACCTTATCCTCTAATTATATAAGTGTGGGACCTTTATAATCCGAAAAGCATTGTGTAATAATGTAACATTTCAATCTTTCCAAAAGAGCCCCTCCTCTCCTCTTATAAAAGGCCCCCACCTCTCCCACCTCATCTACACTTTCAAGCCATTTGGCTCGGCCAAACTCTGCCCAAATACTCTCCCAACTTCCCCCTCTTACTCCTAGAAGCCTCATTTTGGGCAGAACTCTTCCCAAGGAAGCCTTTGGCTCAAATCAAAAAGAGTTACCCGATTTTGAGGTAATGTCTTCTCTAATGTTGTTTTGTTTTATTTTTATTCTCCAACCCCCTAAACTATTTTTATTCATTTCTTTTGTAACAACACCAGTATACTAAATATACTAGGATGTTGTTATAAGAAGGATTCGATCTACACATACACACACCTACATCTAATGGTTAAAGAACATACGGTTTCTGTGGATGGAGAATTTCTGCCTCACGAAACGATGATTGTTCAACACTCATATAACACCTTCAAAGGTGTCCATTAAGATGTCACTATTTTTATATATGATATATAATATGTTTATGTTTTACTTATGCTTCTTTATCTCTCATTTATGGCATACTTTATGATTTCCATTATGGGTAAAACGCGATAATTTCATTTTAGGAAGTGTGGACTACCGCCCCCTCAAATTGATTTGAATCGTTAATGCCATATGTGGGATGTATAAAGGATGGAGTAAATGGTATTATACACTATATTATACTGAATTATATTATACATTTATATCATTATTATTTTGTTCCATTAAATATGAAATTGAAATGAAAGTAGCGTTCATGCGTACGTACGGCTTACCGTCTCCATGAACGGTGCATTTCATTTCTTACCTCTAAATGTTACGTAATATTATAAATGAATGTATATAATGGATATATAAGATATATATGACATCTAAATCATGAATATAATTCTATAGATAATTTATATTCTACCACATAAACAACTTGTAATTATAAGAAGTTTATTGTCGACTCAAGTACCAAAGATCGACAAAACGACCGTTATTAACTTAAATAATTACATAATGTTCATATCATTGTAATAAGTTATATAATAAGGATAATGAAATTGAAAATGGTTCTTAATAAGGTATATATTAACTCTAGTTTATTATTAAGGAGGTTAAAGAACGGTTGAGTCAAGTCAGACGCAAGGTAAGGGAAATTCTTAACCCAATTTCTGTTCTTTGGGTTAATCTCCTGCTTTCAAATTATGTCATGATATTATTATGTACTATCTTGTATTTATACTTTAATTATGTGTACATATAGTGAATACACATAATAGATCTATTTTATTTAAAAATGATCTTTGTAAGGGAATTTCTTAACCCAACATCCATTCTTTGGGTTAATCTCCTACTTTCAAATTATGTCATTATATTATTATGTCCTATCTTGTATTTTTACATTATTTATGTGTACTTATAGTGAATACACATTATAGATTTACTTTATTTAAAAAAATGATCTTTTAAGGACTTCATCTCAATCCCCTTTAATTGAGGCATATTTGGTTTTATACACAACTTTCTTTTAAATGGTGTATAAACCCCTTTGACTTTTACGTTTATTCAAAAGGAATCTTTTTTATACAAAGTGTTTTTCTAAACGACAAAAGGGAATGTTTTTCTTTATGTACTTATGCGGCGACAACGACTTCTCCACCGCCGTGACCACTATTTGAGTTTCGGCTTCCTCTACAAGTCATACCCTTTTTTTTAATGAAAAATAAATACCATGTTATACTTTTCTTTTATTTTGGTATTGAAAATGGTTTTGAAAGCATTTTTATTATATCAATGTGTTGTATTGATATCTTGTGATTGAAATGTGGAAATGTTATGTTTCCTTTATGCATGTTTTATGTGATTTGATTATTTTATGGTTTATGATATGTTTAAACCTATTCAGATGAGGAACGTATTGGACTTAATAAGTGACGGGTGGAGCCCACTATAGCTCCTCGATGCATCGGTAGTTCTCATGAGACAAGTAGACGTGGAATTGGCCGAGGCCCTTTCCCAATTTGATTTGTGATTTTGGCCGAGGCCTTAATCATTTTAGACGTCTTGGCCGAGGCCTTGACAAAATGTTTCAGAATGTCCGGCATTATACATTCCCTCATTATGAAAGTGGTTATTGATATTTCATGTGATTATTCGACCAGTAGAATATCCATGTGAAAAAGTGAATGGCATTATCTCATTTTACTTTTGCCATGTTATGTTGAAGTTCAAGTTTAAAAGTCTTTTTTTTAGTTGTACATTGCCTTAAATGTTAATGTTTATTTATGAATGCTTCCGCATTATTGTTATCCTTACTGAGCATCTGAGCTCACCCCTTTCAATGTTTTAATATTTTCCAGGATGTGAAGAAGTATTTTATGAATGACCTGCAGGGATAGTCAGAAGAGGATATGAGTGTGGACTATGAAGACCATGTTATTGTAGTTTGTTTACTTTTTCATGTAATGAAAGACTTATGAATGTATCTAGTGTTTCCAAGGATACTAAACTAATCGGTGTTTCGAGATTTGATCTTTTGTGATCATGACAATGTTACGAAGTAATGCACTGACTCTGGGTAGCTGGGGTCGGGGCATTACAGAAGCAACGCCATGGTACATGCATAAAGGGAATGGAAGCCTGTTAGAGTGTGGTGAGAAAGGCCAAAAATCTTTTGATTGCATGGGAAAGAAAGTGGTTTTCAATATTGAATGCTACAATTGTTGAAAAAAGGGAAATTATGAAAATAAATGTCCTAAGCACCAAGAAAAATTATCTTAGAAAATTCCAAGGGAGAAAGGCCAAGATTATGCGATCACTACTACTGAGGTTGAAGCCTCGAATGAGGTGGTGGTAGGTATTTTAATTGTTTCCTAAAATTTATCCAATTCTTTATTTGATTCTATATCATCGCATTGTTTTATATCTTCCCAATTTTCTAATAAAATTATATATTACCAATTTTATTTAAAAAGGAAGTTTTTAGTCAAAACTTATAAGGGAAGTATCATCGTAACAAATTTTTTTGAACCAGTTCCCATTATGGAATATAAACATTCTTTATCTGCTGATCTCATCATCATACCCATGAATTAATTTGATATAATTCTCAGTATGTATTGGATGTCGGACCCTGATGTGAAAATTTATTATAAGAAGAAGGTGGTTACAATTTTCAATGAAGATAATAAGTACCATATCTTTAGAATAGTAACGTCACCACCTAATTCTTATCTAGATCCACCCCATTAGCTCTATTGAATTCAATTATTGGGGGAGAAGTGAATGAAATAACTAAGGGGGAGGAAAATAATGATCAAATATAGTATATGTCTATTGTGTAAGAATATGTTGATGTATTTCAAGAGGATTTGCTTAGACATCCTCTAGAATGATAAATTGAGTTTTCCATTGATTCAATTCCTGGTTTGAGGCCCATTTTGAATACTCATTATAGAATGGACACTGTGGAATTAGTGAAACTAAAGAAATAACTTGGGGAATTGAGTGATAAAGGATTTATTATCCCTCATGTTTCTCCATTGGTATCCCCTATTCTCTTTTTAAATAAGAAAGATAGATCTATGGGGATGTTCATTGACTATTGGGAGATAAATGCTATAATGATAAATAACAAGTTTCCCCTACCTTACATTGATGATTTATTTGACCAACTTCATGGAGCTCAATATTTTTCAAATATTGACCTTCGATCAGAATATCATATGTTGTGTGTGAAGAAGGAAGATATTCCAAAAACAGTATTTCTAACTGAGTATGGGCATTACGAGATTACAGTAATATCTTTTGGAGTAACTAAGTCACCCTCTGTTTTCATGGATCTAATGAATAGATTTTTCAAGGAATATCTTGATGAATTTATAGTGTTATTTATTGATGATATATTTTCAAACTCAAAAATCTATGAAGAGCATGAAAATCTCTTGTGCACTATTCTGAAAACCCTCAGAAGAAATGAATTACATGGGAAGTTTAGAAAATGTGAAATCTAGCTTCATAAAATTTATTTTATTGGCCATATTGTCTCTAAGTATAGAATCTCTATTTTTCCTTCAAAGACCAAGGAAATCCAAGAGTGGTCAACACCGACAAGTATAAATGAGGTACGCAGTTTTATTGGTTTAGCTGGCTAATATCAGCATTTCATCCAGATTTTTTTCTGATTGGAAAACCCATTTTCCAATCTCACATGTGAAGGGGTTAATTTTGTTTGGAAAAAAGAATTTCAACAATGTTTTGAAGAACATAAGATAATATTATTCAAATCTCTTATCTTGAATCTACCATCGGTGGATGATGGGTTTGTTATTTATAGTGATTCTTCAAATAAAGGACCTGGTTGTGTCCTAATATAGAATGATAGTGATATTTTCTGTGCATAAAAAAACTAAAAATTCATGAACAAAACTATCCCACTCATGATCTTGAGTTAGTATCTGTAATCATTTCCTTGAAGATACAGAGACACTATCTATATGGTGAAAAATGTGAGATATATAACAATCAAAATAGTTTTAAGTATATTTTGTCACAAAAAAGACCTCAACTTGAGGCAAAGATGATGGCTTGAACTACTCAACGATTATTATAACACTATACACTACCACCTAGGGAAGGAAGATAAGGTGGAAGATGCTTTGAGCAGAAAGGATCATTTATTTTTGAAAAATATGAGAGTTTAAAGGGATCTTATGTTCATAGATCTAGTAATGATGGATATGGGAATAATCATGGAAGGTGAAACATCAATAATTTTTCAAATGGTTTCCAAACAATCTTTAATAGAAAGGAGAAAAAGTTCTCAGACTGATGATGAGGAGTTTATAAAGAAAATTAATGCTGTGAAAGATGGGAGATTAGTTGACTTCATATATGAAGATGAAATTTTGAAATTTGGAAATAGATTTTGTGTTCCTAATATACCTGATCTAAAAAGGGAATTGTTAGATGATGCTCATAGATCCAATTTCTCTATACACCCTAGTATCACTAAGATGTATAGAGACTTGAAGAAACATTTTTGGTGGGACAACATAAAAAGGAAGATTGTTGATTATGTGTCATGATGTATGGTTTTTCATTAGGTTAAGGATGGAAGAAAACATCATGGAGGAGTCATGAAACCTCTTCCCATACTCGAGTGGAAATGGGATGATCTTAGAATAGACTTTGTCAATGGACTACCAAAGACTCCTAAAAGGAATGATGCAATATGGTTCATTGTGGATCTTCTTACCAAGTCAGCACATTTTCTTGTTGTAAGAGAATATTTACCACATGAATGTTTAAAATAACTATATATTATGGAAGTTGTAAGACTTCATGGAGTACCCCTATCAATTGTTTATGATTTTGTTCCCCATTTTACTTCATTATTCTAGAAAAGTATTCAAAAGGACCTGGATATTGAAATTCGTTTGAGAATTTCCTACCACCCTCAACTAATGGAAAATCAGAACGGACTATTCAAACCTTATAAGACATGTTGAGACATTTTTCACTTGACTTTCAAGGTATGTGGGATCAATATTTACCTCTAGTAGAATTTTTCAATAACAATAGCTTTCATTCAATTATTCATATAGAACCATATAGTCTGTTATATGGAAAGGGATTTCGCACACCAAATTGTTCAGATCACGTTGGTGAAAGAACATTTGTAGGCCCAAAACTTATTGAGGAAACAAAGGAAAAGTTGGAGATTATCCAAACCCACATCAAAGTATCTCAAAGTAGGAAAAAAAGATATGTCAATAACTAAAGGATTTGTAATTTCAAGTAAGAGATCATTTTTTATTAAAGGTATCTCTATGGAAGTGTGTTATATGATTCGTTAATAGGAGAAAATTCAGTCCCCGAAAATCGGACCTTTCGAAATTCAAGAATGAATAGGAGTTGTAGCTTACCGTTTGGCGATACCTACAAGTCTCTCCAATGATCAGGATGTTTTCTATGTGTCACTGTTGAGAAAATACATGCCTGAACCAATGAATGTACTCACCTATGAGGAAATGAACTAGAACCTGATCTGTCTTTTTGTGAAGAGTCTGCCAAGATTCTTGATTCTAGAGAACAAGTGCTGAGAAACCGAACGACTCGTCTGGTAAAAGTTCTATGGAGAAACCATAAGATGGAAGAGGAAATGTGGGAACCCGGGGAACTTATGATGAAGAACCAACCTGAATATTTTTATACAGTAGTATTCTAGAAATTTTGGGGATGAAATTATTTCAAGGAGGGAATAATGTAACACCCCAATCATCCATGGTGCGCTTCTCTTTGAATGATGAAATAGCTTTCATTGTCTGCAACTTCGAGTTCTAACACACCACGACCAATCAAACTAGCCATTATGAATAGTAATACCACTTTTTGAAATTTTATACCTTTTATTTTTCAAAATGGAATTCATTTTGGGATTCAAAATATCAAAATTATCTTGGGGTGAAATTTTTGTATTTTTCTGAAAACTATCAATTTTTGATGAATAGTAAAAAACATTATGTTGTTATTTAAAACTGACTTTTTATTTAAATAATTAATTATTTTATTTAAATTTATTTTACATAAAATTAGATACATAATATCTATATAATTTCAATGTAATTCATTTGAGTCATTTTATAATAAGATTAGATATATACAATTTTATTGAACATTTAACGTCTTTTACCCACCTTCAAGGAATGTTAGGAAATTTGAATAAATTGTAATTTTACTTCTTCTGTGAATTAAATTTCAAAAATACGAGACACGGTTGACATAAGTATGTAAAATGTGGTTCTATAGGATGAAAATAGTTTTTGGTGACTAGTGACTTTTGAGTTTTATTTACCAAGGTTAAAAGTAAATAGGGTAATTAAAGGTAAAAATGATATTATAATTACCCTAAAACTTGTCCAAATTCTATTGGATAAGTGTATTTCGAACAAAAACAACCTTATGAATAAAATATTATCTTTTCTGGTCTACATGGATTACATTAAGACATTTATTATTATTTTATTTAAAGAAGAGTTAAAAGTGCTAATTTCAAAGTTCAATAACTAAACCACTTTTAATATAGGGTTATAGATATAATAAATTCTATTATAAATATTCATTATAAATAGAAAAAAAATTACTAAATATTGGTATTTTATTTATAATTTTTAGTCATTAAATAATTAAATTTATTTATGAAATAATGATGATGCAGTAATTACCTTATTATTTAAATATTAAAATAACTGATATTATAAATATTAATATAATTTTAAATTGAGACTTTTTATGTATTACAAGAATTTTATAAGATAATATGACATGTTAGGGTTGATTAAATGAATCTTTTTCGAAGTGAAAAAGTTGTTATGACTTTCACAAAAACCAAATACTAAATAGTGTCAAAATTTACATAAATGAGTTTTTAAAAACAATACTATATCATGAATTGATATAATATTTCTAAAAATCTAAGGATCATCCAAATGAATTATATAAGGTTAGATATATCAATAATAATTTACTTGGGGTTACCTTGGATTTTTATAGTATGTTTATTAACCATTTATTATAATAATACAAGAATACATGGTAAAAGTTAAACAATTTAACTAAGATATAAATATAAAAGATAAGGTTAATGTGGTGACATAAACCTATCTAAACATATTGGGTGAGCGTATTTCAATGTAGATCCACCTTTTACTTTAAATAAATACTTTTTGAGCCATTACAAGCTGAATATGATTGTATAACAAAATATTATTTCAATCATTTCCTATAGCGACCCTCACCTCTCTTATAAAAGGGTACTTCCCCTTCTATTAATATCACACCTCCAAAGCCATTTGGATCATAAAAAACCTACTAAAATATCCTCTAAACTACACTAACTTAAACTTAGAGTCTGTTATTTGATCATAATCCAACCTAAGTATCCATTTTGATCAAATCAAAATAAATCACCTGAAGAAGAGGTAATAATTTCATCACCTCTTTCAATGTTATTTTCTTCTTCCACGTTATCTTTCTTAATTGTTTCCATAAAAAAACAATAACTCCAGTACCTTATACTTACTAGGATGTTATTAAAAATATGGTACAATCATATTCATTATTATATACATCCTATGAATGACAAAGTCACCATACGTGCATACGTACGGCTTACCGTCTTCACGTCATGGTGTAGTTTGTTATTCAACACATCATTATTTGGATGGGTATAATAATGAGTATAATTTATGTAAATAATAAATAAGAAATTTTAATGATCCTTTATATATGATAAAACATCCAATTACATACTATTTCACCATCAATAGAATGATATTGTTGCTTGTGCATATGTACGGATTACCATCTCCACAAAAGCGATGAGATTCATTCCGCATCATAAACATTCAAGAATTATTTTCATTTTATGATTAAAAATAATTATTAAGAACTTAATATCATTCTGGATATGAATCAAATACATCCTTTCCATAAATAACATTACTTACATAAAAAACATATAAAGGAAAACGAATTAGCTAACACCCAAAACAATGAAACTACCAAAATATTACTAACAAAGAAATATTAGAAGATAATATATGATATCATATTTATGTATGTGGTTCTTGTATAATTTAATAAAAATTATTTAACTATTGTATGGGAGGTTAACGTACCCTCGATCAAGGAAACATACAAGGTAAGGGTTAATTCTACAATCTCTTCGTTATTTGAGGTTGTTTATACGTGAATATCTACTGAGACCTCATTATCATCCACATCTATATTTCTTAAAAGTGTATTTCAAAACATTTTTACTACTTCCTAGACGATGGGTTAAAGTCATTTACACCCTTTTTTATTTTATATAAAAATTTTATAATGGAATATTTCGTTTATTTTCCAAACAAGGTCCTTTATGACCTTTTCCTCAAAATTAAGGAAAGAATGATTTTTAACTTATACAGTGAGTACGGTTATTTTCTGTCATTATAACACCTTTGAAGCTTTACTTAAAAGATTATAATAATATTTTCAAAATAAATTCTTTATTTTATAATTATGTTACTTTTAAATTATTTGAAAATAGAAAGAGATATTTATCTCAGATAATTTTGATTTCATCCATGTTAACATATTTTGATGGATTTGACACTTGTTTGATGTTGATTTATTATAATACAATATTCCATATTTTAGTGAAGTTTTTGTGATATGTTTTATTGTGGATGTGTTATTTTTATACCTTTCATGGTTTATGGTTAAATTAGTAACATTTCATATGCCAGTTTTAATACGAATGTTTATGTTATGTTTCATCCTTTTCATATGAGGAATGCATTGGACTTAGTAAGTTATGGCTAGAGCCCACTATATCTCCACTATGAATCGGTAGATCTTATGATAAAAATTACTATCTTGGAACATGGCCTTGAAAAAATCTTATTTGTAGTCCTGGCATGAGACCTTGAATATGTGGTTATGATGTCTGGAATTATGCATTCAATTATTATGATATTGACTATTGATATTACATGTGATTATTCGAATAGTAAAATATCTATGTGAATAATTAAATGGAATTATTTGATTTATCTTTTCCATATTATGATAAAGGTTATGTTTAAAAGGATTTTGTTTTAGTATTATACATTTCTTTACATGTTTATGCTTATTTATGAATGTTTCTGCTATATTATTATCCTTACCGAGCACCTGAGCTCACCCCTCTCTATGTTTTATTTTTCCTAGGATTGGAAGAATTGTATTATGACTGAACTGTAGGGATAGTCAAATGTAGATGAATGTGTTAAAAAGAGACACAATTTTGTTTTTTTATTTCATAATGTAATGTAAAATTTATGTATGTATCTAGTACTTCCAAGTCTACTAAAATGATCAGTCTTTTGGGATTTTATCCCTTGTGATCATGCCAATGTTATTTAATAATGCACCAAATCAGGGTAACTAGGGTCGGGGTGTTACAAGGGTGTTGATGACCACACTCTGGAGATGGTGGTCCCTAAACTGAAAGTCTTACCACTAGGAATTCCACTTGAGGAACTACATATTATACTCAAACTGGGCACTAACACTCAACTTTATGAGGGTTTCCTACATCTTATGCAATTCATATATGAGGTTATGTCCGTAATGGATTATATATTATGTTTGATAGAGTTACAATGCTTTCCACCACTCTTAGTTGGGGATGAGCTATCATGAGCATGATATTTTTAGTATGGGCTTTGATATGCCCTTAATAATCAATATAATGTCCTTCACCTACCTACTTTTTCTGAGATTGTGAATCAGTATCTTATAATTAATTGAAACAAATGGGAATAAAATAGATATGGGAATATAGGTTCAGTTTCATGGTAGGCAAGTAGTTCTTATGAAAGTAGGAAGAGTTCCCTCAAATATTCTTGTCAAAGTAGTGGTGGTCATAGTAACCACAGTGGCAGCT
This sequence comes from Viscum album, assembly GCA_963277665.1. Taxonomy (NCBI): domain Eukaryota; kingdom Viridiplantae; phylum Streptophyta; class Magnoliopsida; order Santalales; family Viscaceae; genus Viscum; species Viscum album. Next base: position 497,491,789 of record OY728148.1, on the reverse strand, counting down.
CCGTTATATGCCATCAGTATGGATGGAAGTAGAATGAAAAGCCTGAGTGTGATGGAGACCCAAATTATTGTCATTATTTTAGTCATATGGGGCATATTAAGATATTATTTCATACCTTTATATTTTCTTATAGTGTAAGAGGGTCTTTATGAACACCACATTCAGTGGTAGGATCTTTTTTGCTTTGTCAAGCGATGACTTTGAGTATCACAAACAAGACAGTATGAGGAGGAGGTCATGTCTATTGTAGCCAGACACCTGATTATCAAAGCCAATAGAGTGGACCTGTTATAAGGACCCGGCCTTATTACATAAATAATCTTGAATTTCTCCAAGAGAAAACTTCATTTTACATTGAAGATATTTTCAAGTTTAGATATTTAGATAATTAGGAAAAAACATTCCTAACATTACACATTGTTACAAAGTGGATACCATAAAAATAGTTTCCAAAAAAACATTAAAACTTAAAACAAGACTCCTTGACAATTCATCAACATTTAACCTGTTTTTCTTACATGTGTTACACATCCATTAACCTGTGAAAAGTCATTTAAAAACTTGGGATGAGCACAAAGCTTAGTAAGGGATGAAAAAGGAAGGAAAGAGTACATTAGTCCATGAATAATCGTAATGTATGAAAACATTTTCAAAAGACATTATTGTCACCCATATATACTTACTTTATATAACATGAGATTTACCCAAGATCAACACAAAAAATTATGACATAAATATAATCAAAGAGGTATCTTGGGGCATTACATACATAATATTGTAACCCTCTTGGCTACCGTATAATTTGTAACCCTCACGGCTACCTTACATTTTCTGTAACCATCGCAATTACACTTGGAGTAACCATACGGACGACCTCCAACTTACACATACCCAATGCATTGGAGGGAGATATAGGTCCCACACTTCATCATAAATAATTCCCAATAACCAAAACATAATCATACAACATGAATAAATCCATAAAACATTACTTTGGAATTTTGTAAAACTGAATTTAAAAAGAGGACATTTATTGAAAAGCCCCTTAAAAATATCTTACAATTGAAGAGAGACTTAATAGAGTAGATGGGGTATATATATATATATATAATGTAAATACACATAGTAAAACATAATATAAATAGAACCCATCACACAAACAATTTAAATACACATAAATAATGAAGTAGAAGGTTAACCCAAAGAATGGAAATCGGGTTAAGAATTCCCTTACCTCGGGTTTTTCTTACTTAAAACTTGTTTAAAACTCTTTTATAATGGTTAAAAGAGTATTATTAATATTTTAAAGAAACATTTTCATGTTTATAACATCTTATATGATCATTTAATAACATATTTTCACCCTAAATTGTTAGTATTTTTCCCCTTGCACAGTTTTTGGTTGAATTATTTACATGATTTCTATGATTGGTTCCTGGTGGAAATTCTTGTCGATTGGAAGTGAAACTCCAGAATTGGAATGGAGTATTATTTTCAAATAAACAGTAAAATAAATTATTCCATTTATCATTTTGAATTCTCACATGAGGATGATTCATAAGATAGAACATTAATAATGTTCGTTTAGATCATTTTAGTGGTTCTTTGATAAAAACAACCTCGTTTTGTATTATAAATTAGAACCATGAGTAAAAAATAATTCCATAACCATGGGTTAGTAATAAAACATATATTATAACCTGGTTCAACCATATAAATGGTTTCATGACCATACTGGAAATAATTAATGGATTTTGAAATCACGTCGTCCACGATGTCGGTAATTTGACACAAACGGACAATGTTTTTATTCTTTAAATAAGTGGGAGAGGAGAAGAATTAAGATGAGTAATTTTTTATAAACATGATAAAATCAAGAGTATACATGATTTCTGGTGATTTTATGCCTCTTGAGTACGGAGATATGAAGAAAGAATAAGTAAGGAACTCAAAATAACAGAAAAAAGTGAGAAATCTATTACAAAAAAATCGATAGCCTAACGGCTACACAACATGGTTTTAGAGAAATATTAAAAAGAGAGGGGACAAGGGTCACCCATCCAAAAATGAATAATAAGATAGAGAATATGAATAATAAGAAGGAAATGATAACCTGGTATGGAAACTTGAAAATTATACCACATAAAAGAGAATTTGAAAGGAAAAAATAATGAAATTGGGAATTTTCTTACCTTGTAGATTAACCTTTAGAATTTGAAGGTTGGGACCTTGGAGGCTTGAGGAAACTTTGGTAGGACTACTATTATGTTAAGTAGTCCAGATCTTAGTTTAGGGAGAATTATGAATGAATTCAATGAAGGGAAGAGTTGGTATGTTTAGGAAAAATGAGGGATTATTTTAATAATTTTCAAGGGACGCCTCATGAGTGGTATTTAAAAAACCAGGGGCTTGCCCATGGTATTTTCCCATGGTATAAGCCGGTTGGGACACCTCACATATTATTTAACTATTCAAAAGTTGACCATATTTATTACATCATTATTACAACATTAATGATTTCATTAATACACTGAAACTAAAAATTGTATTTTTTTACTATTCACCGAAAAATCAACTGTTTCAGAAAAATTCCCAAAATTCACCCTAACCATTTATCAAAAGGTATATTTCAAAAATTAATTCCATTTTTTGAAAAGAATTTTCTAAATATTATTAATTTAATTTTTAAATAAAAGCATACTTAATTAAAAAATTATCATTTCTAATTTGGTAACTACTTCTATATCAAAATGAAAAATTAACCTAGATGCTTTTATCTTAAAGCCTTAATAAAATAAAATAATAATAAAATTTTACTATTTATTAGGGTTATAAAACTATTCAAAAGGATATGTTACTATTCACCAAAAAACAAGTTGGTTCCAATAGACTCCAAAAAACATACTGAACACAATTGTAGATGATAGTTTTTTGAAATTAAAAACATTAAAGTGGAAAAATTATGTTAAAAGGATAGTTATAAATATTTACTTAAAACAAAGTTCCATGCAATTCTATTTATTTTTAGAAATACTTGGGGTGTTACATTATCCCCACCTTCTTGAAATTGCGTCCTCGTAATTTTATTTATATATTAAACAACTGAGGGTATTTTTCTATCATTACATTTTCAAACTCCCATGTTGCTTCTTCAACCATGTGGTTTCTCCAAAATACCTTTACCTGATGGATTACCATATTCCGCAATACATGTTCCCTTCAATCAGGAATCTGAACTGGTTTATCTTCATAAGAAAGGATCTCTTCCAGCTAAACTGCTTCTCGGCTAAAGACATGTGATGAATCTAGCACATAACTTCTCAACATCGAAACATGAAAAATATTGTGTACCTAAATCTAACTCAGAGGCAAAGCTACGCGGTATGCAACTGTTCCAACATTATCCAAAATTTCAAAATGACCGATGAACCATGCACTTAGATTCCCTTTCTTACTAAAACGCATCACGCTTTTCTAAGGAGAGATTTTAAGGAAAACATGGTCACTACCTCGAAAGAGAAGTCTTTCCTTTTGTTATCCACATAACTTTTATGCCTGCTCTGAGATTTCCTCATGTGCATCTAGATCATCCTCACTTTCTCAGCCACTTCTTCAACTAATTCTGGCCCCATCAACTTTCTTTCACTGACATCATCCCATAACGTTGATGTTCAACACCGCTTCCCATAAAAGGCCTCAAAAGGTTCCATCTGAATACTAGAATGAAAACTATTATTATAAAATAAACTCAATGAAAGAAATATTTTTTAATACAAACTTCCCTGGTAGTCTATTGAACAAGCTCGAAGAATATCCTCCAAAGTCCGAATCGTCTGTTCTGACTGCCCATCTGATTGAGGATGAAATGCTATACTAAAATTTAACTATGTGCCCAACGAATTCTGAATTCCCTTACAAAGGTTAGAAGTGAACCTAGGATCTCGGTCAGATACAATGGAAAGAGGAACTCCATGTAACCTGAAAATATCCTTGAGGTACAATCGAGGAAATTTTATCCAAGGTCATTGTATCACGAATAGAAATAAAATGTGCAGACTTTATTAGCCGATCAACAATAGACCAAATTGCATTGTTACCTCGAGAAGTCTTTGGTAGTCCAACCACAATGTCCATGGATACATTCTCCCATTTCCACTCTGGCACTGGAAAAGGCTGAAGCATCCCCTTAGGTAATTTCCACTCTGCGTTAACTTGTTTACACGTCAAACATTTCATGGTAAAATCAGCAATATCTCTTTTCATTCCATCCCACCAATAATACTCCTAAAGATATATGTACATATTATTACTGCCAGTATGAACAGAAAATGGAGAACTATGAGCTTCACACAATAAATATTTCGTCAACTGAGGATGAGTAGGCACACACAACCTTTTTCCAAATCTTAAAGCACAATCTTTATCAAGATTAAATTCTGGAAACTTACCCATTTTAACCAATTCTACCCTTTTCTGTAGCTCACAATCTTCGTTTTTCACCTTCTTAATTCTCTCTGACAATAATGATTGCACAGAAACCTGAAACAAAATAGACGTATTCCCTACACCAATAACTTTTAAGCCAAAATTCATCAAATCATTAATCAATGGATCATGTTTCAAATGTAGCATGGTTAATGATGCATGATGTTTCTGACTTAAGGAATCTGCTACTTTGTTTTCTTTTACAAGATGGCAATTGATCTTGAAGTCATAATCCTTTATCAGTTCTAGCCATCTCCTCTACCTCATGTTTAATTCCTTCTGAGTGAATATATAATTTAGAATTTTAAGGTTAGTATATATTTGGAATTTGGTTCCGTATAGATGATGCCTCCATATTTTCAATTCAAAAACCATAGATGGCAATTCCAAATCATGTGAGGGATAATTTAGCTCATGAGGTTTAAGTTGTCCCGAAGCATAGGCCATTACCTGATCATTCTGCATCAAAACACAACCATGTCCCTTCAAAGAAGCATCACTATATATGACAAACTCACCATTCTGGGAAGGTAAGGCCAAAACTGGAACATTCATCAATCTCTTCTTCAATTCCTGAAAACAAACATCACATTCCTCTGTCCAAACAAATTAAACCCCCTTCCATGTTAACTTAGTTATCGGGCTAGATAACCGTGAAAAGTTCTTAACAAACTGTCAGTAATAACTTGATAATCCCAAGAGACAACGAATCTCTGTAACATTTGTGGGTCTTGGACATTCATCAGCTACTTTGGTTTTTGTAGGATCAACTATTATTCCATTCTTATTTACAATGTTCCCATGAAAAAAAATCTGTTGAAACCAAAACTTGCACTTGCTGAATTTTCCATACAGTTTCTTTTCTTTTAAAGTTTTTAAAACAACCCTTAGATGTTTTTCATGCTCCACTTTATTTTTAGAAAAAACTAAAATTTCATCAATAAATACAACCATAAAATTATCCAAGAACTCATGAAATACTTTATTCATAAGATTCATGAATACAGCAGGTGCATTAGTTAATCGAAATGGAATAACAAAAAATTCATATTCCCCATATCTAGTACGAAAGGCTGTTTTTAGGATGTAATCTTCCTTCACCATCAGGTGATGGTATCCGGATCTCAAGTCAATCTTGGAAAAGTACTGATCTCCCTGGAGCTGATCAAACATGTCATCAATATGAGGAAAAGGATACTTGTTTTCAACAGTGATGTTATTAAAAGCTCTGTAATCAATGCAAAGTCTCATGGAACCATATTTCTTTTTATCAAACAAAACTGGGGATCCCCATGGTGAAGTGCTAGGATGAACGAAGCCTCTATCAAGAAAATTATGCAACTGATTTTTCAATTCAAGAAGTTATATTGGAGCCATACGATAGGGGGGTTTTGAAATTGTCTTAGAATCAGGAACTAAGTCAATTGTGAATTCGACTTCTCGATCAGGTATGACACCAAGTAACTCATCAGGAAAAACATCAAGGTATTCATTTACCACTGGCATATCATTAATTTGAAAAGTTCCCTTGTTTTCAACAATATGTGCATGATAACATTCATTTCCATCATTCAACAGTTTCTCAGATTCCTGATATGTTATCAATTGTATGGGTTCATTCTTATATATAAACTGAAAATCTTTTTGAAAAACAACTTCTTTAGATCTACAATCAATCTTAGTATGATAATCAGAAAGCTAGTCCATCCCCAAAATAACATCAAACTCGACTAAGGGTACAAAAATGAGGTTTTCATGTAAATTCTTTCCACGGACCACAATATAAAGATTCTTATAATTCCTTTTTGCTATAACATTTCCCCCTGGTGTTTTAACAACATGTTCAGGTCTCATTTGTTGAGGTGATATTTCCAATTTACCAGAAGATTTCTTAGAGATGAGGGAATGTGTAGACCCCATATCAAACAAAACATTAGCAAAATATGAGTGAACAAACAAATTACCTGATACAACTTCATTGGATGGCCCGAAAACTGATGATGTAGTCACAAAGGATCTCACTACACCTTTCTGTTTGTAGTCTTGCTTCTTTACATCATTCAAATCTCTTTTTGGGTAGACATTTTCATAATGACCCATCTCACCATATTTAAAACACTTTATAGTATTCTTATCAGGATTAGTCTCTGGATCATTTTCAAACAATCTCGGGCCATATTTCCAAAATTACCACATTTGAAACACTTCCCAGTTTTGCTAAGACATTCCAATGGTGTTTCTTGCCACAGTTTTCACAAACTGGAAATTGGATTTTCTTATCATCAGGTTTATTTGGTTGATTTTTACCTATTTCTTTCCAACTGGACCTCTTCTTATCTTTATTTCCAAAATGCACGTGATCATCCTAAAACTTCATCACTACCCTCTCAGCACATCGGACAAGTTTCTCATAACTTTTGAATTCACGAGAGGCCAACACCCTTCAATACCTTGGCTTAAATCCCGAGTAAAATTTGTTGATTTTTCTATCAAGATCTAGAATATAATTTGGATCATACCTCACCAGTCGGGTGAAGTTAGCTTCATACACGACCATTGAATCTTTCTCCTTCTATTTCAATTCAAGGAATTGCTTCTCCATTCTTAGTCTCACAACCTTAGGAAAATATTTTTCAAGGAAAAGACTTTTAAATTCATCCCACTCTAAGGAATCCAAATCCTCTCTACCCCGGATATTCCATACCATTGACCACCACTGATCAGCTTCCCCTTCAAAAAGATAAATGGCAAGACTTACCTTTTGATTATCTGAGCATCCCATAACATTGAATATCTTATCAAGGGCTTTGATCTATCCTTTTGTTTCTACTGGGTCAGAAGATCCATTGAATGCAGGGGATGTTGTCTCATAAAATGCTCCACTACTTTCATGGTCCGTTGTGGTACCTATATTGGTTCTCTTGCATGGATGACACCACCATTTATTGTTTGTGTTAGCTGAGCCATTACAGTCACAAACTGCTCAGTTCCAATCCCTACCATTCCAGGCTGTAGTTCCGGAAGGATGTAATTCTATCAGTGCCTTTCCTCTCCAGCATCCATGTTCCTTCTGTGGACAACCTTTATTAGATAAAGCAACATGGTAATCCTTAAATTCTATAACATTTCTAATTAAACATATAGTGAAAATCATTTATGGTATTCTATTAACATCACCATAACCCCTAAAGTTATCTATACCATCTTCTGATGCCAACAATAAGGACTCATCCTTATTACATACATAATCTTGAATTTATCCAAGAAAACACTTCATTTTACATTGAAGATCATTTCAAGTTTATAAATTTAGAGAATTAGGAGAAAACATTCCTAAAATTGCACATTGTTACAGAGTGGATACCATAGAAACAATTTCCAAAAAAACATTAAAACATAAAACAATACTCCTTGAAAATTCTTCAACATTTAACATGTCTTCCTTCCTTGTGTTACACATCCATTAAACTTTGAAAAATCATTTAAAAACTTTTGATGAGCACAAAGCTTAGTAAGGGATGAGAAAGGAAGGAAATATAACATTATTCAATGAATACTCCTAACATATGACAACATTTTCAAAAGGCATTCTTGTCACCCATATATACTTACTTTGTGTAAGATGAGATTTACCCAAGATCCACAAAAAACATGAGAACATAAATATAATCATAGAGGTATCTTGGGGAATTACTTACATAATATTTTAACCATCTCATCTACCTTATAATTTGTAACCCTCACGGCTACCTTACATTTTCTGTAACCATCGCAATTACACTTGGAGTAACCATACGGTCGACCTCCAAATTAAACATACCCAATGAATTGGAGGGAGATATAGGTCCCAGCCTTCATCATAAATAATTCCCAAGAATCAAAACATAATCATAAAACATGAATAAATCCATAAAAACATAACTTTGGAATTTCATAAAACTGAATTTGAAAATAGTATTTTTAATGAAAATCCCCTTATAAATATCTTACAATTGAAGAGATACTTAATAGAGTGTATGGAGTATGTATATATACTATAAATACACATAATAAAACATAATATAAACATAACCCATCACACAAAAAATTTAAATAACACATAAATAATGAAGTAGAAGGTTAACCCAAAGAATAGAAATCGGGGTAAGAATTCCCTTACCTCGTGTTTGTCTTAATTCCAACTTGTTTAAACCTCCTGTATAATGATTAAAATATTGTTATTAATATTTTACAGAAACATTTTCATGTTTATAACATCTTTTATGATCATTTAATAACATCTTTTCACCCTTAATGTCTTGTATTTTTCCCCTTGCACTGTTTTTGGTTGAATTCTTTACATGATTTCTATGATTGGTTCATGCTGGACATTCTTGTGGATTGGAAGTGAAACTCCATAATTGGAATGGAGTAGTATTTTCATATAACCAGTAACATAAATTATTCCATTTATCATTTTGAATTCTTACATGAGGATGATTCATAAGTTAAAACATTAATGATGTTCGTTTAGATCCTTTTAGTGGTTCTTTGATAAAAACAACCTCGCTTTGTCTTATAAATTAGAACCATGAGTAAAAAATAATTCCAGAACCATGGGTGAGTCATAAAACATATATTATAACCTGGTTCAACCATATAAATGGTTTCATGACCAGACTTGAAAGAATTAATAGATTTTGAAAGCACATCGTCCACGATGTCCATAATTCGACACAAATGGACAATGTTTTTATTCTTTAAATAAGTTAGAGTGGAGAGTAATTAAGATTAGTAATTTTTCATAAAATTGATAAAATCTTGAGTATACATGATTTATGGAGATTTCATGCCTCTTGGGTAAAGATATATGAAGAAATAATAAGGAAGGAACTCAATATAAAAGAAAAAAGTGAGAAATCTCTTACAAAAATATTGGTAGCCTAACGGCTACACGACATGGTTTTAGAAGAATATTAAAAAGATAGGAGACAAGGGTCACCAATCCATAAATGAATCATAATATAGATAATATCAATAATAATAAGGAAATAAGAACATGGTATGGAAACTTGAAAACTATACCACATAAAAGAGAATTTGAAATGAAAAAGAAAGAAACTGAGAATTTTCTTACCTTGTACAGTAACCCTTAGAACATGATGTTTGGGACCTTGGGGGCTTGAGGAAACCTTGGTAGGACTGCTGTGAAGGTAAGGAGTCCAGATCTTAGTTTAGTGAGAATTGGGAATGAATTCAATGAAGGGACGAGTTGGTATTTGAAGGAAAAATGAGGGATTATTTTAATAATTTTCAAGTGACACCTCATGAGTGGTATTTAAAAAACCATGGGATTTCCCATGGTATAATCCACTTGGGACAACTCACATATTATTTAACTATTCACAAGTCTACCAGATTTAAGACATCGTTATTATATCATTAATGATGTCATTAATACACCGAAACTAAAAACTGTATTTTTTTACTATTCACAGAAAAATCAATTGTTTCAAAAAAATTCCCAAAATTCACCCTTACGATTTATCGATGTTTATATTTCAAAAATGAAGTCCATTTCTTGAAAATAATTTTCTAAATATTATTAATTTAATTTTTAAATAAAATCATACTTAATTCAAAAATTAACAATTCTAATTCGGTAACTAATTTTATATCACAATGAAAAATTAACCTACATGCTGTTATCTTAAAGCCTTAATAAAATAAAATAATAATAAAAATTTACTATTCATTAGGGTCATATTCCTATTCATATTACTATTCATAGGGATATGTTCCTATTCACTAAAAAAACAAGTTGGTTCCAATAGACTCCAAAAAACATACTGAACACAATTGTAGATGACAATTTCTTGAAATTCAAAACATTGAAGTGGAAAAATTAAGTTAAAAGGATAGTTATAAATATTTACTTAAAACAAAGTTCCATGCATTTCTATTTATTTTTAGAAAATCATGGTGTGTTACACCTACTTAGGGTAGGCTAGTTGTAGCACCAGGTCATGGATCTGGTCAGTTGTATGCATTACAACTAATACCTAAGGATTGAAGTTAAGGGCCATCTACAATATGAGGAACTATCCTAGTTGCCTCCATTATTGTGTCTTAGTTATTTGATATAGGTTCTTTTCACTATTTTATCTCTTTATTGAATGTATAAAGTCTCAGGAGGGAAATTATGTATTACTATAGTGTTATGGCCCTAGATACACGATTAGGAGTGAGATCAAAGAGAATACGAAATTGTAGGGACTGCCCCCAGGAGGTTGGAAGTTATCCATCCTTATGGGAACTCTTTGTTCTCAATATAGAAGGCTTTGATTTCATTCTTGGGATAAATTTTCTAGTTCTATATCAAAATTATGTGCAAATATATCGTCAAAGGGTGTCATTTACATCACCAGAGGGTGGTAGTTATTATTATAATGGTGATTGGGATGTATTGGCAGGTAGATATGGACTATAGTATCATAGGCTAGGTGGTGTAACTGCCCAGATTGCTAGTCACTTCATGGAGGACTAGGGACTACGCCTGAAAATTTTTCCTCTTGTAGTATACCTTTTCAAAGACTTTTTCCTTGATGATTTTTTTGGATTTCCTCCTAAGATAGTGGTAGATTTTTATGATTTAGCACATTCTAGGAGTAGCTCCATTTTTTATTCATATGTACAATATCAAACCTACTGTGCTCCATGAGCTCAAGATAGTGCTAGAGGATCTTGAGTATAAACTCTTTTTCAGACCCATTACATTATCTTAAGTTCACGCATGATTTTTTCCATGAATGAAGAAAGGACCCTTAGGAATTTCCTTGATTAGTTATGTTTAAACTAGCTTACAGTTACGAACTAGTATGTTCTACCCCTAATAGATGATATTTTTGACTAACTATAAGGTGGTAGGGTATTCTTAAAGGTCAACCTAAGATCGAAAAATCATTATGTGGGAGTTATGAATTTAGGAATAACTTATATAACTTTTCATAAAAGGTATTTTCTATATTAGTGTCTCATTATGACATTTAGTTTTATGAATGTGCATTCCATTTTCATGGATTTGATGAATATGTTTCACACCCCTATCTGTATTCCTTTGTCATGGTCTTTGTGGATGAAATGTCAGTGTATTCTCATTCTCATAGTGACCATGATCATCATCCTGATATCACTCTAAATACACTGAGAGAGAATCATATATAGGAAAATATTTCAATGTTCCCCTTTTGGATTGAAAAATTTCACTTCTTGGGTCATATAATTTCAGAATAAAGATTATTTTTTGACCTAGAGAATATGAGTAATGTAGTTTCCTAGGATAAGTCTAAGAGAATGTTTAAAATTCTGATTTTATTTAGGCTATCTAGATATTACCAGAATTTTATAAATTAATTTCATGCCATGCGTCTCCTCTAACTAGTATTATAAATATGGGTGTTATGTTCATATGGTTATAAGATCATGAGAAAACATTTTAGCAATTGAAAGGAATGACTTTTGTTGCACAAATTATAATTATTCATGAGCCTGGAAGAGGATATAGATTGTTTTGTGATGTATCAAGGATCTGAATGGGTATTTTTCTAATATATAAGTATAGATTTGTTGTTTATGTATCTCAAAAGTAGAATACTCATGAGTTAAACTACCTGGTGCATGATCTCGAGCTATCAGTTGTTGTTCATGCCTTATATTGCTGGAGATAATATCTGATAGGTGAGTGTTTTGTGGTGTGTAAGGACTAAAAGAGCCTCTAATCTCTCTTTACATGGAATGAATTGAATCTCAGATAGTGAATATGGGTCAAATACCTTCAGTATTTTAATTTTATGCTTGTCAGTATTTCTGAAAAGGTCAATGTATTAGTCGATGTGATGAGTAAGAAAATACAGGAACATGTTGTATAAGAAGCCATTGATGAATAGAAATTAATATCCCTCTCTTCAGAGATATATATAGAGATTCATGAGGGTCATAATAATTACTCTATTAAAACCTTGAAACATACCTCTTAACTTTCTTATATGGTGAAGATATTGTAGTTTTTAGATCGATAAGGTTTTGTTCTTTGGGATAATATTTCTAGTGACGACCTACCTCCAGATTGGTCTATGGATAGAGGTAACATTATCTATATAAATGGATGTGTTTAAGTTCATATAGGTATAAGATAGAAACTAATGTGAGAGTCTCATACTTATTAGTGGGTAGTTCAACCAAGCATATCCAAGATGTATTAAGATATGTGATGCAAATATTAGTGGGTAGGGATGAAACGTCATATAGAAGTTATTATTGATATGTTTTCCACTTGTCATCATGTGAAGGGAGAGCACCATTGGCATGTTGGCTAGTTATAGTAGCATCTAATATTGGAAAGGAAATGGGAAGATGTTTCTATAAATTTTCTAGTCAGCTTACCGAGGTCGTCTCGAGGTAGCGATGTGGTTTGGAAAGTCATTGAAAGGATGACAAAAGTATCCCATTTCTTATCTATGCTAGAGACTTTCTCAGGTGATTATTAGGGAATATCATATGTCTGTGAGATCATATGACTACAAGTGGTACCTCACTCTATCATTTAACAAATGTTCACTAATTTCCCACTATATATTTGGTAGTGGTAGTAGAACCCTATGGGTACAGAAGTGCTTTTGAGCACAACTTTTGTCCCTCAGATCGATGACTAGTAAAAATAGATGATATGGGTTTTAGAGAAAATTCCCTTGGAATTCATCCATGATTTCATCAGTTTTTGAAAGAAGTACATTCCTCTCTTTGAGTTATCCAACAATAGTTTATTTTAAGAGATGATTCATAGGGATCGTTTTGAGCCCTTGTTTAGTACACCATGTCATTCACTGATTTACTTTTTAGAGGTAGGAGGGCTAGTGGTAAAATGTCCTCATCTCATTCAAGAGAATTTAGTGTAGGTTTATCTAATCAAAAATCATATATCTACTACTCAGTCTAGAAAAAAACTTATCCTGATTGTTCTTGACGATATTTGGAGTTCATGTTCTGGGATTTCGTTTTCTTATGGGTATCACCAAATCTCGGGCATAGATTATTATAGAGGCAAGTTTATTTGTCATTGTCCTTGTTTGGGCCATTTGAGATTCTAGATAGAGTCATTTAGGTGGCCAATCATTTTATGTTACCTCAAAAGTACCTTCACATGAAGGAATTCTTCCACACTTCACATATTCATCATTATCATGCTGTCTCAACTAATAATATTGATCATAATTTGGTAGATCTAGATGTAGATGCTTATTTTAAGGAGTATCTTATATGAATCATTGACTGAAGAAAGAAAGCTCTATGGGGATGGGATATCCCCATAATATAGGTGCTATGGTATCATGGCTATGTATAGGAAGAGACTGGGAGCGGGAGGCCGACATATGTGCTCAATGGCTAGAGTTATTCTTATACAGTGTTTCTCCACCATTGGAAGATGAACTTTGGGATGGGTTCCTTTAAGGGGGAAGATTTAAAGAACCCGATTTTTTTATTAGGTTTGGATCCCTAAAATTTCAGTAAAACTATTTTTAGGGACCTATTGTGGATAAATAATGTCTTCGCGGTTGTTTTTTGGGTGTCTGGGGATTCTTCATATAACGGAATACCTTCCAGTGGAAAATTTACTATTCCACATAGTCAATACAAACTGTGTAACCTTGTCCACATGGTTTACTCTAACCCTATGCGAAATTTTAGAGAAGAAATCAAGGCACATAGTTTTTTATAACCATGAACCAGGGGCTAAACTCCTATACAAGTGTCTCAGTCAAATTTATGAGAGATGACTTCTATGGTTGGTGTATAGTTTCCCTAATTATGTGGCCTAACTCTGTGGGGTACCTCCTTATGATAGTGGGAGGTTCATATATGGCAGACGGTTTGGCCAACCATGCAGCCAAATACTTTGACCTAGATATTATTTTGGGTGAAATTACAATTTTTTCATTAAATTCATTTAAAATTACCCCTCTTGTCAATTTCACATTCCATTAGACATAAGAGATATTTCTCTACCATTTTGAGCTCCCAAATCCCTCCTTCATTTTTTCATCCCATTCCTTTTTCCAATGTCTGGTTCAATCCTTGTTCATCATGTTGGATACACATCAGTAAGCACTCCATTCATATTAATCCATTCTTCATTTCTCTTTCCCTCTAATATTCTATTTTGACGTAGGATAATATTCCCTATTTTCAGGGCAATGATCCATTCTTCATAGTTTTTTCAATCTAGGCCAAACTGAAGCCTGGTCCTGGATTAAGATAGTGTGATAGTGCTAAAATAGGTGGTCTATGACTCATCCCTCAAGTCTCTCTATTTTATAAAAAAAATTCCTTATGTGCATGACACTTATATCATGCATTGCCTATTTAATTCTTGTTTCATGATTATAATCATCATTATCATATTCTATATCCTATTCTATATGTTTATTTCATCATTGGAGGTTATAACCTCAATAACATCCACCCCAGGTAGGATGATTTCATTTTTATGCCTCTTAAGGCTTTGTTATGACTATCTGCACCACTATTTGGGTGTAATTGAATTTTAATCTTTAAAGGTAAGTTTTATAATTAAATAATTGAAATCTCAAATTTAATTATATGAAAAGTAACACTTGACCTTCTAGGGTAAGTTTCCTAATTTATTAATTATCCTTTTAATATTTTATTGGCATTTATTTTATAGATGTCAATTTTCATAGTTAATTATAATGGAAGTGCTTATGGTTGCTCGTCCATATCCCACATTTTCATGTTTATGAAAGGTAAATGTGTGAAAATAATAATTGAATATTTTATTGACCCAAAAAATGGTTAAATTTCATTATTATACCTTGCCACACTAATGAAAGGTAATGGAATGAACCAATTGACTTTTTAAATTTGATAAATATTACATGGAATAATTAATTAATAAACTATATTTATGGTTCATGTTTCATATGGACCTATTCATCCTCATGGGGGCATTCATGCTTGAGCCATCCTTTGATTCATGAGGTAATTTATTGTGGACTCAAAGGATGGCATTTTGATTCAAGGATGTCCTTTTATAAAGGTGGTACCCACCTTGGAACCTAGTCCTTGTCTATCAGTGGATGACCGAAATGAATTCATAGGATCCCTTCATTATTATTATGATATTAGGATTCCTTGTATACAATAATTGGATCCATCTTGATGTCCTTGCATATATGGATCCATGGATACACCCATTGGCCCCAGTCATTTCTTGTCCTATTTTACCACGAACAAGATACTTGGACTTGGTTAGAATCATATTATGGTGGAATTCCTTGGGCTATTCCCATTGGATTATAATCAGACCCCCTTTCTATGCTATAGATTATTAGTATGTTGGCTCAACCACTAAATTCAGGGATTCTTTTGTTACTAACGTAGATCCTTTTCATTACTATAATCATGCAGGATGCCTTGGTTGTTACCTTAGATCCTCTATTATTATTACTATTATAGGATTCCTTGGTCATACCATGGATCTTATTATAACAATTATTAAAAACTGGAACATAATTAATTAAATGATTACATATTTAGACACTAGTCGAGGATAAAGAAGGTATGAGGGTATTTTTTTCACTGTACTACTTCACATTTGTATACCTACACATTATCAGTTTATATTTCTCATACTGGATGGTATAGACGCCGTTGGTGGTGAACTACTGAGATTTATCTCTCACCTTATCCATGACGCTAATGGTACCTAGAATATTAAATGTATTCAAGTATTGATAAGGTGAAGTTTCTTTTTTTAGGAACCTGATCTTGACTACTTTATTAGGATGGAGCATGATGGAAGATGACTAAACCATGCTCAGGATGCTAGATTGTTTTTTGTTTCTTTTTGATTTATTTTTGTAGTATGTACAGACTGATTCCATGTATACCTATTTATGTTTTCCTAGATACATAATCTATATAATCATTATTTTGTATATGATTCAATTTCAAATTGTTGACTATTATTCAGTGTTTGGACTTTTTTCCCCATCTTCCACTACCAATTTGTATTATTCATTATTTTTCTTCTTTTATTTACTTTATTATTATATATGTTGTTATACACTCTTCTAATGAGGGAATAGTCTCACATAGACACATTCTAGACCCTCATTTCTATTCAGCAGCCTCTAGTATATAGGGAGGACCACTTGAGGCTATGTGCCCAATCAGGTTTAGGGTACCATTGAGTGGCACCTGGGCCAGGATTTCACATAAGAACCCTATTAGTGGTTTTAATTTTGATTATTTTAAAATAAAACAAATATCCTGAAACGCTCATCTATCATAAAATATTTTTCCCATTTTATAAGGAATAACATTCAATCTATCTCTCCCACAACTACACCCACACCAAGTATTGAATAAAAAAATATAAATATAAGCACATGTGGACCCAAGTATTTTTCATAGTTCACTCACACAAGGATATATTGAAGGATAATAATCATTGTGAAGTTCAATTTCACCAAGATACACTATAAGAATATTGTTTAGTGGATATAAGATTAAATTCATTGTTACTCCATACTAAGGTGTACTGCCTTTACAACGGTTTAGGATATACTCACTAATCAAACAAGGGTCACTATCTTTTCCTCCTCTATGGTACACTTCTTTGAGAAATATTTCATCATTTATAGACTTTATTATCTCTTCAATATCAACATATAAGTCTGATATGGTGTGCATCATAAATTCCACAGTTGATGAAACTTTGATCTCCCAGGTGGGGAATTTTTTATAACTAGATGAGATCAACCACTTACAAATAATTGATTCTATAAATTCCAATAAATATTAATATAAGTATTAAATAATTCAAAATTAAAATAATTACATGATCGGAATTATATTTATTATAATCTATATTCTATATACAATTTTCCAAAAGATATTAATTCCTAGTTAAGGGAATTTTCTTTTTCATATAGTGAATTTTTATCCTTTGACCATATTATTAGAAACATTCCACGAATAATAGACATTACCTTCATGTAAACTAGTGATGTAAAAGATATTACTATTTCCATTCAAACACTCTCTACCATGACCTAATATATTGATAATATTTTACGTGTATCTTTTCTTTCTGAGAGACTAAATAACCTTTCTCTGATATATTTTTTATTATGAATTTCTATCTTATTTATTTCCTTGAATATTAAAAAATATATGTAAATAATATTTCTATAAATATTTTCCATATTATTAGTTTGAATATATTCTGAAAACATGAACTTTTGATCAATAACTATATTTTCATTTATTTCCATACAAAACCACTATATATCATGATCCAAATTCTCATTGAATATTCTATAATTATTCCCATTTAAATATTCATTTATATTGTCTTATAATATTTAAATAAATTACCATGATATTACTATTACATGACACAATACCATTGAATATCTCTTTAAATAATTGGAAACAAAATACATAACCATACACTGTTAGCTAAGTCTTCATGAAATTATAACTTGAGTTTTAGTGCTTTGTATATAATCTGATTTTATGTCCACATTAATCATACTCATATAGATGAGTTTGAATGTTACACTTATGTGAGATAGGGACATCCAATCCAATATTATATGAGACTCATTTTAGTCATACATGTTCAGTTGATTTCATATGTTAATATTATGTGGTATTTGAATAATCCACTTTATGCTTACACTATCTGCTCAGCAACCATCTTAATATCTTATCACCATGTGAAAAATTAGTTTAATATTATGTGAGTCCTTAACATGATTTCCAAAATTATATTGCTTGCTTATTTTATAATTTAATCTTACATTACCCATTTTCCAAACACTCACTTACATATATTTATTTGAATTTCTATGTTATTCTTACACATCATGTTCAACCTTCAACATAAAACTACATAAAATAAATTTTATTCATACATAACCTTTGAAAACTACACATTAATATTATAAACATACATAATTTTCCAATTCTATACACATTATTTGAACTTCAACTACCCCTAAATGAATTTATCCAATAGTTTAAGAAACCAGAACACACTCATCAAACATCCTTCAATTCTAGATTGTACATAACACTTCACGAAATCTACATATTCAATATCTCTAATATGTAAATGTAAATATATCAAGGAATTACATTAACTTAATTCATAATCATCTTAATGTAGTTCCTATAGTGACACAAATACTTCTACTCTTGATTTCAAAATCTATCCATCATTCTTCAATTCCATATATTCAAATTCCAATAAACCTTCAGAAAGTATTTTTTCCATGTATGGAACCATATTAATCTTCAATCATGTATCACCATTTCAACATGTACAATATTCTCAACATTAATGAGATAATTATCATATATTAAATCAATAATTAATGGTCCAATCATTAATTTACAAGAATTACAATATAAAACCTTTTGTTTAAACGTTATACCCCTTTGGATTTTTTGTTAAATTCTTACATAAATACAACACAATAAACAAACATTAAATATTCCATTGAAATTTATGGATTTTTAGGTAATTCTATGATCTCAAACTTGGATAATAAAATTCAAAGTACAGTTGCTCTAGATTTTCATCCATGCTCTCCCACTATATCAAATTATCTTTCTCACCAGAGTTAGGGAGACTAAAACCGCCCATTGAAATATAGTTCAATGCTCTAAAAATATTTACGATTTAATTATTTTCTTCTACCACTTTGATTCAGAATAAATATACCATTATCTTGTTTACTACATTAAGATCCTTTGATGTTGAACTTTTTATAGGTTTTAGCTCTTTTAACCACTTTAATTTCCTTGAAAAACAATTAATCTATCTCAAATATTGTATAATCTTTTTCAAATTTTATTTATTTATAGATTAAAAAACTATATCGTAGCATAAAACTTTTATATATTCTTCTTTTACTCATTGGAATATATTATTTGGCCAATACTTTCTTACACCTCCTCATCTCAAACTTTTAAATCTAGTCTTACCAAATGAATTATAATCACTTATTCAATATACTTATATATTTTATTTTAAAATAAAATAATTTTCAAATTATTTCTAAACAATATTTTCAAATAGTTCACTCTCCTATAGAAGTCGGGTACTATCCATAGAATTGGCCTTTAGCCAAAACCTTGAGGCCTATGAGCCGTGTAATAGGATTCATTCCCACTGGACCTTCGGGTCAAAAATATATGATGTAATAATAGCAGTAGGTTGAGTGGGTTATCCCTTACTAGGAAATGACCCAAATTTATAGGTTGTGTGAGTTTGGTGTTTGTTTGTTTGAATGTAATTATACCCCAAATAACCAAATATATATTCTTTTAAAAAAAACTTTTTGATTCATACAACATGTTAAAGCATTTTATTTTAAAATTTACAATGAACTCGTTATAGAACGTATTTTCTGCGATCATTTTTCCTTTATAGGTTGTGTTTATTTTCATGGTAGGATCATTAAACCATGAATATTCAGCACCAAAATTCTCTTGAATATCACAACACATGAAACTAACTATAGAAATAATTATTATCATGGAAGTCACAATTCCGAAGCTTTTGATATCCTAATAAAAAATCAAATGATACAAAATTGATTCATCAAAGAGATATAAAGCATAAACTCTTCATTGAGTGGAATCACTTCTCTGTAAAGTTTTACTCAACCATATTTAAGTTTATATATCACTAGATATTTCCCAATGTAAAATTTTTCAATCTTAGCTTGAAACAACTCAACACATTAAAATTTGGATTCAACATCAATTTATTTCTAACTGAGGATCAATTTCATTTGAAAAACACTGATACTAATTTAATTTGTTAATTTAGAAAAATATTCCTTTTTATTTTTAGAAATATCTTCCATATTCATTATTCCTTTAAATATTCTCACAACATGTTTCATATGTAACACTTATAAAATTTAGAATTTATTTTTCATTAATATGTATAATGTGTTCAATAATTTTTCATCCATAAAACACAGAACTAAAGTAATTAATTTCTTTTTAAAATAAGAATTAAAATATATTGTGAGTAAAATTAATGAAACTTAACCATTAAAATTAATTATATAAACTACTATTTAAATTATACATGTCTTAAGAGATATTTTTAACATTATTTCTATTATATCTAATATATTTTTTTTATTGAATGCTAAAATTGAAAATATTTGAATTTAAGTTTTAAAGATAGAACCTTGTTTTTTAATCCACCATGAAAAATTTATCTTAGGGTGAATTTTTAATATTTTTATGAAAATGCTGATTTTTTTGTGAGTGGTGAAAAATATTATTTTTATGAATACCGTAATTTTGAGGAAACCATTTTGATTTAAGAATTAATTAAAATTATTTTAAACTTTTAGATAAAAAAATATATTTATGAAGTAAAATAATTCATTTGAAACTATTATATTGAATTTGGAAACCCATTCTGGACTTTTTTTAACCAAAAATATATTTTATTATAATAAAACTATCAATTATTCTTTACTATTAGTGAGGTGTTTCAATTATTACATTCATATTTTGAATGTTTATAATTTAAATTATCCTTAATTTATTTAATAATAATTTGATAAATTTGTGTAAATCACCACTACTAAAGAATTTATATCCAAAAAACTATAAATTTATTTTTTTCACATGGAAATAATTTTTCCATAAAATATTTTTGATGCATTTTTCCACAAGTACTAGAATTAAATTCTACCGGTTTTGGTAATTTAATATTGTAAAATATAAAACATATTTGAAAACATAATAATTATTATTAAAAAATAATTCTATCTAAATTTTTCTCCATAATGTAAAGTTTCCATGATAAAAATCATGTTACCATGATAAGGTTTAGAAGGGTTAAAAGGGTTATTAACCTAAGATATAACGTTTATAAAAACATGAAAAACTCAATTAAATATAATTGGATGATTATATTTTGACCCTACCCTTATAATACTTGATACTGGAAAAATTTTGAGTAACATTACTTGATTAAGACATATATGATGTAATATTGTTTCATGTTTTTAAAAATATTAGCTCCCCTGACTTATAAAAGGGAACCTTCTCTTATCACTTATCCACACCACATGAGCACTCTTTTTTGGAAAATCCCTACCAAAATCCATTACCAACATACCTTATCATGTCTTATTTTTATTTCTCTCACAAAAATACCATCTTAAGAAGGATTAAGGTGTAATCTAAAGGAAGAAAATTGACGAAGAGAAATGTCATTTTTAACATCCCAGTTTTTCGTGAAGTTATGTAACCTTATATTTTAGGTTTGAACCTATAATATAATCCCTATTATGTAGATTATGGGAGAAATTACGGGTTTGGTACTGTATAGGTATTTTTTAGATACTAGATCTTTAGTTTTTAGGAGAAATAGGTGGGGCACATGGTTAGTACTAACCATGCACCATAACCATGTGGGCCCTAGAGGGTTTTAAACAGTTTTCAAACTATTCAAACTAGTCCACATGTCCATGTAAAATATTTAATACCTATTAGAAAGATGAAATGAATACTTATCACATTGTTTTTATATCCATACACCTAACTGTGTGTGGAAGGATGACTTTTGTACATGGAATGTGCACATTCCACACACGGTTTCCTAACTGTCTGCTAGGCCAGGCAACAGGTTCTTCATCCTAGGCAGCAGTGGAAAAAATTTGGCACATGCTTTTGCCAATATTGTGTCCAAACCATTTAAACCCCTTTCCAAAATGTGAAATTTAACTTTTGACATTTGTTCTCTAAAACTTTTAACCATCATTCTCCCTTCCTCATTCCAAGTAGCCACCGCATGCTGAAGCTCACTTTTCTCCTCTTCAGAGGCTTTGATATTCCCCCATAATTTGGTGGTATAATAACTCATCATTCATCATGTTGGATATTTATTTGTGATATATTCATTCCTCTAACTTCCTTTATTATTTTCTTCCAACAAGAGGAATGCAAAATCTATTCAAGATAATATGCCATATTTTTAGGGTATTTGTATATTTATAATATTTCTTTGATTCTAGCCTACGTTAAATAATAATAAAGAATGAGGATTATACTACCCATATAAGGTAAGTATTCTCATATATTCCTCTAAAATATTTGGTATTTATTTTATGTTTTCATTTTGTTACACGCCATAATTACCCATCATTTCTCATATTCTTGATAAGTCCTTAAAATACATATTAAATCATAGTTCTAGATATGTTACAAGACCTTGAGAACTAGATTGAGGTCTAAAAACTTAACCCAATCAAACCCTTGTGTCAGTTTAATTATATATATATTTTATATATATTTTATATTTGACCAAAACACCATTGGGGGTGTTTGACTTGGCCTTATCCAATGAAATGTTATAAAATGAGTTTACAAAGTGATATAGTGGCATGGCTTACATAACATGACCACCATAATATTATTTATTAGTAGAATGGATTAAATGATAAAATGAATTGAATATCATATATAGTTATTATCTTAGTCTTGAATATAATTTAACATGGATTTGATTACATCATGATGGTATCTTTACCTGGACATGTCGTCCCATGTTTTTATTTGTGATTATGGACACAACATTACTTATTATTCAATTGATATTTATAGACATGTATTTCCTTATGTTTAAATGGGAATAATGGTCATGGTGATCCATATTATTATAAATAATCTTTATTATAGGACACGATGTTCCATCATGGTTTTTGATAATTACTAGACACGAATTTTTATAGCGGTTATGTATAACTAATGGACACTATGTTCCAAATTATTTATTTATTGTTAAAGGTCATGATGTTCTATATTTACTATTCTTAATCAATGTAAATTATTACCATTAATTTTTTACAATAATAATTGTTTAGAGAAATCCTAGATTAGTCTGAAGTAGGTAGTGACAGATGGGTGTCCCATGAGGAACCCCAATAGACATGGGATTTGTTGTTTTCATTTACCTTAACTATAATTTTTTACATTTTTCACTGATTATTATATATTCATAGTTTGGATAGTTTCCCTACTCAATTTATCCGAATCCCTATTCAGCCATTGATTTTTACCTAGAGTGACTTCCTTGATGTATGTAAGAACAATGGGAAGGGTCATGTGTTGGACTCATGATATTTTGTACTATGTCGGTGTATGGTAGCATAGAATGAATCCTAATCTCATGATGTTATTGTAGATATATCCTGGGAAATTTTATTATTTTTTTATTTGCATGCTTCTATGTCACCCATGTATCTTTCATTTTGTATAGAAACATGATAAAAAACCATTTTGTATATGTTACTCAATTTTAGTTCTTTTTATGGGAGGTTATTTTCTATTGTTATTTCGGATTATTTATATTTCACTATTGTTCATTACTATTTTTCAACTATTTTATAAATATTATTTATTATTTGTGATACTCTAATAAAATATGGTATATTTTCCCCCACTATACTACCACTAACCTTCAATACTATTCAACAGTCTCTAACACACATGCAGGCACGATTAAGGCTATGTGGCCAAATGGGTTTTGTTACATTTGAGTAAACCAGGTCCGACATGAAAAAATGTGGTATCAAAGAATTTTCATTATATCTTACTATTCAGGTGAGTTATATAAAAGATCTGGAATGTTTCATAATTTTTAATGAGTCTCTTTCTAGGATTAACTTACCCACATATAGGGAAAATCAAAATTACATGGGATGAGACTCATTATCCTGGACTATTCTTATTAAAGTTGTACTCATTTCCCCAATGGGTGGCACACATTATTTAAGAATATTATTATAATAATAATTATTATTATTATTGTTATTATATTCTATTATATTTTTACACATTTCCTAATAGGTAATGGAATTAATTTTTCATAAATCATTATAGACACCCACTGATATAAATTCCATGCTTATTTCATGCCATGTTTACTTTATTGTGTTCATTTACAATAGTTTTTCATAAGTTCCTTAAGTTATATATCTATTATTAAATAAAATTTTTACAGAATTAATGAGGTAAATAATTTTTTATTAATTTTTTTTTCTCAACCTAAAGGGTTTTTTCCCACATAGATTCAGAGTGTCACATTAATTAACAAATTATCTCATGTTTGTTCTATGTAATAGTGGATACATAGAATCAAAAATTAAATGAATTAAATTACTTGAATTTAAATTGTAATTTATAAACATAGAACTTCAATAAATTTGGAATGGTGATTCATCTAATCAAATAACCTTATACGTCTTGTTATATTGGGATACCATATATAAGGGTTGAGTCTCACTTACATGAAGTACCGATTGTATCTTATAAAGTGTATGTCTTTATAATATTAAAATGGAAACTCATATAAATGGACCACGATAAGTGTATATATATATATAAATATATATATTAGTGTTAAATTTAAGATTATTTGTTGTTAAAATAAATGGGTTTCATTAAATATGGATTCCAATTACACCATAAAGGGTTTTTTTTCATTGATAACTTGCAAATGACACTCCATATACCAAAACCCTTAATGTGAGACTCAAACTTTTCCCTAAACATGGACTTAGTGGCTTGTAATTGAGATTTAATTTTGAATAGAAATTCATTATACATGCCATATTCCATATGTCACTAATCTTTGTAGTTAGTAATCTTGATATAAGTTTTGTGCTTGGAATTGTAGAGATATTCCACCATGAATGCATCGAGTTGTGCACCATGAGGGTAGAGATTACTATGATCTAAAGGTTGTAGGCCCTGCTCCACTTGTATTAACACTTATACTTCAACTTATGTCACATACTTCTACTCTCTATATGGGTATTGGTGTTTAATATCAAGAGGTTTTACTATGATTAGTGCAGACTATATGGGGATCCCTATGAATTTCTCTTTATATGTAATAGTTTACCAGGGTTTTCCAGTAATAGCACCCTGATACACTTATAGAGAAAGAATTCCCTAGGATACTAATTCGTGGTTAGAGGACATTCTATCTATATTTTTTTATCATGAGACACCTATTGGGAAACAAGTGAAACTTGCTACATATATTCTCTATGTATCATCCAAGAGATGGTGGTATGTTATCACCTAGGAAGAAAAATATCAAGGTATGGTTTAGTGATATTTTAATATATTGTTTAATGAATACTTATATAATGAGTCTTTGAGGACTGACTGATCCAAGGATTTTATATAGTTTCAATTGGGAACTATGTTTATAATGGGTTATTATCCTAACATTAATGAGCTTCAAAAATTCTCATGAACTCTAATAGGTGAAGACCTATCTACGGATATGTTATTTGAAGTTGGAATTAGGTATGACATTTGATCAAAGGCCAATGTATTCAGGATCACTACTATATCAGGGATAGTGAATTAAGACCTCATTACCGAGTGTAATTTGAGAGAGGATGAGGTAGTTTTCTAGGGAACATAAGCACCTAGACTGGTTAGTGCATTGACTATTGGTAGGAAGCATCACCAAGAGAATTCTCACCAAGGTCATGGTTGTCCAAGTATCAACACTGGTAGTTAGGATTCTTGTCATCAATATCGGAATCCATGTCACCTGAAGCCTTACTGTGACAGAGATTAGAATTAGTGATG
Organism: Viscum album; assembly: GCA_963277665.1. Taxonomy (NCBI): domain Eukaryota; kingdom Viridiplantae; phylum Streptophyta; class Magnoliopsida; order Santalales; family Viscaceae; genus Viscum; species Viscum album. Next base: position 497,465,590 of record OY728148.1, on the reverse strand, counting down.
AGCCTGTAGAATGATGTGGCACATTTATATGTTTTATAGGACCTAAACATCTATTCTTAGTGGGAAAAGATTCACACTAGCTCTTCCCTTATGTACAGGATCAGTGGATCCTCACCAGGCTGGTAGCTGGAATGCTATTGGTCATTCAAGCTGAGGAGGTGGTCTCGGTTAAGGGATCCAGACATGAGACTTTTAACACCAGCAGAGTGGACTTGCCCAGGGTAGTCAGGTTGTATCCCAATGCTATGGATTTTTTTAGTTATATGTTGTGCATTGGACACCTGAGTAATAATGTGTCATAACATCTACAATCCAATTTATGATTTTATTTTCCTCCACTTTAACATCTAACTTTACTCGATAAAAGTTATTCAAATTCAGTCATATATATAGAAATTATGGAATTTCATTATTTTAAGATCTATTATTTATGTGGAACAATGAATCTTAGTACTCAATTGTGGATTCAATCAGAGAGTTCACACCAATGTAAGGAATTTCCAATTGAAATTCATAGATGTAATTTTATATAGAACCATTTCATTCACAATATAGTGGGATTTGACATAATTATTCAGATGGATTGGATAGTACCCTATCATTCCATTATTGAGTGTTATAGAAGATGGGTCTCCTTTATATCACTCAAGGGTTTTAACTATATTAACAAGGGTGAATTGTATATCTATTTGATCAAATCTAGGACATAGAAACACGGTTTGGGAGGAGTGACATCCCAGTTTTCCAGTCTTTATTTATAAGATATAGGAAGATAAAATATTGATTTCCCTATAGAATTGGATAGATTTAGGGATTTATTCCCTAAAGAATATTCATGTATAAGTCCTTAATGGGAGGTAGAGTTTACTATTGAACTAATTCCAAGATCATCACTAGTATCAATTCTAGTATACCCGATGAATACTACTGAGTTTCTGGAGATCTATAGGTTGTTAGAGGGTTGAGAATCTAGGGGTTCATACAACCCAGTACTTCACCATGGGTTTCTCTAGATATTTTCCCCAAGAAGGCGGATGGCTCCCTTAGGCTTTTGATGGATTAAATATCGATTAATAATCTTATGATTAAGAACCAGTATTCACATCCAATTATAGATGGACTTTTTTTTAGATCTAGGGATCTCATGTCTTCTTTAATATTGATTTATGGTCAGGATTCCACCAATTATTAGTCATTCCTTCATATATACTGCATAAAAAATTTTGTAATAGATATTTATTGTATGAGTATTTTTTATGTCATTTGGTCTCATGAATGAATCGAAAGTATTTTTTTCTCTAATGAATCAAGGTTTCCACCCATTCGATTATTCTTTTAATATATTTTCTATGGATGATATCGTATTGTGTTCTCATACTTGACCAGATCATGCCAAACACCTTGACATAATATTAAATATAGAGATAAAGCATAGGTTGTATACTAAGCTCACAAAATTTCAATTATGTATTGATAAAGGTAATTTTATGCTTTACATTATCTCAGATATTATTATATCAGCGGATCCATTGAATGAGATAGCCATGGTTACTTTTGAGCATCAAAAAAATATTTTTAAATGAAATGTTTATTAGGAATATCAACCTATTATACATAATTTATTCATGATTAATAATTACTTAAGAACCTATTATAGTATTTACCAAGAATGGTGTGAAAGTTTTATGGTCTCAATCATGTCAAGAATCCTTTTAGAAGTTGAAAGGAAGACTAACTTCAACACAGATCCTGATTTTTACAAATCCAGTGAGATTTTGTATAGTTTATTATGATGAATTAGGAATAATGATTGGAGTTTATTTTATGTTAGGTGATAAAGTAATGGAATATAGGTCATGATATTTAAAGCCTAATGATCATAATTAACCAACACACATTCTTAGGTTAGTAGCTGCGATTCATTCACTATGTTTGTTTTGTACGCATTACAAGATGGTAGATCATTGTTTTTGTATATACGGACAATAATAATCCTCAAATACATATTCAAATAGTGTTACTTGAATATAAAATAGTGAATATGTGTTATATAACTACATTATTTTTACATTGATCTTGAATATAATCCTTGGAATGATAATTCAATGGAAGATTCTCTATGAAAGAAGACTGAGACACAAGAAGTGTAGGAGGCCAGTTGTGAATGAATGTTGAGGGACTTATTATATAAGATGCATTTAGAGGTGGAGGACCATTTCTGGAATCTTGTAATCACATAATTATTAGTGAATTTTTCACTTATGGATAGTTTGAATATGAGGTACATTTCATATCCTGGTGGCTTGGTCCTAAGTGAAGGTGTTTCAGGTGAGGACCCAACACCTGATGGTGTAGTTTATGGGGATGAGATCTTTCACATTTCAAGACATTTTTGGGTACCCAATAACATGTGGGGGTAGTTTATATGGTAATATAATGACTCTAAATGGGTAGTAAATCTCTATCTTATGAATATATATGGTGATTTGAATTTCCATCCCTAGTAGTCTATTATAAAAATGGATATAAATGGTTTTGTTACTCTATGGGGCATAGATTAGTAGGTGTAGGTGGAACAATGGTGCATTTTACAACTGATACTCACTCTTATGTGGAAACCGGATAATTCCAAAATGGATGTTTTTACGGTCTTACCAATATCCCAATAAAATAGTAACATAGTATTGGTGATCATTGATAGATTAAAAAATTACACCCATTACATGCCTCTTTGGGAAACCTTTTCAGTGGAAGACATTGGGATGCTTTCTGTCAGTGAGATCATAAAAAATCATGGTGTTCCATGTTCCATCATATAAAAAGTGACACTCATTTAACATTGTAGTTATATTAGGGATTATAGAAGGTCTTGGGTTCAAAGGTTCTTCTAAGTACATAATATCACCCTCTGACTGATGGGAAGTCAAAGTGTACTATATAGGTGTTAGAGAAAAATCTATGAGCATGTGTCCTTGATTTTTGAGTCTCTTGGGAGACAAAACATACCCCTTTATAATTTTACTAATTATAATATCTTCCCCTCAACTATACATATGTCTTATTATGAGGCCTTATATAGTTGGTCGTGTCGTTCACCCTTGTGCTGGTTAGAGGTAGGTGAGGCAGCACTCCTGAGACCTTGTATCATTTAGGATACATCAGAGCTGGTATAAATTAATTGAAAGTGTTTGGATAAATTTTATTATTTCAATAATAATTACACTGACCAACATCACCAAATTATAGAGTTTTATGTGATACATAATGTCTTATTGCAAGCTTCTCTTAATTTAGGTCATAGATGGATTCAAATGCAAGGAAAGGTATCACCACAATTCATCAAACCATTAGAGATCTTAGAGAGGGTCAAACTAGTGGCTTCTTGATTATTACTTCCTTAATAGGTAAAGGTAAATGCATGATTTCTTCCATGTATCTAATTTTTTTTGTTATCATTTTTCCCCATTTTATTATTTTCAACCTAAGGAAATTCAGTTGGTGGTTGATGATTATTTTGAGGAGTATCTAGTTTATGTCAATTATTGTATCACTCAGTCTCTTTGAGGTAGGTTAGTTCCTCTTATTCAGGTACTATGGTATAAATACCATGTACAATATGAGACATTAGAAAGATATAGGGGACGTGTGTTCTAATTTAACGAACTATTCATAGATGATGTTTCGCCACCCTCACAATGAACAATTAGGGGAAAGCTATTTTAAGGTGGGGAGTTTGTAATCTACCAATTTTTCATGAATATATGGAACCTATAAATTTTGATATAAAACTCTTATCTTATCCTCTTGGTATATCTTAAGGGGCCATGTAAGGGTTTGAAAGCATATGAGGCTTTTTCATATCTCTAAGCTCCAGGTTTTGGGAGAAATAGGTGAGGCGCATGATTGGAACATGGTAAGTGCTAACCATGAACCTAAATAATTCCATCCCTAGTGGTTGCCATGAAATTTTTAACATTATTCACGCTAGGAATCATGGAAATTTTAAATGGTGTAGACCAATTTCAGATCTAAAATGTATGATTAGTTCACGGTTTTTCTAACCTTGTGCCTAACCATATGAGGTAGGATGGGTTTTGTAAAAAGAGTGTGCATAGGACATACATGATTTTATAACCATGATCTAGGATAAGTGAAAGGTTACTCTTCGTAGGAAGTGGTGTTACATGGTTGGAATATGGTTTGGCCAACTGTGCATCCAAACAGTGTCCCCCCTTTAATAAATTTGAAATGACATTTTTTTCCAATGTTCATTAAAACATTAACCATCTTTCTCCCTTCTTCATTTCTAGTAGCCATAACACATTAGAGATCCCTTTTATCCTCTTCCTATGATTTTTTCCACACATTTCATACATTATTGGAATCAATCCATGTTTATAAAATTATATCACCATCGATAATATCTATAATCCACTTACTTTCTTTATTTGATTCATCCTTCATAAGGAATGTTAAACCCATTCAAGCTAACATGACCTATTTCTAGGATATTTTTATATTTCTTTAATTTTGCTATTATATAACAAGCTATAAGACTGTATTTTATCACATTGTTGAGAGTGTAAAATTAATTTTTTAGTTTTTACTAGAATTTATATAGTATAGTAGGAACCCTAATTCGTCTCTCAACAGAGCCTTAGATCATTAATTTAAATAAATTATTATAAAAAAGTTAATGGGTTTTGGAATTATTTTTTTTGGTCATTTAAGAATCTAAAAGAAAATGGAAAATGATAAAACAAATCATAAATTGATATAATTAATTATGTATGATCCACCTAAGTAATTTTCATGATGCTCATCCATCATTTCATCATCAGAAAGGGTATAGATCTCTTAATCCTTAGTTTATAAAACGTATAACCAGAATGATACAATGTTTATACCAAGATAACACCTAGTGTTCCATTGGAAACACACAATGATTCACCTGATACCACTGATTATTGGGTGATTTTCGACTAACTTCATAACCAAAACTCAACAAGGCAGCACATTAAGAACTCATTGTGTTGTCTAGGTTTGTAAGTTATTTAAATGTGTTATCAAGAAATTGATTTACATGCAAATGGAATTGTTTATGTGATTTCAATTGAATAATATGAACCATAAAAACACTATAATTGTAAGGGGTATGAAGAAGTGGTGAAGAGTGTGTGAAATAAAACATGAATGAGTACCCTCAAACAAGATCATAATATTTGAGCATGACATATGAGTACATAACTCTATTAAATAATAATATATAATAATGAAAAACAACATTCAAACCTATAATTACAAATATCATTAAAATATTACAAACATGATTCTCTAAGTTTATGGCAAGTGCCCCCCTAAGTGATCACAAGGCGTTTAGAACTCCATAGGAGGTGAGAAAGACAGTGGTGATAAAAAAGCATTTATCATAGACTCGAGAACATTAAGGATTTAGTATACGGATTATTTGGTACTAAAAAATGGAAGCACCTTACTTCGGGTTGAATTATAAATGTGGTGCCTAAGTTGTTTTTTATATCTAGAACGGTAGGTCATTTTGGGTACCATGTTTTTGAGAAACCACTTTTTCCATGGTTTTAAGACACTAGAAAATTTTATATAACTTTTCAAAATAAATCAAGTTTTCTGGCCTAATTTATATCTCAACTTCAAATTTTCAGCCAGATAATGTATATAATAAAATATATTTCTAAAATACAGAGGTAAATTTTTTACTCCATCCAGATTCATTTTATTAGAAATATCAGTTCGTTTGGGCCTATTAATGGACAAAATGGGCTTCTATTTCTCTATTAATGTTGTATCCCATAGATTTCTAGATCAGATCACAAAATTTCACCCCATTTTAATTTACTTATGTCCCATCACATACAATATTGTGGACATGTGTTCATGGGATTTCATGTAGTTTTTTCCATTTTCCTTCTGCATTATCATAGTATCTCTGAATCACCTCCACCATCAATTAAATTATGAAAAAGCTTAAATTTCCCTTTTTAATAGTGAAAGAACAAAATTATTGACTGAAAAATGAAGTTCAATTCATTATTAAATTTTTAATTTATGGTACAAAATATATTTAACACATTGGTATAAGGCTCAAAATGATTAGTGAATCACGGTGTGATCACATAGCCACACCTAACCATTTGAACTCATAGGAATATTATTATATCCTAACTAAGTCTCATTCATATATCAAAGGTGATAAAGCTTAAAAAATTATTTTTAAATGAGATTAATAATGTATTGTTTATCAAATCAAATCTTATATCATTTTTCTTCTCTCATATCCAAATTTTTTTTACTTTATTTGTTCACCCAGGCAACACGTCACAACGAAACTCACTTGGAAATTTTTCCCTATTCACTAAAAGAACATGTGAAAGTGGAGTTATGATATTTTACCAAAGTTCATGTGATCCTACCATATGATTTACAGGATTCTATGATCTATATCAGTAAAAACTAGAATTCTACTCTAAAGGACCTCTAATAGGTTATTCTGAGGTTCAAAGGTTGGTAGGATTTAATGTATAAAAATATGAGGTAGAAGAGGAGTTTTTAATATCTCAAGTATAAAACATGTAAAAATTCCACAAGTTATGACAATTAATGTAAACACTCAACCCCTCAATGTTTATTACTTCCAACTCACTATTCTCATTGTCCATTTTTGTGGTTCCCAACTAAGAAATGAATAATAATGAGTAAAAATCTCTCTTTTATCATTTTTAAGTTTGTTCTAATTTTTTAATGTACATAACTTTATTTTTTTTTTAAATCATTGGATATTAATAGGGAAACATGTGTACAACAGTGATACAATATTTATGGTGAACCCACTTCCCAATGAAAATATAGACACCCTTTATATCAACCTATAATAATGATTATTTCCTGATAATTCCCATGGAAACCCCCCTCTCCCCCACACATGATTATTTTAAAACAAGAATATTTAAAAGATATGGGTAGTTAGGGACAAATTATCTTGTAATGTTGCTACCTAATAGTAATTTCATGTTCTCTAAGGCTTAAGAAAGGTAAAATATCATGGTGGAAAAAAATAGAGGTTAACTGTACAAAGGGATTTTCAATATAATATAGAATCTATCATGATTGTAACACACTAAAATATTATAGATTCAAATACAATAAAGGAAATTTATAGTTTCTCTACATGACTTGAGACTCTTAGTAAAGTGTTTAAAATAAATAATATACAATAAAGGGCTTATAATGTCTCTCAGGTAAGAGATTAAAATATTGGTCAGTGCAAATGAGGCATGGGTTTTAATAATCCATTAAAAAAAAATAATGATTTGAAAATTCAAATTATAAAAAAAGTTTCCATATCAATATTCTTTAGAAAAACATTTTTCTAAAAAAATGGAATTTTCCACACAAGCGACTCAACCATGAAAAATGATTTTGAGTACTCTTTTTAAGATAAATGTTTATCTTAAAACACAAAATAAAGAATACATTTTTTATATATTATTTTCTAATTGTTCAATTTCACTCACCCCCACACCTAAAAATTACATTTTCCTAAATGGATGTATTTTAAATAAATACACATGTAATTAAAGGTATGGATAAGGAACAACCTGCTAAATGGTGTCATATGTCGCATACATAAATTTAATTTTCTCTATGAGATGATTTGGAAAATAATCATAGAATTTTTTGAGCTTCTTCCCATAGATAAAAATCATATGTCCACTCTTCTCATGCGAAATCTGTATAGCACCAAAAGGGTAAACATTAGTAATAATATAAGGACTAATCCATTGGGAATGAAGTTTAATTGGGTAGAGCATTATCCTAGAATTATACATGAGGATATTCTCACTAGCATGAAACTTTTTCTGATGAATCATCCCATCATGGATTACCTTTTTTCACTATAGATTCAGGATTTATCATATGTATCATGCCTAATTTATTTCAAATCCTAAATCTACAACATTCTATGCTCACTTACATCATAAAGATTCATATTACATTGTTTAATAGCCCAATATTGATGGTTCTCAACCTATATTGAGAGGTGAAAATCCTTTCCAAACACAATAAAGTTCAGTGACATTCCTATTGGGGTTTTAAAATTGGTATGGTATGCCCAAAGTACATCATCCAAGTGAAAAATCCATTATTTCCAATTGGGTGGTACCATTTTTTCCACGATTCACTTAACTCCCAATTTGAAATTTTTTGCTAGTAGTTATTTTGGGGGTGATATAATATGGATAATTTATGAAAAATCTTGTACTTATGAAGAATTTTTTTCATGTTACAATTGAAATTTTTTTAAACCTCCTCACTAATGATGAATATCGGCAAACCAAACCAACTGAAAATCTAGGACCTCTCAAAATCAACAACAAATTGAGAGTAATAGGTCGTAGTAGCCTTTTCTTACACCCATTTAGGGAAATGTTCCACACACAACAAGATGTAAACAAATAAAAATGAATTTTAAAAGGTCCCATGATGTCAATACCCCATGTGTCAAATATCTCACAAAAAAATATGGTCTGTTGGGGCATTTCATTCCTATTGAAGATATTCCCTATGAACTGTCATCAAATACATGACTTGAAAAACTAATGGGAATCTATATAAAATGTTGGCCAATAAATTTATGATTCAAGGACATTAATAGTTGTGTTTTGAGATCCAAAGTGGACCCCACAAGATAAATTGTGGAATAAGCTAAAAAATGAGGACAAATAATGTTCAGGTACACACCTATAAACAACTTGGTCACAAGAAATTCTCCACAAGTAAGGGTCATCCCAAATGTAAAATCATTAATCATTATTAAGTCTCTATGATATTGAGGTGCTAAAATCAGGGGGGACCCTAGATGTTTTTAGAAAATTCACAATGTCTATATACTAGGGGGTTAGTTCCACAACATAACAAAGGTTCCCATGAGGAAATAATTCCCCAATTTGGAGGGATGAGTCAACATAGTGGTATAACGGTTGGGAAATTTTACTAATGTGGTTAGCTACCACATTTTCCACTCCTCGCTTATCTCTAATCTCAAGGTAAAAATCTTGGAGGAAATGTATCCACCAGATGAGGTAGGGCTTCGCTTTAGGTTTCTTTAGGTTAAAATAAAGGGCATCATGATAAGAAAAGATAATGATTTTTGACCTAATAAGATAATAAGGTAATTTTTTCAAGGAAAAAACAATATATATGAATTATTTTTCCATGGTGTTGTAGTTTTTCTATGCATTGTAATGGTTACGTGAGGAATATACAATGACATGAGAAGACTTCTCAACCATTTATGATAAAACTTCCCCAACTAAAATGTTAGAGGAACCGAACATAAGTTTGAAGGGGATATCCCACATTTGTTATTGGATGATGGGAGGTTATGTGAGAGTCCTTTTTAGTTAATTTAAATAATCCCCGCAATTTTTTTCAAATAAAAATTCAGAATCCTTTTGTAAAAATTGATACAGGAGAAGTGTGATCTTACTAAAATCATTAATTAATCAACAATGAAAACTAGCATGATCCAAGGAATATAGAACCTCACAAACACATTTTCTATATGGAATTGATGAAATTAATTCAATTTTTATTTATCCTCATGAATTCACTCTTTTTAAATTACATGCATAAGAACTATCCCCTACTCAACCATTAAATGAAATTTCTCAAAATTTAATACGAGATCTTTTACAATGAAATGGAACCACATTAACTATGTGTTCCAAATATTCATCAAAGAATGTTCCATAATACATGAAATTATCTATAAAAACATCTATACAATTATCATGGTACTAATAAAAATACTAAACACACATTGCTAAAAAGTACCAGGAGCATTACATAGACCAAAATGAATCCTTATATATTAAAATGTTCCAAATGGACAATTAAATATTGTCTTTTATGGGTCCTCAGGGGATATGATGATTTGAAAATAATCTGAGTAACCCTCAAGGAAAAAATAATGGGCCTTAATGTCCTGTATTTTTAGCATTTGGTTAATGATAGGTAGAGAAAAGTGGACCTTTCACATGGCTTGATTCAGTCAACGATAGTTAATACAGACTCACCTAATATTTTGAACATGTGTCGGATGAAATTCATTGCTTTCATTTTAAACTACTATTATTCTAGTTTTTTAGGAAAAAAATTCAATGGGCTAACCCATTTAAAATCAAATATAGGATAAATGATCCCAGTAGCAAGTAATTCATTGACGTCCAATTTTACCACTTCATTGAGACTGGTATTCAATAGGCATTGATCTTGCCTTTAGGGATTAACCTCATAATCTAAAATTATATCATGAATACAAATAGATAGTCTAATCCTAGTAATATCATCCAATGTCCATCCAATTACCTTTTTAAACTCTCTCAAAAGGTTATGTAGTTTTGATTCCTGCTATAGAGAGAGGATATCCGCAATAATATTAGTAAATTGGTCAATACCCTCTAGATAAGCATATTTTAAATTAGATAGAAGTGGTTTTAGTTCCAACACTAGTGGTTTTTGGATTCAGGGAGGGTATTTAGGGGGATTGACATCTATAAAACTATCTATCTACTTTTGTTTATTCACTATGGAAATATAATCAATGGAAATGAGATTTTCATAATCATCAATGGTCATGGGTACCTTAGAATGACCACACTCATTAATTAAAGAATAAAATTTACACTAATATGAACCCACACAACACTCAAAACATGAATCAAAACTCAAATCATCCATGAGTGTAGAAGAGGAAAATTAATTAGAGTATGGGTCGATAAGAGAACTTTTTGTGTGTGTATCATTTGACAGAACATCCATCGAATAGATAGGAATAGTGGAGTGCTCATCAATAGGGTGTTTTATAGATTTAAGGATATTGAAACTTACCTTTTCATCACTAAACTCTATGGATAGTGTAAAATTGTGAAAATTGATGATCATCCTTACCTTTTTAGGGAATGGTCTCCCATGTATGAGAGGATCGTTTCCTTTAGTTCGATTATCTTCTATCTAAAGAATGTTGAAATTGGCGGGGAAGATGAGATTATTCACTCTTACAAGGTCATCCTAGATCACTCTTGAAGGGCGTGTTGTTCTCCAGTTGGAAAATTGAACGATGATGCCTATTGGTTGAAGCTCTCCAACTAGAAAATAAGTGTATACAGAGTAATGCATCACATTAATTTAATAACCCAAATCTATAGTTTCATCTGAAAAGAAGGTATCACATATAGTGAAAGGTATCATGAAATTTTATGGATCCTTGAATTTGGTTGTAATTTATGGTTATATTAAAGCTGGTAAATTCTTTACCATGTTGACTCTCTCATCCCCCTTCATTCACTGTCTATGGGAAAAAATATATTTACTAAATTTGGCATATCATGGAATTTTTTAACTGCATTATTTGAGGAATGTTAACTTGTACCTTTTCAAATGTATCCATTTTTTGTTTATCAATCTCATTATCAAAAAATTTCTTAGGTTTAGAGAGTATTTGGGGAAATGAAGAGGAATGTATTTTTTGGTGGAATCCTCAATGAAAATTTATTTAGAATGTTTGTTTTTTCATCATTATAATATTTTGAGGGTAATGAAAGAGAGTTTTCAATAGAGGACATACATTTTTTTAGAATCATTGGAAGAATAAACTTATTTTACACTAAAAAGTGTGATTGTTCATACAATACCTTTGTATTTTCGATTAACAATAGGTTGAGATGGTATTTTTCCAGAACCTTACATCATTATCTCATCGATGGTGTTTTTTAATTGTCCCACTTGATTTCGAATGTAATGAATATATGATTATGTGGTAGGTTGGAACTGGAGGATTTGAGTTTCCATTTTCTTAATTACATCATCGAGGCTTGGTTCATATTTTATAGGTGGAGTAATATTGTTCCAAGAATGTAACACCCCAAGCTTCCACGGTACGTTTCCCTTTGAATAATGTAATGGCGTGCATTGTACGCAACTTCGATATTCTAACACACCACAACCAATCAAACTAGCCATTATGAATAGTAATACCTACGTTTTGAAATTTTATAAATTTTATCTTTCGAAATGGACTTCATTTTTGGATTCTTAATATCGAAATTAGGTTAGGGTGAAATTTTTTTACTTTTCAGATAACTTTCATATTTTGATGAATAGTGAAAATTACTAAATTTTAATTAAAAACAACTTTTTAATCGAAATAATTAATAGTGATAAATTATTAATTTGAGCAGTTTTAAAGTATATTTAGAATATATTTTTACCATTTAATAAAATTTTGGTCATTGGATGTAATTTCACATTTAAACCAGACATAAACAAGTGTCAATCTTTTGATAGTTATTATCTCTTAAAAACACGCTCTTTGTTTTGACGACGGGAATTAATTTTTAAATTAATTAATGCAACTGATATGTTTTGAATTTGGTAAAATAGAAATCATTTTTGAATTAATAATATAAAATATACCTTAGGCTTAATTTTTGGTATTTTTTTGGAAACTTTCATTTTTTGATGAATAGTGAAACCACTAAGTGGTAGTTAAAAAACAGAATTTTTCATAAAACTTAATTTTACCACTTTTGTGAGTGGACTTTCGAAAATCCGAGAGACACGGTGAATAAAAAGGAGTAAAATGTGGTTCAATGAGATGAAAATAATTTTTGGTGAATAGTAACTTTTTACTTTTATTTACCACTGTTAAAAGTAAATAAGGTAATTAAAGATAAAAATGATATTAATATTACCCAAACACAAGTCCTAATTCTATTGTACAAATGTATATCGACCAGAAACAACCTTAGGAGTAAAATATTATCATTTAGGTCCACTTGTATTAGATTAGGACATTTATTATTTTTTAATTCAAAGAAGAGTTAAAAGAGTTAAAATCAATGTTTATTTACTAAAACATTTTTAATATTGGGTTATACATAAGATAAATTCGATTGTGAATATTAATTAGAAAGATAAAACTATTTCCTACATAATGGTATTTTATTTATAATTTTTATACATTAAATAATTTAATTTATTTATGATACAATGATGATGCAGTAATTACCTAATTAATGAAATATTAAAATAATTGATATTAAAAATATCAAAATAAATGTAATTTGAGACTTTTTATGAATTCCACTAATTTTATAGGTTAATATGACATATTATGATTGATTATATAAATTTTTTTCGAAGTAATAATGCTGTTATGAACTTATCAAAAACAAAATACCCAATAGTGTCAAAATTGACATAAAGGATTTTTTAAAACAAATATTATGTTATTAATTTATATTCAATTCCTAAAAATCTAAGGATCGGAAGAGAGACTTATATCATGATAGGTGTATCATTAATGGACCACTTGGGGGTCTCTTGGATGTATATAGTATTTTTATTAACCATATAATATAAGAATACAAAGAGACATTGTAAAAGTGAAACTAATTAACTAAGAGTTAATACTTAAAGATAAGGTTAATATAATGACCCAAACCTATCTAAATTATATTGGATGAGTGGTTATCGACCCATACCCATCTTAAACTTTAAATAATCCACTTTTGATCCATTAGAAACCAAATATGAATTTATTAAAAAATAATAGTTTTAGCTTTTCCAAAGGTGCCCCTCACCCCACTTATAAAAGGGCACTCCCCCTTATCACTAATTAACACATTGAAAGCCATTTTTATTGGCCAAACCCTGCCCAAATAATATATAAACTTCCCTAAATAAAGCCTAGAGGCCTTAGTTTGATCATAAATCCAACCTATTGTGCCCTTTTGATCAAATCAAAAGAAAGAACCCAAAGAAGGGGTAATGTTTTCACCACCCTCTTTCAAGTTCCTTTCTTCTTCAACTTCTTCTTTCTTTGTTATTTCTATTCTAAAATAATAACTCAAGTATCTTCAATATACTTTGATGTTATTATAAATATGGTACAACCATATTCAGTATTCTATCCATCCTTTGAATGGCATGTCACTATACGTGCGTACGTATGGCTTACCGTCTCCAAGTCGTGGTGTAATTGTCATTCAATAAAATTATTATTTGGATGGGTATAATAATGATGTTTAATTCATGTAAATAATAAATATAACATGATAATTATTATTTATATATGTTATAACATCCAATTATATATTATTTTAACATCAAAAGAATGATATTGTCGCTCGTGCATACGTACGGACTACCATCTCCACGAACGCGATGAGATTCATTTTCCATCGTATTCATTCAAGTATAATTCTCATTTGATGATTAAAAAGAATGTGTAAGGACTTGATATAATTCTATATATGAATAATATACAACCTATCCATAACAAACATGGCTTACGTAACAAAGAATATAAAGGAAAATGAGTAAGTTAACACCCGAAATGACGAAAATACTAAGATATTATTAACAAATCAATGTTAAAAGATCATATATGATATCATATTAATGTAAATGATTATTGTATAATTAAATAACAATTATTTCACCATTATACAGGAGGTTAACCTACCGTATACCAAGGAAAAAGTAGAAAGTAAGGGGTTTCTTATCTCACTCTTAATTTCGTGAGAATTCCATTGTTCACCACTTATTTATTGCATGTGGTGTATGTGTACTGCCAATGATTGTATTCATTGTGTAATATAATTTAATTTCTGTGTATTTACATGATCTTTTTAAGATCCTTCTTTCATGGGTGTATGTTTTGTATGTTACCTAATCGATAAGGGAATTCGAAATTTCAATTTCCACTCATTCAGCTTTACGCATACTTCATTGATTATTTAACTCCAAGATTATGTGTGGAATCACTATTAATTTGATTATGTCATAATTTCCACTCCCCTTTCTATGGATATACTTTTTATACTCATAATCACTCCATTTATAAATTCTCAATTCATCGGTATGAACTTGATAAGTGTAATTTTTACTCAATCTCGATTTGTTGAGATAAACATCCAATTCATTGGTGTTGTTTTTACAAGAATATGTGTGAATGTCCTTTGATTGTTTTACACTGAATAACCAATCATATTTAGTGTATTTATATTTGTCACACATAATTATGTCTTTTATTTATCCTTAACCTAAGGATACGGCCTTTATGAGAGATTTCATCTCAATTTACATTCCATTGAGACTTCTTTGTTGTTATACACCAAAATCACTTTTATGTGGTGTATATATTGTACTTTGACATAGTATATCATGAATCCCATTATTCTCATGATATTACAATGTTTTGATTACCTAAATTATTTGTATTCAAGTGTCTATCTTTTGGTTAGAAAATCTAACTAAAATACCATTTTTTAATGTTTTAAAGACCTATTCTTCTAAATCTTGCTCATTAATGTCCATGTTTTAAAAATTGTTTCAAGGATTTATTTATATGGACATTAATGTTTTCAAATCAAAATTTCTTATAAAAGATTCAAAGTGGTATAGGACACTTTGATTATAAAATCTATTTTAAATGGATTCTTGACAAATAGTGTGACTTTTAAATGAGTTCAAGAAAAAGGGGGATATTTCACTCTAACTGTTTTGATTATTATTTTCATCTATTTCAACATCCTTCATCATTCTTGATTGAGGTTAATATGATACAATACAATATTCCATATTGTATCGAATCAATTATGTTTGACTGTGGATGTGCTATTTTTATACAATTCATGGTTTGTGGATAAATTATTGACATTTCGTATTCTAGTTTTAATATGAATGTTTATGTCATATTTCAAACTTTTCATATGAGGAATGCATTGGACTTAGTAAGTGACGAGTGGAGGCTGTTATAGCTTCTCGATGCATCGGTAGGTCTCATGAGACAAACTAGTGTCTTGGCACGAGGCCTTGACAAAATCTTATTTTTATCCTTGGCACGAGGCCTTGGCTACGTGGTTATGATAGTCTGGAATTATGCATTCCATCTTTATGAAAGTGGTTATTGATATTGCATGTGATTATTTGACTAGTATAAAATCTATGTGAGTAAGTAAATGGCATTATTTCATTTTTATCATTGCCATATTATTCGGAAGTTCAAGTTTAAAAGGCTTTTGTTTTAGTCATACACTGCCTTAAGTGTTTATGCTTATCTATGAAAGCTTCTGCTATACTGTTATCCTTACTGAGCATCTGAGCTCACCCCTTTCAATGTTTTATTTTTACCAGGATGTGAAGAAGTAATTTATGAATGACCTAAAGGGATAGTATGAGGGGATATGAAGACAAGATATTGATGTAGTTTTTTTACCTTATGATGTAATGTAAGACTTATGAATATATCTAGTGCTTCCAAGGCTAATAAACTAATCGGTCATTCGAGACTTGATCTTTTTTGTGATCATGCTAATGTTATGTAATAATGCACCGACTCTGGGTAACTGGGGTCGGGGCGTTACAGTTGGTATCAGAGGAAGTTTAGTGAAAACCATGGAAGCTAGATTTAGATAAAATCTGATTAGAGCACATAGACCTAAGATGAACTATGAGAATTAGTATAGAAGAACATCCTATAATTTTGGTATTGTATATATTTTGTGAGTTTTCCGAGAAATGCATCCCTATCTGGATACGAGCAGGTAGAGGCGGCTCTGGTGCAGATGTACCTAAGGGTAAAACCTGAAAAACCCGATTTGATCTAGACTTCAACGGGAACTGGTGCATGAAAATGGGCCTTGCTGCACTCTTGGTTACGACACTCCCGGGGGATATGCTAAGGATAATTTACATTTTATTTACAAACCGATTTGAGGTATTATATATATAAGATGAGAGTAAATGACCTTGGTTAATACTAATGTGTTTCAAATTGTGAATATGGTGACATGTTAATCTCTAAATTATTTTATGACTATTGTTACTCACACAATGCTTTCTGGTTTTAGTCAATGTATGGATTCCAAGGAAGTCATAGTGACTTTGAGAATGATGTACAAGGTGGGAATGGTGGTGGCAATGAGCAAAAAAATGGTACGTTGATAGGCATAAAAGATATCTTCTTTATGCCAAATCAATTTTCCAAAAATATGAACAACAATATATATATATTAACCAATTCCCAGACTCAACAAAGAAGAGAAAGGTGATGAATGATAAGAGATCCAGCAGTAAAGACCATGGAGAAAAGAATCCTCAATTTCCATCATGCAGGAAATGTGGAAGGAGACACCCAGGAAAGTGTCTCATTGGGGCTAAGAAATGCTTTACGTGCGGGAAAGAAGGACATAAAGTGAAGAATTGCCAAAGAAAAATAAAGAGTACTATGGAAGAAGATAAAAATGGTTCTAAGAATCCATTTACAGTCATTTACCATAAATGTAGGGGACTTGGCCATTACCTGAGTGAATGCCCTATTCTATAAGATATTTTCTTGGTCAAAGAAGAAGCTATGTAGAAATAAATGGTTGGAGAACTGTTTATAAATTATTAGTTCTCCTTGTTAATTGGTTTACTTTGGAATAATTTTCTCTTGTATTTTTAACCCTGTAGTTTTCCATGTGAGGATGATATTTGAGGAAGAATTATCTTTTCTCTTGTGGATATAGTTATAAATAACCATTTGGTTTTATATGATCGTTGGGTTTGAGGCAACTATAAGTTATTATAATTTGGGATGAAAATGCAAGGTATGACATAAGATTTGTGGTTAAATTATGTTATGGTTATTTTGAGGAATTTATCACATTTTGGTAATGATATAAAATATAGTTTTTGAAAAAGGACAACTCGCAGACCGTGTGACAACCCGTCACGTCGGACAAAGCTATGGGAATCGAACCCATAACCAAAGTGCGATTGGGATTTATCACCTACCATTGGACTACGTGAAGTCCCTGGTTAGTGTGACTATTATTTTTAGTTAAATTATTTTATTGATAAATAATAATTTGATTTGGGATCTTATGTCTTATCAAATGAATACCCTTAGTATAGGGAAATTATTTGGTGATGAAGTGATAAATGTTATTTTGGAATTATTTCGCTTTGTTGTGAACACTATATTCTCAGGGAAAATGGAATAGTATGGTATTTTATTTGAGGAGTAATGGTGTATTTTTATCTATGTTTTTAATGTGTATTTATAGTGATTTGGGTTATTTATGGAAATGATTAGGCTAACTACTTTTAAGTATGTGACCATAAGAGTAATTAATGTCATTTGGAGATACAATTTAACATGGAAGACTATATTTCTTATAAGTTTTGGGTTTCAATATTAGAGGATTTTAAGGACAATTGATTATTGAATGGTATTTATTTAACTTTAGGGTATTGATGGTTTAATTTTAGAAATTAAGATTAGTGTTTTTTTGCTCTAATGGAATATCAATTTGGGGGATCATCAGATATTATACTATCCATTTTGGTTTTTATTAATCTCTAAAGACAAGGTAAATATATAGTTTATCCTACTTGGATGATGTATTTCTATAGAAGTTTATTCTAGCTCTTCTATTGTGACCATGTCTTCTTGAATACTCATTGTTCAAAAAAAATGAGTTAGTGGTAAATTTTTTTTAAAGAATGAAACTCTACTTAAAAAGTAAGTATATCTCTTTATGTTCTTAGTCAATATCATAATTTAATTTCTCGTCCTTATGTAATGTAACTTAAAACAAAAAAAAATGGTGTCTCTTTACTTTTCCTATTGGGAGACTAATGACCGTTTGTCCCAACACAAGTTTGTGATTATATTATTGTTAATATTCTCCTGATCATGTTTTCTATCCCTCTCCTTCAGAACTTAATACTTAGTTTATCATCCATATCCATGTTTTCTTACATGTAATCCTAGTATGGGTTATCTTGGGTGACCTTTATACCTCTCTTCCTTTCTTTTAAAGTTATAGTTTTGTTGACTCTTTTTCCGATGTGGGACTTTCCATTATATTCTCAAGACCAATTTTAAAAAAATTGCGAGGACGCAATTTATTGAAGGAGGGGAGAATGTAACACCCCAAGCTTCCACGGTACGTTTCCCATTGAATAATGCAATGGCATGCATTGTACGCAACTTCGAGATTCTAACACACCACAACCAATCAAACTATCCGTTAAGAATAGTAATACCTACTTTTTGAAATTTTATAAATTTTATCTTTTGAAATGGACTTCATTTTTGGATTCTTAATATCGAAATTAGCTTAGGGTGAATTTTTTTTACTTTTCGGATAACTTTCATATTTTGATGAATAGTAAAAATTAGTAAATTTTAATTAAAAACAACTTTTTTAATTAAAATAATTAATAGTGATAAATTATTAATTTGAGTGGTTTTAAAGTATATTTAGAATATATTTTTACCATTTAATACAATTTTGGTCATTGGATGTAATTTCACATTTAAACCAGACATAAACAAGTGTCAATCTTTTGATAGTTATTATCTCTTAAAAACACGCTATTTGTTTTGACGACAGGAATTAATTTTTAAATAATTTAATGCAACTGATATGTTTTGAATTTGGTAAAATAAAAATAAATTTTTAATTCATAATATCAAATATATCTTAGGCCTAATTTTTGGAATTTTTCTGGAAACTTTCATTTTTTGATGAATAGTAAAACCACTAAGTGGTAGTTAAAAAACTGAATTTTTCATAAAACTTAATTTTACCGCTTCTGTGAGTGGAATTTTTAAAATCCGATGGACACGGTTAATTTAAAGGAGTAAAATGTGGTTCAATGAGATGAAAATAATTTTTGGTGAATAGTAACTTTTTACTTTTATTTACCACGGTTAAAAGTAAATAAGGTAATTAAGGGTAAAAATGATATTAATATTACCCTAACACATGTCCTAATTCTATTGGACAAATGTATCTCGACCAAAAAAAACCTTAGGAGTAAAATATTATCATTTAGGCCCACTTGTATTAGATTTGGAAATTTATTATTATTTAATTCAAAGAAGAGTTAAAAGATTTAAAATCAATGTTTATTTTCTAAAACATTTTTAATATTGGGTAATACATAGAATAAATTCTATTGTAAATATTCATTAGAAAGATAAAAATATTTCCTACATAATGGTATTTTATTTATAATTTTTAGACATTAAATAATTTAATTTATTTATGACACAATGATGATGCAGTAATTACCTAATTAATGAAACATTAAACTAATTGATATTATAAATATCAAAATAAATGTAATTTGATACTTTTTATGAATTCCACTAATTTTATAGGTTAATATGACATATTAGTATTTATTATATAATTTTTTTTTGAAGTAATAATGGTTTTATGAATTTATAAAAAACAAAATACCCAATAGTGTCAAAATTGACATAAAGGGGTTTTTTAAAAAAAAAATTATATTATTAATTTATATTCAATTCTTAAAAATAAAAGGTTCTTCTAAAAGACTTATATAATGATATTGGTATCATTAAATGACCACTTGGGGGTCTCTTGGATGTATATAGTAAGTTTATTAACCATATAATATAACAATACAAAGAGACATTGTAAAAGTGAAACTAATTAACTAAGAGTTAATACTTAAATAAAGGTTAATATAATGACCCCAACCTGTCTAAATTCTATAGGTTGAGTGGTTATGGACCCATACCCACCTTAACCTTTAAATAATACACTTTGTAGCCATTATAAACCGAATATGAATTCATTATAAAATAATATTTTTAGCTTTTCCAAAGGTGCCCCACACTCCTCTTATTAAAGGGTACTCCCCCTTATCACTAATTCACACATTCAAAGCTTTTTTTCTCAGCCAAAACCTGCACGAATACTCTCTCAACTTCCCTAAATACAACCTAGAGGCCTTAGTTTGATCAAAAAGGCAACCTATGGATCCCTTTTGATCAAATCAAAAGGAAGAACCCAAAGAAGAGGTAATGTTTTCACCACCCTCTTTCAAGTTTCTTTCTTCTTCAACTTTTTATTTCTTTGTTATTTCTATTCTAAAATAATAACTCCAGTATCTTATATATACTGTGATGTTATTATATATATGGTACAACCATATTCAGTATTCTATCCATCCTTTGAATGGCATGTCACCATACGTGCGTACGTACGGCTTACCGTCTCCACGTCGTGGTGTAATTGTCATTCAATAAAATTATTATTATGATGGGTATAATAATGATGTTTAATTAATGTAAATAATAAATATAAAATGATAATTATTCTTTCTATATGATATACCATCCAATTATATATTATTTTAACATCAAAAGAATGATATTGTCACTCGTGCGTACGTACGGACTACCGTCTCCACGAACGTGATGAGATTCATTCTCTGTCGTATCCATTCAAGTATAATTCTCATTTGATGATTAAAAATAATGTTTAAGGACTTGATATAATTATCTATATTAATAAGATACAACCTATCCATAACAAACACGGCTTACGTAACAAAGAATATAAAGGAAAACGAGTAAGTTAACACCTGAAATGACGATAATACTAATATATTATTAACAAATCAATGTTAAAAGATCATATATGATATCATATTAATGTAAATGATTCTTTTATAATTCAATAACAATTATTTCACCATTATACAGGAGGTTAACCTACCTTCTACCAAGGAAAAAGTACAAAGTAAGGGGGTTCTTATCTCACTCTTAATTTCGTGATAATTCCATTGTTCACCACTTATTTATTGGATGTGGTGTATGTGTACTACCCATGATTGTATTCATTGTGTAATATAGTTTAATTTATTTGTATTTACATGATAATTTTAAGATCCTTCTTTCATGGGTGTATGTTTCGTAAGTTACCTAATCGATAAGTGAATTGTAAATTTCAATTTTCAATTTTCACTCATTCAGCTTTACGCATACTTCATTGATTATTTTACTCCAAGATTATGTGTGGAATCACTATTAATTTTATTATGTCATAATTTCCACTCCTCTTTCTGTGGATATACTTTTTATACACATAATCACTCCATTTATAAATTCTCAAGTCATCGGTATGTACTTGATAAGAGTAATTTTTACACAATCTCGACTTGTTGAGATAAACATCCAATTCATTGGTGTTGTTTTTACAAGAATATGTGTAAATGTCCTTTGATTGTTTTTCACTGAATATCCAATCATATTTACTGTATTTATATTTTTCACACATAATTATGTCGTTGATTTATCCTTAACCTAAGGATACGACCATTATGAGATATTTCATCTCAATTTACATTCCATTGAGACTTCTTTGTTGTTATACACCAAAATCACTTTTATGTGGTGTATATATTGTACTTTGACATAGTATATCATGAATCAATTTATTCTCATGATATTACAATGTTTTGATTACCTCAATTATTTGTATTCAAGTGTCTCTCTTTTGGTTAGAAACTCTAACTAAAATACCATTTTTAAATGTTTTAAAGACTTATTCTTCTAAATCCTTCTCATTAATGTCCATGTTTTAAAAATGGTATCATGGATTTATTTATATAGAAATTAAGGTTTTCAAATCAAAATTCTTTTTAAAAGATTCAAAGTGGTATGGGACACTTTGATTCTGAAATCTATTTTAAATGGATTTTTGAAAAATAGTGTGACTTTTAAATGATTTCAAGAAAAAGGGGGATATTTCATTCTAACTTTTTTTATTATTATTTTCATCTATTTCAATATCCTTCATCATTCTCAATTGAGTTTAATATGATACAATACAATCTTCCATATTGTATCGAATGAGTTATGTTTGACTGTGGATGTGATATTTTTATACCATTCAAGGTTTATGGATAAATTATTGACATTTCGTATGCTAGTTTTAATACAAATGTTTATGTCATATTTCTAACTTTTCATATGAGGAATGCATTGGACTTAGTAAGTGACGGGTGGAGCCCGCTATAGCTCCTCGATGCATCGGTAGGTCTCTTGAGACAAACTACTGTCCTGGCACGAGGCCTTGACAAAATCTTATTTGTAGCCTTGGCACGAGGCCTTGGCTACGTGGTTATGATAGTCTGGCATTATGCATTCCGTCTTTATGAAAGTGGTTATTGATATTGCATGAGATTATTCTACTAGTAGAAAATTCATGTGACTAAGTAAATGGAATTATTTCATTTTATCATTTCCATATTATTCTGAAGTTCAAGTTTAAATGGCTTTTGTTTTAGTCACACATTGCCTTAAGTGTTTATGCTTATCTACGAAAGCTTCTGCTATATTGTTATCCTTACTGAGCATCTGATCTCACCCCTTTCAATGTTATATTTTTCCTAGGGTGTGAAGAAGTAATTTATGAATGACCTGTAGGGATAGTATGAGGGGATATGATGACAATATGTTGATGTAGTTTTTTTACCTTATGATGTAATGTAAGACTTATGAATATATCTAGTTTTTACAAGGCTACTAAACTAATTGGTCTTTAGAGACTTGATCTTTTTTGTGATCATGCCAATGTTATATAATAATGCACCGACTCTAGGTAACTGGTGTCGGGGTGTTACAGTTGGTATCAGAGGAAGTTTAGTACAAACCTTGGAAGCTAGATTTAGATAAAACATGATTAGAGCACGTAGACCTAAGATGAACTTTGAGGATTAGTATAGAAGAACTTCCTAGAATTTTGGTATTGTAGAGATTTTGTGAGTTTTCCGAGAAATGTATCCCTGTCTGGATACGAGCAGGTAGAGGTGGCTCTAGCACAGATGTACCTAGTGGTAAAACCCGAAAACACCGCTTTGAGCAAGACTCGAATGGGAACTGGTGCACGATAATGGGCCTTGATCTACTCTTGGTTATGACACTCCCGGGGGATATGCTGAGGATAATTGACATTTTCTTTACAAACCTATTTGAGGTATTATATATATACGATGAGAGTAAACGAACTTGATTAATCCTAATGTGTTTCAAATTGTGAATATAGTGACATGTTAATCTCTAAATGATTTTATGACTATTGTTACTCACACAATGCTTTCTGGTTTTAGTCAATGGATAGATTCAAAGGAAGTTATAGTGACTTTGAGAATGACGTACAAGGTGGGAACAGTGGTGGCAATGAGAAACAAAAAGGAACGTTGATAGGCGTAAAAGATGTCTTCTTTATGCGAAATCAATTTTCCAAAAATACAATAAACAATATATATATTAACCAATTCCCGGACTCAACAAAGAAGAGAAAGGTGATGAATGATAAGAGCTCCAGCAGTAAAGACCATAGAGAAAGGAATCCTCAATTTCCATCATGTGGGAAATGTGGAAGGGGACACCCAGGAAAGTGTCTCAATGGGACTAAGAAATGCTTTACGTGCGGGAAGGAAAGACATAAAGTGAAGAATTGCCGAAGAAAAATGAAGAGTACTATGGAAGAAGATAAAAATGGTCCTAAGAATCCATTTACAGTCATTTGCCGTAAATGTAGGGGACCTGGCCATTACTCGAGTGAATTCCCTATTCTATAGGATATTTTCTTGGTCAAAGAAGAAGCTATGTGGAAATAAATGGTTGGAGAAATGTTTAAAAAGTATTAGTGCTCCTTGTTTATGGGTTTACTTTGGAATAATTTTCTCTTGTATTTTTACCCTGCAGTTTTCCATGAGAGAATGATTTTTGAGGAAGAATTATCTTTTCTCTTGTGGATATAGTTATAAATAACCATTTGGGTTTATATGATCGTTGGGTTTGAGGAAATTATATGTTTTTATAATTTGGGATGAAAATGCAAGGTATGAGATAAGATTAGTGGTTAAATTATGTTATGGTTATTTTGAGGAATTTATCTCATTTTGGTGATGATATAAAATATAGTTTTCGAAAAAGGACAACATGCAGACCATGTGACAACATGTCACGTCAGACAAAGCTGTGGGAATCGAACCCATAACCAAAGTGCGATTGAGATTTATCGCCTACCATTGGACTACGTGAAGTCCCTGGTTAGTGTGACTATTATTTTTAGTTAAATGATTTTATTGATCAATAAATATTTGATTTGGGATCTTATGTCTTATCAAATGAATACCCTTAGTATAGGAAAATGATTTGGTGATTAAGTGATAAATGTTATTTTGGAAGTTTTATGCTTTGTTGTGAACACTATATGCCCAATGAAAATGGAATAGTATGGGATTTCATTTTAGGAGTAATGGTGGATTTTTATCTATGTTTTTATTATGGATTTATAGTGATTTGGGTTATTTATGGAAATGATTAGGTTAATTACTTTTATGTATGTGACCTTAAGAGTAATTAATGTGATTTGGAGATACAATTTAACGTGGAAGACTACATTATTATATGTTTTGGGTTTCAATATTAGAGGATTTTAAGGACAATTGATTATTGAATGGTATTTATTTAACTTTGGGGTATTGATGGTTTAATTTTATAAATTAATATTAGTGTTTTTTTCTCTAATGAAATATCCATTTGGGAAATCATCAGATATTATTCTAACCATTTTGGTTTTGATTAATCTCTAAAGACAAGGTAAATATATAGTTTATCCTCTATGGATCATGTATTTCTATAGAAGTTTATTCTAGCTCCTCCATTGTGACCAAGTCTCCTTGAATACTCATTGTTCAAAAAAAATGAGTTAGTTGTAAAAACATTTTAATGAATGAAACTATACTTTAAAATTAAGTTTATCTCTTTATGTTCTTAGTCAATATCATAAATTAATTCCTCGTCCTTATGTAATGTAACTTCAATCAAAAAAATATTGTTCGTTTAATTTTCTTATTGGGAGACTAATGACCATTTGTCCCAACACAAGTTTCTGATTTTTTTATTGTTAACATTCTCCTGATCATGTTTTCTATCCCTCTCCATAAGAACATAACACATATTTTGTCATCCATATCCATGTTTTCCTACATGGAATCCTAGTATGGGTAATCTTGGGTGATGTTTATAATTCTCTTCTTTTCTTTTAAAGTTATAGTTTTATTGACTCTTTTTCTGATGTGGGAATTTCCATTATATTCTCAAGCCCAATTTTAAAGAAATTGCGAGGACACAATTTATTGAAGGAGCGGAGAATGTAACACCCCAAGCTTCCACGGTACGTTTCCCTTTGAATAATGCAATGGCATGCATTGTACGCAACTTCGAGATTCTAACACACCACGACCAATCAAACTAGTCGTTATGAATACTAATACCTAATTTTTGAAATTTTATAAATTTTATCCATCGAAATGGACTTCATTTTTGGATTATTAATAACGAAATTATCTTAGGGTGAAAGGTTTTTACTTTTCGGATAACTTTCATAGTTTGATGAATAGTGAAAATTACTAAATTTTTATTAAAAAACAATGTTTTTAATCGAAATAATTAATTGTGATAAATTATTAATTTGAGCGGTTTTAAAGTATATTTAGAAAATATTTTTACCATTTAATACAATTTTGGTCATTGGATTTAATTTCACATTTAAACCAGACATAAACAAGTGTCAATCTTTTGATATTTATTATCTCTTAAAAACACACTATTTGTTTTGACGACGGGAATTAATTTTTAAATTAATTAATGCAATTGATATGTTTTTAATTTGGTAAAATAGACATCATTTTTTAATTCATAGTATCAAATATAACTTAGGCCTAATTTTTGGTATTTTTCTGGAAACGTTCATTTTTTGATGAATAGTGAAACAACTAAGTGGTAGTTAAAAACTAAATTTTTCATAAAACATAATTTTACCGCTTCTGTGAGTGGAATTTCAAAAATCCAAGAGACACGATTAATATTGAGGAGTAAAATGTGGTTCAATGAGATGAAAATATTTTTTGGTGAATAGTAACTTTTTACTTTTATTTACCATGGTTAAAAGTTAATAAGGTAATTAAGGGTAAAAATGATATTAATATTACCCTAACACATGTCCTAATTCTATTGGACAAATTTAGCTCAACCAAAAACAACCTTAGTAGTAAAATATTATCATTTAGGCCCAGTTGTATTAGATTAGGACATTTATTATTATTTAATTCAAAGAAGAGTTAAAAGAGTTAAAATCAATGTTTATTTACTAAAACATTTTTAATATTGGATTATACATAAGATAAATTCGATTGTCAATATTAATTAGAAAGCTAAAAATATTTCCTACATAATGGTATTTTATTTATAATTTTTAGACATTAAATAATTTAATTTATTTATGACACAATGATGATGCAGTAATTACCTAATTAATGAAATATTAAAATAATTGATATTATAAATATCAAAATAAATGTAATTGGAGACTTTTTATGAATTCCAATAATTTTATAGGTTATTATGACATATTAGGATTTATTATATAATTTTATTTTGAAGTAATAATGCTGTTATGAATTTATCAAAAATAAAATACCCAATAGTGTCCAAATTGACATAAAGGTGTTTTAAAAAAAATATTACATTATTAAATTATATTCAATTCCTAAAAATCTAAGGTTCGTCCAAGAGACTGATATCATGATAGGTTTATCATTAAAGGACCACTTGGGGGTCGCTTGGATGTATATAGTAAGTTTATTTACCATATAATTTAAAAATACAAAGAGACATTGTAAAAGTCAAACTAATTAACTAAGAGTTAATACATAAAGATAGGGTTAATATAATGACCCAAACCTGTCCAAATTCTACTGGTTGAGTGGTTATTGACCCATCCCCACCTTAAACTTTAAATAATCCACTTTGGAGCCATTAGAAACCGAATATGAATTTATTATAAAATAATATTTTTAGCTTTTCCAAAGGTGCCCCTCACCCCTCTTATAAAAGGGCACTCCCCCTTCTCACTAATTCACACATTCAAATCCTTTTGGCTCGGCCAAAACCAGCCCAAATACTCTCTCAACTTCCCTCACTACAACCTAGAGGCCTTAGTTTGATCATAAAGCCAACCTATGGATCCCTTTTGATCAAATCAAAAGGAAGAACCCATAGAAGAGGTAATGTTTTCACCACATTCTTTCAAGTTCCTTTCTTTTTCAACTTCTTATTTCTTTGTTATTTCTATTCTAAAATAATAACTCCAGTATCTTCTATATATTGTGATGTTATTATAAATATGGTACAACCATATTCAGTATTCTATCTATCCTTTGAATGGCATGTCACCATACGTGCGTACGTACAGCTTACGGTCTCCACGTCGTGGTGTAATTGTCATTCAATAAAATTATTATTTGGATGGGTATAATAATGAAGTGTAATTCATGTAAATAATAAATATAACATGATAATTATTCTTTCTATATGATATACCATCCAATTATATATTATTTTAACATCAAAAGAATGATATTGTCGCTCGTGCGTACGTACGGACTACCGTCTCCACAAACGCGATGAGATTCATTCTCCATCGTATCCATTCAAGTATAATTATCATTTGATGATTAAAAATAATGTTTAATGACTTTATATAATTATGTATATGAATAAGATACAACCTATCCATAAAAATCATGGCTTATGTAACAAATAATATAAATTAAAACAAGTAAGTTAACCCCAGAAATGACGATAATACTAAGATATTATTAACAAATCAATGTTAAAAGATCATATATGATATCATATTAATGTAAATTATTGTTGTATAATTCAATAACAATTATTTCACTATTATACAGGAGGTTAACCTACCATCTACCAAGGAAAAAGTACAAAGTAAGGGGTTTCTTATCTCACTCTTAATTTCGTGAGAATTCCATTGTTCACCACTTATTTATTGCATGTGGTGTATGTGTACTGCCCATGATTGTATTCACTGTGTAATATAATTTAATTTATGTGTATTTACATCATCATTTTAATATCCTTCTTTCATGGGTGTATGTTTCGTAAGTTACCTAATTGATAAGGGAATTTGAAATTTCAATTTCCACTCATTCGGCTTTACGCATACTTCATTGATTATTATACTCCAAGATTATGTGTGGAATCACTATTAATTTGATTATGTCATAATTTCCACTCCCCTTTCTATGGATATACTTTTTATACACATAATCACTCCATTGATAAATTCTCAAGTCATCGGTATGAACTTGATAAGAGTAATTTTTACTCAATCTCAATTTGTTGAGATAAACATCCAATTCATTGGTGTTGTTTTTACAAGAATATGTGTGAATGTCCTTTGATTGTTTTACACTGAATATCCAATCAAATTTAGTGTATTTATATTTGTCACACATAATTATGTCGTTTATTTATCCTTAAACTAAGGATACGGCCTTTATGAGAGATTTCATCTCAATTTACATTTCATTGAGACTTCTTTGTTGTTATACACAAAAATCACATTTATGTGGTGTATATAATGTACTTTGACATAGTATACCATGAATACCTTTATTCTCATGATATTACAAAGTTTTGATTACCTCAATTATTTGTATTCAAGTGTCTCTCTTTTGGTTAGAAACTCTAACTAAAATACCATTTTTAAATGTTTTAAAGACTTATTCTTTTAAATCTTGCTCATTAATGTCCATGTTTTAAAAATGGTTTCAAGGATTTATTTATATAGTAATTAAAGTTTTCAAATCAAAATTCCTTTTAAAAGTTTCAAATTGGTATGAGACACTTTGATTCTAAAATCTATATTAAATGGATTCTTGACAAATAGGGTGACTTTTAAATGATTTCAATAAAAAGGGGGATATTTCACTCTAACTGTTTTGATTATTATTTTCATCTATGTCAATATCCTTCATCATTCTCGATTGAGGTTAATATGATACAATACAATCTTCCATATTGTATCGAATGTTTTATGTTTGACTGTGGATGTGCTATTTTTATACCATTCATGGTTTGTGGATAAAGTATTTACATTTTGTATGCTTGTTTTAATACGAATTTTTATGTCATATTTCAAACTTTTCATATGAGGAATGCATTGGACTTAGTAAGTGATGGTTGGAGCCCGCTATAGCTCTTCGATGCATCGGTAGGTCTCATGAGACAAACTAGTGTCTTGGCACGAGGCCTTGACAAAATATTATTTGTAGTCGTGGAACGAGGCCTTGGCTACGTGGTTATGATAGTCTGGCATTATGCATTCCATATATATAAAAGTGGTTATTGATATTGCATGTGATTATTCAATTAGTAGAAAATCCATGTGAGTAAATAATGGAATTATTTCATTTTATCATTGCCATATTATTCTGAAGTTCAAGTTTAAATGGATTTTGTTTTAGTCATACATTGCCTTAAGTGTTTATGCTTATCTATGAAAGCTTCTACTATATTGTTATCCTTACTGAGCATTTGAACTCACCCCTTTCAATGATTTATTTTTCCTAGGATGTGAAGAAGTAATTTATGAATGACCTGTAGGGATCGTATGAGGGGATATGAAGACAAGATTTTGATGTATTTTTTTTACATTATGATGTAATGTAAGACTTGTGAATATATCTAGTGTTTCCAAGGCTACTAAACTAATCGGTCTTTCAAGACTTGATCTATTTTGTGATCATGACAATGTTATGTAATAATGCACCAACTCTGGGTAACTGGGGTCGGGGTGTTACAAAGAAGTTGAGGGATAACAAGGTTTCATACCTTAGTCTTGTTGATACCAGTTTTTCATGGGGCATCTTGATTTTCCTCTTTGTTGGTACTATGGTTGGGTTTCCCACCCGAGGTTTGGATTTGGAATGAATCGTTCTTTATTTAAGGTAGGTTCTTATTAGAATAGACACCTAGGTAATACTACTGCAAAATACTCAGATGAGTCCTAAATATATGATTATGTGGTTTGTTGCATTTTGTTAGATTAATTTTAAATTAAATTATGAAAATTTTTTTTTTGAATTTTAAAAAAAAAAATTCAATATTTTTATAAAAAAGTAACAATTTTATTAAATAGTTCTCCTTTATTTTTTGCCAATATGAATAGCAACCCTGTTAAATTTTGTTAGCACATTATAGGGTAAATTGGGTAATATATGTTAAAAATAAAATGATAAGGATTGGAAAATGACCCTAATACTTGCTAAAAATTTATTGGCTGAGCACTGTTTCCATTAGGAATTGATTATGAGCCTAATTATATTTTAATTATAGAAAATCCCAAAAATGTCACAATCATGATTTTAATAAATACAACATTTTTTTATATGCTTTAATCTATAAAATATCATAAACTATAAATATTATACTAAAATATAACAGAATTATATTCATCACTATAGTTTATTTTTAATTTTTATGGAATAAATAGCTACCTTAAGTTCTTACACAACACTGATGATATGGTTATTTAATTGATTGAATAATCAAATAAATTGTATTAAATTTATTAAAATAAATATAATTTTATTTACTTAATATAATCCATGAATTTTATAGATTTTCATGACATATTAGTGATATATTAATTTTTCCTGAAAATATCTTGTTGTATTGATCTTTTAAAACTCAAAGTAATTAATAGTGTGAAGATCAGTATTAATAATATTTTAAAATAAATAATATTTTATTAAGTGATATAAAATTCATAAAAATATTAAATTATTCCAAATTATTGGTCTAATATGTAAAATTTCATACATTATCCATTTATAGGTTTTTTCATTTTATAATATCAATTGTAACCCTCAAACAATAAAAAATCATGTTGTTGGGTAAGAGTTAAAGAGGTTAAATAAGGGTTATTACCAAAATCTAAGGGTATAAATGCAGTCAAAACTTATCTAGATTTTATTAGATGAGAAAATTTTGACATACAATCATCTTATAATCAAAATTAAAAAATATGGAGCAATTTGGAAGAGAAAATTAATTTATATTATATTAATATTTTAATAAATTCTTAAAGATCCCCTCACCACAATTATAAATGGGCACCCCTTTCTTCATTTCATTACAGAACATTGAACCATAAAACTCAACAAAACTCTCCCCATGTCCCTTAAAACCCTATTTATACATTTCTTATAGGTTCTAATCTCTTAAAAATTCCAAACATAAGTCCTTTAATAATATATCTAAAGGAAGTTCTCTAAATAAGAGGTAATAATCATTACTGACACTTTTATTCTTATTTATTATTATACTTCCTATTCATGTGTTTTTTTCATACTAAAATAATAACTAATGTATATTATATATACTTATATTTTATTATAATTTTCAAACAACCATATTATACCTTTTATCCATCCTATTAAAAAAAAGCACAATATACGTGTACGTACAACTTATCGTCTCCACGTAGCGGTGTAATTAATTTTTCATCCCCGCTTTACTTATATGGTTATAATGATGAAATGATCTGTATATATATTATAATAATGATAATATATTTATTATTGAAATTAATATATCATTAAATTCCTTACCTTTTCAACCATCCATAAATGATATTGTCGCTCCTATGTACGTACAACTTACAATCTCCACAAAGCAATGTGATTCATCTTCAATGTCTACTATTAAAAATGATTCTAAAAATATATATAATGGATAAATATGATATATATTACCTTAATATAATAATTAATATGATATAACTATATTCTATTCAATATAATTGGAACTTATATGATGAAACATTCTTAGAAAAATGAAGCAACTAACACCTGAAATAAGGGTAAAAACAAAGTATTATTAACAAAAGGGTTATAAGATAAAAAAACAGGATCATATATGATATTATTAAAGTAAATATGATTAGTTAACAAAATTAATAAAATTATTTAAACAATTATATAGGATGATAAATTATATTCATCAAAAGGAAGAGGAAAAGTAAGATATTTCTTAACTCAATTTCCACTCGTTGGGTAAAAATTCTACTTCGTTGATTATGTAATTATAAGATTATATGTGAAATAACTTCTGATTATATTATTTTTTATTTCCACTTTTTTATGTATATTTAAATTGGAGACATAGAATTTATTCATTTATTAATTCTTACTTAAACTTTATGTTCATTTTAAGGGTTTACTTCCAAATCAAATTCTAATCAAGATTATTTATTCCTGAATATTAGTAAAAGGTAATTACATGAAAATTTCCTGATAAAACCATCAATTTTATTTTTTATTTGGTTATTAATGAACTCTTTCATGTAATAATACCACTTTACCACTATTTGGAACAAAAATGTTTTATAAAAATTTTTCAAGAAATTCTGACTTCATTTCTTATTTCGGTTGGAAATTTGTTTTCTTCCAAACCCATGTTTTTTTGAAAATGCTTTCAATAAATGTCTTAACCTTTTAAAAATAATTTATTAAAGTCATTTTAACCCATTTTTATTATTTAAAAAAAATTTCAAAAGGAATATTTATGTCATTTTCAAACAATACTCATTTTTATTTTATAAAAAAAGTGAAAGGAAGTATTTTTTTAACATGTACTACATGAATGAAATTTTTAGATATAATCACCACATAATTGTTTTAATGATTCTTTTATATGTTTCAAAGGTTATTTTTAAAGAAATAGATTTTCAAAATGTTTTTCAAATTTAAAATGATATTTTTTTTCAATAATGTGTTTAAATATTTGTTATGGTATTTCAATTCATCAATGACACCAACCCTTTATTATTACTCCATTGGGTATATGTTGAATTAATACCATATTAATTCTTTATATGGATGGTTTATGATCATTTTTACTGGGTATTTTCAATTTTTATACCATTAAATATATTAATTTGGATGGTTTATGGTTATGTTTATTTATTGGAAAAAGTATTTGTATTTTTAATGCTAATTCTTTAATATAAATGTTTGTGTTCATATGAAAAAAGCATTGGAATTAGTAAGTGATAAGTGGGGGATGTTATAGAACCTCAATGAATTGGTAGGTCTCTTGAGACAAATTTTATTGGGTTTTTCTTGAGTCCTTTCCCATTTATTTTTAGACATCATTGCATAAGGCCTTGATGGTATTTTCAGATTTCTTGGATCAGGACTCAACGTCAAGTTCTAGGTGTCTCAAATTATTCATTCACTCGTTATGGGATTAATTATTGATATTACGTGTGATTATTTGATTATTATAATATACATGGTTAAGTTTCATTCTCATCTGATTATTTA
Source organism: Viscum album (assembly GCA_963277665.1). NCBI lineage: Eukaryota > Viridiplantae > Streptophyta > Magnoliopsida > Santalales > Viscaceae > Viscum > Viscum album. The sequence goes on along the minus strand of OY728148.1, from coordinate 497,431,465 downwards.
TATGACATTATTTGATCATCTTTTATTCTTTCCATATTATGAAAAAATCATTTATTAAATTGCATGTGTTTTAGTTATTTACCTTTCTATGTTTTCTATGCATTATTAATGCATGGATTTTATTGTATTCATACCCCTACAGATCATTTGGGGTCACCCCTTTTTGATGTTTTATATTTCTCTATGATAAAAGACTGTGTTTGGTGATTGATATTTCGGGATACATTAAGAGTAATAATGGAATTATCAAATTAAAATATTTGTGTATTTTTTGTTTTAAAATGTAATTTGAATTTCATTTATGTATCTTGTATACCAAGACTACTAATCTATTTAGTGTTTTGGGATATGATTACTTATATCTTATTTAAATTTAATAATGTAACCACAAAATCTATGCTAATAGAGTTAGGGTCTTTATATTTGGAATTAGAGTGAGTTTAGTAGAAACCTTGGGAGTTATATTTATGAAATCAGAGATTCGGGAAAATAACCCTATAATAACATTGATTATAAGTCTAAGTATAGGATATCATCATATATATTTTTAATGACATTATATAACCTTGCATAAACCTAAGGATTAATATATTGAGATAGTTTCATGATTTAGGCATCCTATAAATGATTCTTCATGACTACGTAATTTATCACTATGATTAGTGTTACTCATACTACGATTTTGGTTTTAATAATTGGATTGTACTAGAAGATACATGGTTAATGATGAATTTAATAAAAAAAACTAATTAGAAACTGAATGGGATAATGATTATAATAAATAATATTTATATTATTTTTAAATAGTTATCATGATATAAGATTATCAACATCCACCTTAACCATCTCTCGAACTCACTAAATATGAAATTCACAGAGTTCACTATGATATTGGGTGGTGTAAAACATAGAGGAAAGATGATTCAGTTTACTATATGTTGAGAATTTGATAATAAACACATAATAGAATGTTTTAGAGGATTGTAAAGATGTTTTGGGTGTAGAAAAAAAGGATCTAAAAAAACATAATTTCTGAGGATAAATGAAAAGTTTGGAATAATGTTCAACATAATGTATTATTGATAGTTGAATGTTTTCAATATCAAAAATATACCAATATGAAAATATATGTCCTAGGGGAAAATGTCATGAAGATAATATTTAATGTTTTATAATTAATGTTTATAACAATCATGATGAAGAGACTACAAATGACATATGAAGGGAAGTAGGTAATAAAGAATAAAATTATAAAGCGTAATTAATACTTTAAGAGTAACGTAGAATGATTACAGTGATTGCATATTTTGATTCGATAATTATTTTACCAATGATGATTTTTTATAATAATTATGAGGAATATAAGGATTTAACGTTTATTAATTATTCTTTAAGGATTCAAAAGTATACGATGAATAGTACTAGTAACTAAGAAAAGTGGATTGTAGAAAATTGATATTTTGGAAAGCACATTATTTGGGTAATATAACCTTAATTTGTTCATGATGTTGAGATAAAAATGATAATGATATGTTTATGGGATATTATTGGTGACTATTAAGAAGGTTAGTGATTCTATGCTTTATGATATCTTTTCTAGAATTATTATATATATAGATGTACAGAATATATTCAACAGCCTATAATATTGTTATGGTTTAAAGGTGATAAATTTATTTATATATTTTGTATGTGACAATATAATATGCATTATATTGTTTGGGGGAAATCTTATGTTAAGCATATTTTGACCTTTTAGTAACTTTATAAATTTTTTGGACATATCTATTTTAGATGAGTCTTAAGGTTAACTATTTATGGAATGGATTAAGTTTAAAATTATGTGTTATTATATTAGGTTAAATTATGATTTATTATATTGGATACCAAGTGATACCCATTTTGATTTTGGTAAATATTTAATGGATAAAGGAATTACTTATGATTCATTTGATAAAAGTCCTATAGGCATAAAAAATCATCATGGACATCCATTTCCTTATATAAGAGATGACATGAAAATATATAAAACCATAAAAAATATGATATTATGATTATGAAATGGAATTAAATCAATTTATTTATTTTTAAAGTTCTCATCTAAATAGTAATATAATCCCTCAACTCTATTAAAATGATTTTGGAACAAAAATGTTATCCGTTTACTTTTCTTACTGAGAAATAAAGGGTATTTTAACCCATAAAAATTTTACATTTTTGTGAGAGTTAACATTCTAATGACCAAGTTCTTTACTACTCTGCATAATAATATTTTTTTATATTTATCTTCCATGTTAATATTTTTACTTTTCATTAATGTTCTCATATTCAAACCCTAATTTTATGGTGACTTTCTCAGTTCCCTTTTGTTATTATCATAAGGATGTACAGTTAACCCAATTTATGATGTGGGATTCCCACAAATGAATTTTAAAATATCAATATTTTATTTTAAAACTGAAATTTCAAATTTCTAGGATGAAATTTATTGTAGTGGGGGATAATTTACAACCCCAATATTTTATAATATATCTTTTCTTTAATTTAACTATTTCGATAGCTTACGCTTAAATAAACAATGAAATACTATTATAATATGTCTATAACCTAGATATTAAAATGGAAAAATTAATTTTATTAACCACATTATTAAATATTTAATTTTTCAAATTATTATTAAGGTATTAATTAAATATTTGTGAATAAATACATATTTTTTTAGTAAACTCATTTTATTCTTCAGAAAATATGTTTTCTTCAAAAATGGTATTATTTCTTTTTAAGAGTAAATATTGTAATCAATTTTTGGAATAATATTAATTTTATTTTAAAAAAATAATAATATAATTTTTTAAATGTAAAATTTAAAATTATCTTATGGTGTGTTTTTGGTAATTATTTGAGGGGATTTATTTTCCAGTGAATGGTGAAATGTACCAATAATTATAATGATGTAAATTTCATTATATAAAAACTACCATTATGATGTGAATTTGATCTCAATATAAATTAGATAATATTTAAATATAAATAGTATATTTAATTTTATATTAACAACCCTTAGACATTATTTTGGTATAAGTAATTCTTTTGGCTAAAAAATGCATTTTTTAGAAAAAACAATTCATTGCCTTTTGCTGGAAAAATTTTAAGTTAAATTCTGAAAATTTTATGTTTTGAATTTTTAAAAATTTATTCCATATTTAAATTTAGATGTTACAAATTTATTAAATTTATCCATTTTATTTTGGCCAATATGAATAGAATCCTTTTTAGTTTTTTTACCATGAAAATGGATAATATGGGTAATATGGGTTTAACATAAAATTTTAAGGACTGTAAATTGACCCTAAAACCTGACCCAATTTTATCGATTGAGTAATTATGATCTATAATAATTACATTTTCATATATGTTTCTATTTTTCATTAGGAAGTGAATATGACCCTAATAATTATTTATTTAATGAAAAATAAAAAATGCCACATTCACGATTTAAATAAATTTTAACATTTTTAATATGGTGCTTTCATAAAAATGCCATTGACTATAAATATTATTTTTAAATATAAATTAATTATATTCATCATGGTAACTTATTTATAATATTTAAGGAATAAATATTTACCTTAAATGATCGCACGACACTAATGGAGTAATTATTAAATTAATGGGAAAATAAAATAAATAATTTTAAAAATATTAAAATAAATATATTTTGAGATAATAAATGTCACAAAATAATTTTATAGATGGAATTGTGATATTAATGATGTATTAAAATTTTCTTTATTTAAATATCCTTTTGTATTTATATTTTTCAATGTCAGAGTAATGAATAGTGTCAAAATTGACATTAATGATATTTTTAAATAAATAATAGTTTATTAAAATATATAAAATTACTAAAATTATAAAATTATCCTAAATGATTTTTATATGATTTATCATGTCATACATGATCCATTTATGAGTATTTTGGGATTTTATAATAAGTATATTAACCCTCAAGGAGGAAAAAGCCATCTCATCACGGTAAGATTTAAAGATGTTAAATAAGCATTAAACCAAAAAGATAATGGTATATTTTTAGTCAAAAATATTTAAAATTTATTGTATGAGGGTATTTAGACACATAATCATATTATATTAAAAATTAATAAGTTTTGATCTATTTTTAAATTAATGATAATTAATATTAAATTAACAGTTTATGAAATTCATAAAGTGTCTCTCACATTAATTATAAAAGGACACCCATTCCTTAATTTATTTACACCGCATTGATCCATATTGATTATGAAAAACTATCCATTTAACTTCCAAAATTCTTTGCATAATTTATTTATGTGTTATTATCCTCAAAATACCAACCATAAGTTCTTTAATAATTGATCTAAAGGAAGTTTAGAGAAGAATAGGTAATCGTCTATACCAACCCTTTCAAGTTTATTTCTTATTTTATGTTCTATTAGTGTGTCTTTTGAATCCTCAAATAATAAATCCTATATCTTATATATATTTATATGTTATTATGATAATTAAATAACCATATTATACCTTTTATCTATCCTATGATAAATGAAATGATTTATAAAGGTCGCTTTAAGGGTTTCCGGTACCCATTACATAACTACACCACTTCCAAATCACCACTTCACACCATCCCGTTCCAAATCGCATTTCAAATTTCAAAATCAATTAAACCAAATAGCTGCCCTCGATCTGCATGCCATCAAGCCGCACACCTTTCCATGCACCATTGAGCTGCTCATGCCCTTGAGATGCACACCTGTTATCTTACCCATCAACGTCACCATAGGCCTTCGTCATTCATCGCTGGAGAGAACCCCTCTAGCGTCGCTGTGACATAAACATAGACTCACAACCCATCGGAGATACAAAAACCACCAAAATGCCTGATCTGCGACATCATCTGTCATGCATATGTATGACCTACCGTCACCACGAAGCGATACAATTCGATTTCTATGTACGCCATTCAAGAATGATTCTAATTATATATATATCTATAATGAATAAAAATTATTTATATGTAATTAATATCATTCTAGAAATGATAGAACTATATCTTATGTACAATAACTAGAAAATACATGAAAAAACATTCATAGGAAAATGAAGTAGTTAACACCTATAACAAGGGTAATTACGAAGTATTGCTAACAAACAGGTGATAATATGATATAATAGGATCAAAAATGATAACATAAATATTAGTATGGTTCTATTATAAATTAATTACAATATTTAACCTATTATAGAGTAGTTTAAATAATTTTCAACTAAAGGAAAGTGCAATGAATGGGATTTCTTAATTCAATTTCCCCTCATTAGGTTAAACTCACACATTGTTGATTATGTCATGCTAAGATTATATATGAAATTAATTTTGTCATGAACCAGGCCGGGTCTCCATCCGACCCGGCGCCCGACCCGGTCCGCGGCAAGGCCCGAAGGGCGTTCCCAATCCCCACGGGCTGGCACAAGTGCCCGGGTATCAAGTTTAACAGGTGGGAACGGTTTTACCTGAAATACAAGATAGAAAAAAAACCACCAACCAGATAAATAAATGAAACTGGAAACAGACTACAAAACACACTTCTAAACTATAAACAAGTTTAGGTCTACAATCTAGCTAAAAACCCAAAATGAAGAACAACAGGAACAGAGGACTAAACTCCAAAACCAACCTCATGCGACACGAGAAGTTACATCCCCAAGCTACCAACACCAACCTGCATATGAGGACCAACAGCAACCAGAACCACCATCGATGAGCACGACGCACAACCTAGAATACACAAGAAACAAGAATCTACATACACCCAAGGGTGTATGTAGGGTGTGAGCTACAGGCCCAGTAGGATGCCACCGAGAATAAGTTCCATGCCATAACATCAAAAGACAATTTAAAGTGCTTATTCAAATTTATAAGTTCAAAATTCTTTTGAAGAAATGATTTACAAACCAAAAGCCAAAGGAAAACACTGGAAACACAAAAAAAAGAACTCATTTCATAGACACAATTTTAAAGGGGAAGAGAAAAGTTCATTTTGGGCGCACACACACACACTCTCACACACACACACACACTCACACACACATACACACACATACACGTACACACACGCGCTAACACCCAAATGGTCCTCCATATGCCGACGGAAGGCACCATGCCATAGATGGTAGAGCACAATAGGTAAAACCCCTAAGGATCATCTAGCTCGAGTGGGACCCTAGAAACCTAATGTCTTGGTGAAACGTGGCTTAGAAGGCCACGACCCTCAGAAAACGTGGCTTAGAAGGCCACGACCCTCATAACACGTGGCTTAGAAGGCCACGACCCTCAGATGTCATGTTTAGTTAGTGTTGCAATCGTCAATCCAGCTAAGTGAAATAGGGACGATACCCATCCGGTTCACTAGCGCACTAGTTCTAGTCCGCCCACCTAGATACCCAGGGTTTTCCCTTGTGCTCAAACAAGTTTCACATTCACATAATATATATATTTCTCATTTCGCAGACCAAACGAGATATTGCACACAAAAGTCACCATTTGCATACCAAAGCACTATTCCAAAGACGCACGCACACGACATGTCTCCTTTTATAAAAATACACCACTTTAAAAGTGAAAGCATATTCAACTTCAAAGGTACACAACAAGGAAAACACACCAAAAGTGATTCATATACTTTGAAAATATCTATTTAAACATACAAACACCTAAAGTGACATGAAAACACCTCTCGCACCTGCCAAACAGCCCTCAAAAACCTTTCAACCATGTTTCGCACTAAAAACGCCACTTAAATAAACAATTTCTCAACTTATGAAACATATTGCATGAAAAAGAAACCATTGCAAAATCAATTTCACAAGTCACCCCTTTCAAAACCTCTTTGGCACACTATAAACAATTATTAGACATTTCTAGGATTTACCACAACCGAATCAAAAGGAATAAAAATGAAAATTTCTAAAAAAAAGTGCAACATTCATCACGCACGCATGTTACACCATTTTTAAAATGCATTTTCGCAAAACCTCTACAGCTCTACCAAAACATTATAAACACAATTCTCATTTTGCATATAAACCATAGCACATATTAAGTTAGACTAAACAAGCAAATTAAATTATCTACATGAAGTAATGACATGGAACCACCTACCACAAATAGGGACGGAAAAGTGACACGGCGCAAGATTCCAGTTGCGCAACGATCGCACCGTATCGAGCTGCCAAACAGGTCCTAAAGCAGCAGATCATTAAACAGGTTCAATAATGATGTTAACATAATAATAATAATAATAACAATAATAATAATAGCGTAAATATGATAATAGTAATATCAATAACATAATAATAATAATAATAATAATAACATAATAATAATCAAAGCAATCTTAATGATAATATTACACAATAATTGTACAATAATGTAATAATAATAATAGCATAATCATAATAATATTAATAAAAATAGTAACATAGTAATATTAACATGATTATAATAATACGAACAATAATTACATAGTGATAATGTAATAATAGTAACAATAATAATATAATGATAATAATATTGTTATTGACATAATAATAATAATAACATAATAATAATTATATTAAAGATATATTAATAATATTAACATATTAATAATAACAAAGCTATAATAATAATAATAATCACATAATTATAATTTTAAAAAAAAATGTTAATAACATATTAAATATAACAGAATAAAAGAATAAATTAAAATAAATAAAAAGAAAACTAACCTGTGTGGCGGAGTTGAGGAAGGAGAAAGAAAAGAAGAAGAAGAAGAGAAGAAGAAGAAGAGAAGAAGAGGGGACTGGTCCGACGCGATTCCGGCGGTCTGCTAGGAGGGCGTGGGGAACAGGGAGGGGCGCGCCGGAAAAAATGGATGTTGGCCGGGATACATGGGGTGTGGTGCAAATTTGAGAGGAGGGAAAGCTGGGCGAGGGTTTTCCGGAGGAGAAAACGGAGGGGGGTTGCGGCCGGTCCGGCGAGCGGGGCGTGCGACCGTAGTGCGGTCCGGGAAGGGAAGGATGGCTTGGGGTGCAAAGGGGAGGGCCGACCGGCTGGTTCGTCGATGGCCAGGTCTTTGCGGCGACGTGATCCTGGAGCGGGAGGTGCGGTGATGCTAAAGGTCGTCCAGGAGGAAGAAGGAGGCGCGATGGACACAAGGGCAAGGGGCTGGTGCGACATCGGTCCAAGGCGGGCCGAGTGAGTAAGGGCCGACGCGGTGCAGGGCGGAACTGCGACGCGGCTGGGAGAGGGGAGGAAGATGGTGGCGACCTGCAAGAGGAGAACCCCTGGCGGCGCGATGAAGGGAAAGAAAGAAAAAAAAACGAGGGGGGGAGGCGAGCTACCTAGCCCTAGAAGAAGAATAAAGAAAAATAATAATAAAAAAAGTAATACCTATAATAATAATAATAATAATAATAATAATAATAATAATAATAAATAAGTAATAAAATAAATAAAAGAGATAATTGGTCTAATAATAATAATAATTGTAATAATATCACTTAATATTAACCAAAGTATTTATTAACCCCAAACAATATATACTTTTTAAAAAAACAATTTCTTATCGTTCACTAAACCTCTTATTTCCATTTTATCTCTACTGCATTATTTATTACTATTTCATTACCCCGCTATGATTCAACTCATTTGAAGGCCGGGCAGACTGTGCGGATCTCAAAACCATGCCTCGCCCATGCGTCCGGTGACGCAAAACCAAAACACTCTTAATAATTATTATTATAATAGTAATAATAATAACAATAATAATAATAAGGCAATAACAAACTTAATAACCTAAATAATAAACTATAAAAAGATCAACCAAATAAAAAGATACTAATAAAAGTAAAATTAACACTCTTGATCAAATTGTTATCCAAGAGAAAAAAGAAAATATCCTCAAGTGACATTAATATTATCATTATTATTAAAACTCTTCTTAATTCGTTTTATTTCATTAGCCAACCATCAGGCATGACGTGCGGCAAGCTGAGCGAGGTCGCGCGACGACCCCGACGAGGCCGCGGTGCGCTAGACGAAACCAAAGGCAAAACATTCGTTTTTAAATAAGAACTCAACAAATTTAATTCGGGCCTCGACCCGAACAACCTGATTCCAAATAAAAGCAATAAAATATATAATATATAAAAAAGGAAGAGTGTGACAATTCTCCCTACCATAAATCTTTCCGTCCCCGGAAAGCCACAACTAAGGCTGAGAGTCAAAGTAAGAGCGACACCTCCTCATGGTTCAAAGGGGATCCCCCACAATCATCAAGAAAAAGGAGGCAAAATTATCGTGCTCAGAGAAAGTGACTCAAATGACAACTTCAAGAATGCATAAAAAGACTTTATGGTGAGTGTCGCCCACCCCAAATAGCTAATACACCTCCAGTTAACTGATCAAGGAAGGGAGACCCTCACACCCACTAAATCCAACTTTCCAAGCCGAAACATCCCAAGCACCATTGAATGAAACCCACGTCCACAGATCACTCTGTTCACTTATTACCAAGTTGTATTTAAAAACATAAGCAAAAGATCAACATGGGGAGACCCGAGGGGCTCCCCACCATAAAGAACTTACTTGTGCTCGAAACGGGACTAGAAATCCAACACGGGGAGGTTCGAGTGGATCCCCCGCCATTAAAGGAAAAAAAATCCATCACTGATTCATTCTAGAGACATTCGTGTGAGACCCAATGTGGGTCTCCCCACCATTAGGAACCTACCAATGCCCAAGGCGAGACTAGAAAACCAACATGGGGATGTCCGAGTGGACTCCCCACCATTAAGGAAAGGCCAACATCGATTCATTACAGGGACCTTTGTGCGAGGCTCGTCGTGGATCTCCCCGCTATTAGAACTAACGGAAGGTATAGAACTTTGAAAATTTCTCAATGGTGACCAAACACCCCACCACAAGGGGAGGGGAGGGAGGGGCCTGACTACCGGGCGTCAAAAGCATGACCCAAGACAACCCATCATTCCCACATTCCTAGATGATCATTATTCATATTTGAGACAGATTTACTCAACAAACTCCCATAAGGACCACTAAAACGATTGCATCCAAGGGGACGCAATCTTCAAAACTTTAGGGCAACGAGACGAACACACCTCCACATGGTCGCAAAAACCTTATGCAACCAGACGACTTATTCGGAGCGGAAAAAACTTTGAAACAACTTAAACTGCCTCTACTTTCAACACTGGTGACAGAAATAAAGTCGGGTCTCATACACTCTCGGGGTTCCTGACCACGCGCCAGCTTCACTCCGAGGCCTGTGGCTGGAGCCCTAATGTTTGAAGCATCTTCTGCCTCGTAGTCAGGCATGGAAGACTCCCGAACGGAGCTTCTCCTTTTGGTGTCACACCCAATCATACTGCACCTAAGGAAACACCATCAGACACGACACGTCATGACATCCAATTACTCTCACACTGAACATTCACCCGAACGAGAGCCTAAATGATACACATGTATCATCCCTGGTTACACTGAAAGAGAACATGACACCACAAATCGTCCATGAGAACAATCATTGCTGTCGAGAGAAACACTACGTTGAGAAAGACTTTAAACCGTGTCTGAACAACACATGATTCCTGCAAACGACCATAGTATCCCCATGTGACTGGGTCTGCCAAACTAGTAGTCTAACATGAACCCTTCTTTAAACGAAATAAACCAAAGACCAGAGGTCATTTAGAACGATAGGATACACCGAAAACTTAGGGTTGCTTCCAAACCACCGTTGACTATCAAAGAGGTCTCACGCTGCAAGACATCACCGAACATGACCCTTGCGGCCGCTGTAAATACTACAAATCCCTTCAAGACACTGGTCAACACTAAAATTTTTGAACTGCCTTCACCCTTCCCTGCTAGATTTCCTTTCGCCATTTCCAGGGGGAACCTTCAAACATGACGACGTCAAACCTCATACCAAATGACTCGGTCAACTCAAATGATCAAAACTACCTTCAACTCCCCTCGCATCTGTCGTCCCACTGTGAGAGGATCCGCTTAGTTGCAAAAAGGAGACGTGAGTTCAATTATAGAATCCAAGAAGAGATTCCTCTGATCAACTGGAGGGTCAACCAACGGCGAATTGCCCGTGGACACACTTTAATCACATGTAAAAACATTATGGGGCGTACACTAGTTGAGAAAGAAAACCATGAACCCAACCAAACTAGTCCGATAGCCAAAACATACCACAAGCGAACACTAGGTGTGCAGGGGGAACAACTGCAAGGGCTTCCCGATGTACTCTTCAAAGGAATTTACTAACCACAAGCTTGCATACCAACTTACAAATAAGAATTCAAACTCAGGACACAACCATTCCGAAAAAAAAATCCTCGGCTCCAAACGCCTCACATCCAACATTTTCAAAACACAAGGACACGCCACACAAACACTGTTAACTAAAACACCAAATTTCTTACCTTTAACAAAACATTTTGAAAATAAGTAAACCCAGTGGATTGCACAAACACCAATGGCGTCCCATGAGCCTCGCACATGCATGTTCCTGTACCGCACCGGCACCCAACACATGTCATCCAGGCACTCATCCTCTCATGCCATTAACCATTTCCCTTTTCGTATACACTAATGCATGTGGTTTCCCATGAGAGTGCCAAGGATCAAAACCAAATCTTTCCATTTTTTTCAAAACCAAAACATTCAACCCACACCTTTCAAACTTCATACATCATTTTCTTTTTAAAGCGTTTCATTTGAAAACATTTTCCATGACCAAAACATTTTTACTTAAAAACCAATTTCCCAAGAATCCAAAATAAGGTGACGAGAAATGACGCAATAGAAACTTGTGTCAGCGGGTGACTGGAACGTATGGTTGGCGGCCATACGCCAGTCACGCCACTGCCACGGAGGGTATTCTTGGACAGCGTCCCCAGCTCCGCATGGTTTGCCAGACCCTGCGAGCTCACTAGGACAACTGAACTAACCCCTTTTCTTTTCCCATAGACAAGATTTTCCGCAAGGACCAAAAACTCAGACAACCCTCGACATACGCTGGTAACTTGAGTCCCGCCACGAGGTGTGCTGGCCAGGCACATTGCTCGTAGCCAGGACGTCGTGTCCCGACAACCGTAACTCTAGTCCACCGTGACTCTATCCCAAAAGAAAACGACCCAAGAGAGCAAACCTTGCCCTCTGATACCATTTTGTCACAAACCAGGCCGGGTCGCCATCCGACACGGCGCCCGACCCGGTCCGCTGCAAGTCCCGAAGGGCGTCCCCAATCCCCACGGGCTGGTACAAGTGCCCGGGTATCAAGTTTAACAGTTGGGAACAGTTTTACCCGAAATACAAGATAGAAAAAAAACCACCAACCAGATAAATAAATGAAACTGGAAACAGACTACAAAACACACTTCTAAACTATAAACAGGTTTAGGTCTACAATCTAGCTAAAAACCCAAAATGAACAACAACAGGAACAGAGGACTAAACTCCAAAACCATCCTCATGCGACACGAGAAGTTACATCCCCAAGCTACCAACACCAACCAGCATATGAGGACCAACAGCAACCAGAACCACCATCGTTGAGCACGACGCACAACCTGGAATACACAAGAAACAAGAATCTACATACACCCAGGGGTGTATGTAGGGTGTGAGCTACAGGCCCAGTAGGATGCCACCGAGAATAAGTTCCATGCCATAACATCAAAAGACAATTTAAAGTGCTTATTCAAATTTATACGATCAAAATTCTTTTGAAGAAAAGATTTACAAACCAAAAGCCAAAGGAAAACACTGGAAACACAAAAAAAAAAGAACTCATTTCATAGACACAATTTTAAAGGGGAAGAGAAAAGTTCATTTTGGGCGCACACACACACACTCTCTCTCACACACACACACACACATACACACACATACACGTACACACATGCGCTAACACCCAAATGGTCCTCCATATGCCGACGGAAGGCACCATGCCATAGATGGTAGAGAACAATAGGTAAAACCCCTAAGGATCATCTAGCTCGAGTGGGACCGTAGAAACCTCGTGTCTCGTTGAAACGTGGCTTAGAAGGCCACGACCCTCAGAAAACATGGCTTAGAAGGCCACGACCCTCAGAACGCGTCGCTTAGAAGGCCACGACCCTCAGATGTCATGTTTAGTTAGTGTTGCAATCGTCAATCCAGCTAAGTGAAACAGGGACGATACCCATCCGGTTCACTAGTGCACTAGTTCTAGTCTGCCCACCTAGATACCCAGGGTTTTCCCTTGTGCTCAAACAAGTTTCACATTCACAAAATATATATATTTCTCATTTCGCAGACCAAACGAGATATTGCACACAAAAGTCACCATTTTCATACCAAAGCACTATTCCAAAGACGCACGCACACGACATGTCTCCTTTTATAAAAATACACCACTTTAAAAGTGAAAGCATATTCAACTTCAAAGGTACACAACAAGGAAAACACACCAAAAGTGATTCATATACTTTGAAAATATCTATTTAAACATACAAACACCTAAAGTGACATGAAAACACCTCTCGCACCTGCCAAACAACCCTCAAAAACCTTTCAACCATGTTTCGCACTAAAAACGCCACTTAAATAAACAATTTCTCAACTTATGAAACATATTGCATGAAAAAGAAACCATTGCAAAATCAATTTCACAAGTCACCCCTTTCAAAACCTTTTTGGCACACTATAAACAATTATTAGACATTTCTAGGATTTACCACAACCGAATCAAAAGGAATAAAAATGAAAATTTCTAAAAAAAAAGTGCAACATTCATCACGCACGCATGTTACACCATTTTTAAAATGCATTTTCGCAAAACCTCTACAGCTCTACCAAAACATTATAAACACAATTCTCATTTTGCAACTAAACCATAGCACATATTAAGTTAGACTAAACAAGAAAATTAAATTATCTACATGAAGTAATGACATGGAACCACCTACCTAAAATAGGGACGGAAAAGTGACACGACGCAAGATTCCAGTTGCGCAACGATCGCACCGTATCGAGCTGCCAAACAGTTCCTAAAGCAGCAGATCATTAAACAGGTTCAATAATGATGTTAACATAATAATAATAATAATAACAATAATAATAATAGCGTAAATATGATAATAGTAATATCAATAACATAATAATAATAATAATAACATAATAATAATCATAGAAATCTTAATGATAATATTACACAATAATTGTACAATAATGTAATAATAATAATAATAGCATAATCATAATAATATTAATAAAAAATAGTAACATAGTAATATTAACATGATAATAATAATACGAACAACAATTACATAGTGATAATGTAATAATAGTAACAATAATAATATAATGATAATAATATTGTTATTGACATAATAATAATAATAACATAATAATAATTATATTAAAGATATATTAATAATATTAACATATTAATAATAACAAAGATATAATAATAATAATAATCACATAATTATAATTTTATAAAAAAAATGTTAATAACATATTAAATATAACAGAATAACAGAATAAATTAAAATAAATAAAAAGAAAACAAACCTGTGTGGCGGAGTGGAGGAAGGAGAAAGAAAAGAAGAAGAAGAAGAGAAGAAGAAGAAGAGAAGAAGAGGGGGCTGGTCCGACGCGATTCCGTCGGTCTGCTAGGAGGGCGTGGCAAACAGGGAGGGGCGCGCCGGAAAAAATGGCTGTTGGCCGGGATACATGGGGTGTGGCGCAAATTCGAGAGGAGGGAAATCTGGGCGAGGGTTTTCCGGAGGAGAAAACGGAGGGGGGTTGCGGCCGGTCCGGCGAGCGGGGCGTGCGACCGCAGTGCGGGCCGGGAAGGGAAGGATGGCTTGGGGTGCTAAGGGGAGGGCCGACCGGTTGGTTCGTCGATGGCCAGGTCTTTGCGGCGGCGTGATTCTGGAGCGGGAGGTGCGGTGATGCTACAGGTCGTCCAGGAGGAAGAAGGCGGCGCGATGGACACAAGGGCAAGGGGCTGGTGCGACGTCGGTCCAAGGCGGGCCGAGTGAGTAAGGGCCGACGCGGTGCAGGGCGGAACTGCGACGCGGCTGGGAGAGGGGAGGAAGATGGCGGCGACCTGCAAGAGGAGCACCCCTGGCGGCACGATGAAGGGAAAGAAAGAAAAAAAACGAGGGGGGGAGGCGAGCTACCCAGCCCTAGAAGAATAATAAAGAAAAAATAATAATAAAAAAGTAATACCTATAATAATAATAATAATAATAATAATAATAATAAATAAGTAATAAAATAAATAAAAGAGATAATTGGTCTAATAATAATAATAATTGTAATAATATCACATAATATTAACCAAAGTATTTATTAACCCCAAACAATATATACTTTTTAAAAAAAACAATTTCTTATCGTTCACTAAACCTCTTATTTCCATTTTATCTCTACTGCATTATTTATTACTATTTCATTACCCCGCTATGATTCAACTCATTTGAAGGCCGGGCAGACTGTGCGGATCTCAAAACCATTCCTCGCCCATGCGTCCGGTGACGCAAAACCAAAACACTCTTAATAATTATTATAATAATAGTAATAGTAATAACAATAATAATAATAAGGCAATAACATACTTAATAACCTAAATAATAAACTATAAAAAGATCAACCAAATAAAAAGATACTAATAAAAGTAAAATTAACAGTCTTGATCAAATTGTTATCCAAGAGAAAAAAGAAAATATCCTCAAGTGACATTAATATTATCATTATTATTAAAACTCTTCTTAATTCATTTTATTTCATTAGCCAACCATCAGGAATGACGTGCGGCAAGCTGAGCGAGGTCGCGCGACGACCTCGACGAGGCCGCGGTGCGCTAGACGAAACCAAAGGAAAAACATTCGTTTTTAAATAAGAACTCAACAAATTTAATTCGGGCCTCGAACCGAACAACCTGATTCCAAATAAAAGCAATAAAATATATAATATATAAAAAAAGAAAGAGTGTGACAAATTTTTTTTATATTATGTTATATCTACACTTTATTTATGTGGATTTACAGTAGATACAAAAAAATTATTCATTTATTAATTATAACTTCAACATTATGATCATTATAAAGGTTTATTTCAAAATATCAGTCTAATCGAGATTGTTTATTCTTGAATATGATTTGAAATAAATTACATATAACTATCTAATAAACCCTTCCATTTTCATACTCATTAGTAATTGATGAAATCCTTCAATTTAAATTACTATTTTCCCATTATTTTGTGCTAAAAAGGTTTTGTAATGCTTTTTTAATATAATCCGACTTTGTTTCTCTCTTCGGTAAGAAATATGTTTTCTTAAAAACTATTTTTTCAAAAAAAAATTAAACTTTTCAAAATGATTTATTAAAGTAATTTTCAAAAAACATTACTCTTAAAATAGTGTTTTCAATGTAATCTTAATTTTCTTTTAAAAAAATGCATCTTTGGCAATTATCAAAAATGTGAAAGACAAGTTTATTTTAACGTGTATGGAAACAATAGAATTTCAATACATCATGTCTTCTCAAATGTTTTCAATCCTCATTCATAAGTTTCAAAGGTTATTTTAAAATAAAATTATTTTCAAAATGAAAATAATATTTTCCTCAAAATTTTTTTAAATATCTTTTTATGGTATTTTAATTCATCAGCAAAAACAATCATTTATTCTTACTCCAATCGGTATATATTGTGTTGATATCATTTTTATTATTTATATCGATGATTTTTTATTAGTTTGACTATGAACGTGCTCTTTTGATACCATTATCCATATTGTTTTGGATTATTCATGGTTATGTTTTTTGATTTGGTAAATTATTCACATTTCATACGCTAATTTTCTAATACGAATGCTTATATTTATATGAGTAGTGAATTGGACTTAGTTAGTGAGGGAAACACTCCCAATAGACCCTTAATACATCAGTAGGTATCATGAGAAAAATTATATTTTGTTTTGGTTGAGTCCTTACCCATTAATTTTTAAATTTCATTTAACAAGTCCCTAGTGATTTATTCAAATGTCTTGGTCGGGGCCTCGACGGTATGTTCTCGACGTACCACGATATGAATTCACTCACTATGATATGAGTTATTAATATTCTTGGGATTATTTGATTATTATATTACCCAAGGATATGTTTCATTATCATGTGATTATTTATATAGAATTATTTTATTGTTTTTTATTCCTACATTAGTATGAAAAAGATATTGATTATATGGAATGTGTTTTAGTCATTTAAATTTACATATTGTTTAGGACTTAATTATTTGTATATTTTTCTATATTCTTACCCTAACTAAGAATTTAATCTCATCACTTTTTTATGATTCATTTTTTCACAAGATATAAGGAAGTGAGTTGTGATTGATATGGAGGGATACACAAAGAGGAATAATGAAATTCTAAAAAAATGCTTTGTGTATTTTCTTTTTTAAAGTGTAATATTAATTTCAAGTATGTTTCTAGTTTACTAGGAATATTAAACTATTAATTCCTTTATGATGCAATTACTTGTATATTGTGGAAGTGTAATAAATAAACCAAAAAACTCTAGGCTACTAGAGTTGGGGTATTTAAATTATTTATATTATATGATCTGAAGTGAAACATGGGTGGTTAGGACAAGACCAAGAGGGTATACTAGTTTTTATCCCAAACCCAATAAGGTACATGGGTGGTTAAACTAATATTACTATCTAATGAATTTCATAGTGAGTATCCTTGACATATGATATGATGATTGTCTTCGAAGTAACTTTGACATATTAATAATTTTATAATTTTATTCCATATTCTTATGATTAAGTTATGCTTACATGGAATATGATTGTTTGATGTTACACAATCTTGATATATTATGTTATGACCAAGCTTTATAAAATGAATCATGATTTGACATTTATTTCTTGATCTTTATATACCATGATTGTGATATCATACACTTCGTAACATTTTATGTTCACTTCTGATCTTTGAGTTAATGCTACAAAAGTTTACAATTACTATATATTTGAGCTCACCCTTTATTTTGTATACATTCCCCAAGATATGAAGATTTTTATTATGTGAGATAAGTCAAGAAGGAAACCATATAAGAACCCTGTTTCTTTGAGGTTTTGGAGATATTGCCTAAAATAAATGGATTATGTATCTAGTATCCAATACAATAAACCTTTATATCCCTAGGTTTTTATTAATGTGATATTTATTTAATATTCATCTAAAATGATTAATATTTATGTAAGTGATGCTTAGGTCACATTATTTGGAATCAAAATTGGGTTTAGTTATTTTTTAGAGAATGGGATAAAAAATATTAGTTTAAACCCGGGGTTTAATTCAATGTATAGGATAAATCGTAATGTATGATAAGGTAGATATTATGGGTTTTCCTATAAAATAAATCCTTATCAAGATAAAAACATATAGATTAATGATACAGAATAGAATCATCTATGGGTAATAACATTGAAAATTGTTGTTGCGAATTTACTCAATCTTCACCTAGTCCCTAAAAAAAGAGTCCTAGCTCCAAACCAATTTTACACTCCTAGGGGATATGATTATTAATCCACATTATCATTATAATATATTAGGAATAATGACTAGATAGAACCAATGAAAACTTATGATAAAACTAGGTGGTATAGGATAAACATAAATTTTCATAGGTTGATGTGATGGTATCATAATTTAGGATATTTCAAAAATGATTTTCATTCTCATATGATTGATCACTTTGATTATTAATTAATTTTACTAACACATTGATATTTAATTTTATTCAATGGATGGAACGTAGAGGAATCATGTTAATGAAAAATTTTATGGACAATGCGATGAACATCCTCATAAGAAACCAAATGGAATTGGAGGAGGGATAAAAATCATCAGGCTATGCTCAACTAACCCTCTTAATCTATGAATGGTAACATGAATCGTACTTAACATAAAATTTTTAAAAGAAATTAATAGTTTACCATTTATTATTTTATGTATAAATGTCTACCTTCCTTCAGCAGTTATTCTGTTCAATTTATTTTTGTGAAATGGATCGATGTTTTAGAAAATATTTTTTTTCGTATTCTCCAGTTCTTTTACCATGAGAAGGTTCAATTTTATTTGTATCATTTATATGGTGAGATTAATCAATCTTAGAGTATTATAAAGAATATAAAACAATAAAAAGATATTGAATCCATGACATGGGAGGATTATATAAATGTATATTTCAATTATTATTTTCCTTGAACTCTATAAACTAAAATGGATAGAAAATTCCAGGAACTAAAGTAGAGGGATAATGAATCCATTTGAAACTATGAGGAAATTTTCACTAGAAATACAATGTACACTTCTAGTCTTATTATCAACTATGAAATAGAAATATTTTTTTCATTACATGTTTAAAACTATGTCTTCTAAAGTAATTTGATATACGAGACTTTTATAGCTTTGAAAAAGTTTTTTTGATGTTCTCGCAAGGTAAAAATGTAATGTATAAACTCTCATTATAATCATGATTTTGGAGAAAAGAAGGGAAAGATGGATTCCATGTATATTTGAATAATGAAGCCCTTGGAGAAGGGGAAATTAATGTTAATTTATGCTAGAAATATGGGAAGAAACCTAGAATAAATTTTCTTCATGGTAAATGTAAACACATAATATGTGGAAGATAATATCATCAAGAAAATGAATACTGAAGAGACATGTGTGAAAATAATGATCAGCTAAATGAACCACAGACACTCTAATACTTAAATTGTAAGGATTATGGGAATTATGGTAATTTATGAATAAGGGGGAAATCTCATGAAGGGGGTAAAAATATGATATGAATAAACATTTTCCAAATTCTTATTCAATTACAGCTCAATATGAAGAAATTATTAATATCATATAAAGGGAATAATGTGTAAAGGACTAAGATGGAATATATTGGTTAAAGTTTTTTGAATAATTTTGAATGATTAAATGTTCTAGGATTATGTTTTAGTGATATAAAATTTAAGGGTTGATAATTTTAAGAAGTATCATAAGTTAAAAGGCATTAATTCCCATTTACAGACCATATTTTATTATATTTTAATGGTGATTAAGGATATTTTGTAATATTTTAAAGGTTATTTATTTATGGAAGAATTTATGTTGAAATTTTTGGGTTATTATTTATGATTAATATATTAATTGTATTATTTAAACATATGATGTTTTATTCATGTAATTTTAACATATTCTAACCATTTTGGTTTTTCTAAATGCCTTAAGATAGGAAGAAAACACTCCCATCCATTTAGTGGTCAAAATATCAATTAAAACATAATTTTATACTTCATAAATGATACATAAATCAGTTTTATTTATCATATTACATGAATCATAGGTGGATAACTGCTTGAAACACAACCAAATGGAAAAATTGTGGAAAGAAATCAAGTGAGTATACAGCATCTCATTCTCTATCTTGATGGTAAAAAAATTCATCACATTCAATAAATAGGAAGATAAATATATTCAGTCCTATATTAAAAATATTTCATAGAAGTCACGGTATCCATTGGGAAACCTATTCACACTTATGAGTCTTTTAATATATTCATGGTTTAATAAATATTATGAAAAGGGTAATTTTTTTAGTTATAACAAAAGAATTAAGTTACTTTTCAAAATTAAATTTAATCAATGTGTATTAAAGGTTACTTTTTCCACTACTATATATTTATCATAAGCTCCTAGGAATTGATTATGAAGGTTTTTTAAAACCCTGTCCATAAAACTTGAGAAAAATATTATCAGGACATAATTTATTTAAAGTGGTGGAAGGATACTCCTTGATATTATATAATATATTTCTTGTTAATAATTTTAATATGTTTGATAGATTTTGATGAGTGAAACACCAAATTAAGGTGAATATTAAATTTTTATAATACAAAGTTAAACATTTTTTTGTCGAGAAATAATGTGGATGGGAACCCCACATCTAAAAAATAGAATGTCTTGAAAAGATCCGGGCACTCTATACTTTTTATATTGTGAAGTAGATTCCATGATTAAATATTGGATTGTAGTTTCATTTTGGGGCGGTCAATGCCTTGATAAATTTTCCACATAGGTTTTACTATTTTCTTAGTCTTCCATATAAACTCCCACCAGTTACCACATCCATAACTGGGAACATACCTGCTTTCCAAAGGCAGATGGTCAGCTGGGGTTTTAAAGCTAACAATTTTTAGGAACCCACAATGGTCGAGAGGATGGGATTTTGGGCTGAACATACCCTTTCAGGGAGAATTATTTCCTTATCAAGGACTCTTTTATATATTTAATATATGTTCATGAATCTCTTCTTAATACTAATACAAGTATGGTTACCCAAACATAATGATCATAGGTTAACCCCTTTTATGAGTAGAAGAAGGGGGTCTAATTAGTGAATTCATCTATATGTATCTAAGGTTATTTATCTATTTCCAAATAATGGAAAAAAACATAATTGTTGAGGCCATATAATTAGGTTCTTTAGAATATGATTTCATCTAGGGAAGTGGTTAATATTCTGAGGAAGGGATTGAGACATTACGAGGTGTCCTACATATCCTGGTTATTATAGGAATCAAAATCCCCATAGTTTTTTAAAACCATGAAGATTAATGTTGTACATAAATGAAATATGTATACACACTTAGGAACTGGGTATTCAAGCCTGAGTCTCATGGATACATCCTACATATCCTGATTATGGAGAGAATTAGAGTTCTCATAATTCATTTGGTTTCCTAGTACACTTAAGGATGAGGTATAATGATCATCCCATGGGAATGATTGTGTCTTGATGGTTGGAATGTCGGGGAAATGAGAGGAATTACACCATAGTGTATGCCTATTTGAGATCGGGCCATAGAAATGCATCCTATGTATTCTAGTTATTATAGGAATTAGTGTTCTTGTAGTTTTTTAATTCCATTAGAAATATCCCTAAGGTATATTCCCTTTTATGGAGGCAATTATATCATGCCAATCATTGGTTCTATCCCATTGATGTTACCCGGGATAGTGTACATTTGTGATAAAAATGATATGACTCTTTCAACTCTATAAGAATCTGTGATCCATACTCAGTGTGAGAAATAAGGGATATAAATTAATTGGTCTCACTACATATGGATATTGTACATATGCTCTAGGATATCCCTTCGGAGTTTAATATAGATACCTAGCCTCATAGAGGCATCATATGTATCCTAGGTATAGAAGGAATTAGAGTCCTTTTACTTCAGTTGATCAGGTCGTACACACTAACATTTCAATTTCCTATGGGATATATCATATTATGTCATTGATAAAGTATTACATGATACCTTTTCCCTCATTTACCTTTCCTTATTGTCTTCCGGACATGTGTTGATTGTCTACTCGAGATACCTTGTTTTTCTATTTGACATGTCAAAGGATGTCTGCCTAACATGTCTGAATAAAATTGAAAGATCCAATTTACTTGTATTAGGGAAATCGCATAACCAATATGGAATGTCTAAATATTGTCTCATAATCAAGGCTGACTTGTACATGGGAGATTTCAAGTGTAGGACAATGTTTCTTTGAATCCATGGCAAGATCCTGGAAGAAGTTTTTTAAGGTGACACATAATCTAGATAAAATTCCCTTGTTTCATTTAAAAATATGGCTAACATAGTAGATGGGAATCACGAGAGTCAATAAAACATGTCTTCGATCATGATGCATGATCGAATTTGACATCTTTGGAGGTTATCATGAGATCTGGATGGCATGACCAGAGGGCATCGCATGAGCCGGTTGACATGCCTGGATGCTTCCGTGAGACTCAACTGTCATGAGATGGTGCCACCATTTGATTTAGGTG